>CM021100.1:662302478-662536032 GCA_007115665.2 Sequoiadendron giganteum
TCGTATACAAGGGAATAGGGTGTTTCACCTGTAAGTGTGTGGATACTAGTTTTGTAAGCCCATAAGGCAGGGTTTAGTTGTAAGTATCTATCACGACCAACTTCATTGATTTTTTTCTTAAGGCTTTTCAATATGGTTTTATTTGTAGCCTCAGCTTGGTCGTTACCTTGTTGGTAATAAGGGGTGGAGAACTAGCATTGGATGTTAAATCTTTGGCACAACTCATGAACATATTGATTCTTGAAAGGTGTCCCATTATCTAAGATAAGGGATTGTGGAGCACCATAACGGTAGATGAGGTAGTTTAGGATGAACTTAGAGATCTGTTTTCTCGTGATATAGGTCATAGGGATGGCCTCAACCCACTTTGTAAAATACTTTGTGGCGGCAATGATAAACTTATGGCCATTAGATGAGGTGGTGTGATCTTCCCTACGAGGTCAAGTCCCCATTGTGAAAAATGCCAAGGCATGATGATGGGTTGAAGTTCTTCAGCTGGTGTGTGGATGAGGTCCCCATGCTGTTGACACTGCAAACATTTCTTCACATATTCGTGAGCTTCTTTCTCCATGGTGGGCCAATAGTACCTCGTCCTCAACAGTTTCTTGGCCAAGGTCATACCACTCGAATTTGATCCACAAATACCTTCATGTACCTCTGTTAAGGCATCATAATAGGGTCCCTTCGATACTTTTACGGTAAAGGGTTTCTCCTAGGATAACGAAATGGGATGAATTTTTAACAAAGGTTTTTTTCAGATTTGAGGTGATGTCATTGGGGAGGATTCCTCTTTTTAGATAAGTGAATATGTCATGATACCAAGGATCACCAGGACCAACAATTTCACACACAAACTCTAATTTTGGTACCTTGAAAGCTGGGATGAGAAATTGCTCTACGAGAAATTCACATTTATGGGTATTCCTTGGGATATCTAGCAAGGATTTGATTGTCGCCATAGCACCTATAGCTCTGTTATTCACTCGGGGTATCTGCTCAAAGGTGATATCAATGAAGAATTCCTTGAGATATTTTGTCAACTTTTTGTAGGGGGTAAGCTTGTCGTCTTTGGTTTGATATTCGACATTGACTTGATTAATGATCAGTTGTGAATCTCCAAAGACTTTCAGTGCCATGATTTTCCACTATACCACTATTCTAAGTCCTATGATAAGAGCCTCATACTATGCAATATTATCGGTACATGGGAAGGACAACTGATAGGATTTGCAAATGCAATCTCCTTGTCGAGCGATGAAAAGGACACCTACTTCTAATCCATGCTGTGTGAAGAAACTGTCAAAATATAGTTTCCAATGATCTGCTACATTCAGGAGGAAGACTGACTCATCCAGAAATACTAATACTAATGGATTCTATGCATATATGGGTGCTTCGGCCAATTGATCTGCAATTACTTGTCCTTTGATGGATTTTCGCTCTACATATTCTATGTTGAATTCTATCAAGATCATGACCCACGTAGCCATCCATTATTGTGAGAGTTTCCTTAGCCAATAGATATTTCAGCAAATCTATCTTAGCGATGAGCTTTACCAAATGGGCAAGCATGTAGTGCCTAAACTTTTGTGAGGCAAACACAGCTGTGAGGCAAGCCTTCTCTATGAATGTGTAGTTTAGCTCATGTCCCACTAAAGTTTCATCATGTTGGGCAAGAAGAGTGCCAACTATCATTGATGTAGCTAAGATGTATAATATCAAAGGTTTATTTGGGATCGGTGGCATGAGGACATATGTTAATAGATATTCCTTGATTTGGCTTAATGCTCTATCATCTTTCTCGTCCCATTTGTATGTTATCCCCTTGTGCAGTAAATGAGGGACAGTCTTATCTACTAGCTGCACTATGAACCTTCTAATTGATTGTAGTCATCCTTGTAGACCCCACAATTGTTTCAATGTTTGTGGTGCCTCCATGTCGAGAATTGCCTTGACCTTTGCGGGATCTATCTCAATTCCTCTCAAGGACAGAATGTAGCCCAAGAGCTTTCCTAAAGTTACATCGAAGACACATTTCTTTGGATTCAACCGCACCTTGTACCCTTCAAGTCTGTCAAAGATTGGCCCCAAGGTTGCTATATAGTCTTGGTGTTTCCTTGATTTAGCTAAAATGTCATCCATATAGTCCTTTACAATTTTGTGGATCATGTCATGGAAGATCAAGGTCATAGCTCTCTGATAGGTGGCTCTGGCATTCTTTATCCCAAATGGCATCATGTTCCAACAATAAGTGCCCCATGGACGTGTGAATGTTGTCTTATGTTGATCCTCCTTTGCAATCATAATTTGATTGTAGCACGAAAATCCATCCATGAGTGATAACATTTCATGTCTTGCAATGAGATCCACAATTGTGTCAATGTTTGGTAGAGGGAAATCATCCTTGGGACATGCTTTATTCAAATCTCTAAAGTCAATGTAGATTTTGATGCCCCCAGTGGGCTTGGAACCTGGTAAAACAATTGGACACCCATCTTGGATAATCGATGGGTCGGATAAATCCTATATCAAGGAGCTTTTGCAACTCTAGTTTGACCAGTAATGTGATCTGGGGATGCATCTTTCTCAACTTTTTTGTACTAGTTTTTCCTCAAGATATAGTCCAAGGTGATGAATGATCACTTCAAGATCTAGGCCAGGCATGTCAACGTATGTCCATGCAAAATTCTCCTTTCTTTCCTTCAAAAATGCTACTAGATTTACTTGTTCCTCAGCCAAAAGTGATTCTGCATAAAAAGTGTTTTGAGGTGCCTCTCCAGTTCCTACATTGGTCATATCACATTTTTTTGCAAGGACTGCTGATTTTTCTTGATGGATAGCACTAAAGGGGAGATTGAATCCCTCATCCTTTGGTGCCTCAAAGAGGTTTTCACCATCAGATACGTCCTTTTTTTTTACTATTTTATGATTTGAAAGTGCCACAAGGTGGTTTTCAGTCAAGGATCAAGATGTTATTCTCATATTTTCAATTTTGCAACTAAGAAATTCAATCGTTTTCCCATAGTATGCATGTGTATCTAACTTGATGTCAAATCTTGCTTTGTGATCTCCATATGGCATGCTATCCCTTAGTCCCATAAATTTCGAGAGAGCTTCATTGTTTTCAAATGAGTCTAAGATTGGTGGTCCTCGTTGGTCCTAGTTTATGAGTTGGGGATATATAAATTGTAGCTCAGTTTTGGGAGGGTTTGGCACAAATGACGTGGTGGTGATCATGAAAACATTGGAATCCTCATGGAATAGGTCAATTATATCGAAGGTATAGTTATCGAGGGGGAGGCCAATGGACACCGGTAACTGAGGGGAAGCCTTGATTGTTTTAACAGGAGTATGCTTGGCAAGAATGGTCACCTTGTGGTACAACCAAGGCCAAAGTTATTTAAACGTTTCTCAAGAATGAGGGGTTCTAGTAAGCCATTGTCATTTTTCCCCAGTTTTTCATTTTTGTTATAGTCCCAACCAAACATGAGTTGTAGACCCTTGTTGTCGTCCTCCCTTGGAAGAATGGGCACGGGTCTATTGTCTTGGTAGAGCAAGTTCGATACGTCCTTTTTATCCACAACCTCTTTGCTTAAGTCTCCCCACTTTTTAAAAATGGTTAGATTCTACTTTGAAGGTCTAAGATGTGTCGATTGGCTACAGATTTCCATGAGATTTAGGAGATTGAGGTAACTCTCCTAACACAAATGCATTCTTCTTCAATTTATATTCTCCATAACCATCATCTTGGATTACAACTTTGATGTCTGGGATACTCTAGATGGAGGGTGTCTTTGTCTCAAATGTGGAGGCTAAGGTGTATTTGATTCCAAGTTCTTGTAGTAGTAAAATGGTTCAGAGTTGCCATGGATCATGACTTCTTTATCTTGATAAGGGAGTTTCACACATTGATGATAAGTAGATGTGATGGCATGCATCCCATGTATCCACGGATGCCCTAGGAGAATATTGTAAGGAAGACCGTGCATCCCATGTATCCACGGATGCCCTAGGAGAATATTGTAAGGAAGCTCAAGGTCAAGGACTTGGCATGTGGTTTCCATGATGGTTGGTACCACTTGAATAGGAAGTTCGATGGTACCTTGTGAAACCCTTTCTTGATCATCATAAGCCCTGATAGTGATACCTTTTCCTTTTTCAATAACATCTTCAGAAAACCCTAAATTTTTTATTAGCTATAAGGTACAAATATTAAGACACCTCCATCCACCAAGAAACTCTTTTAACCTTGTTCTTGTGAACTAAGACCTCGAGATGTAGCACACAATTGTGAGATGGTTGCGTGGGGAGGTCGTGTTCAAAAAATGTGAGAAGATGGGGTGTAGTGATATGTCTGATCATAGCTTGAGATTGACTTGCATCAATGTCATTGGGCACAGTGGGCGTGGACAGAGCTTTCTCTAGAATATCCTTATGCGTAAGTGATATTTTTAGCAACTCCAAGATGGAGATTTGAGCGGGGGTTTTCTTCAGCTAGTCTAGGGCACTGTAGTTATTAGGATTTGATTTTGGAATAGTAAATGATCCTCTAGGTGGTGGTGATGGTCCTTGGATGGTTATCGTGCCTCTACATGTGGTGACTCCACACTCTGCGTTAGGCCCCTTGATATTGATGGTTGTTACGAACTCGTCTAAGGATGCTACAACATGGTCGTAGACATGGTTGACATTTGTGTAGTTCACTCCCTCACCCTTGTCTTTTCCCTTGTTATGATCGGGCATCAGATTCGTGTATATCTATAAATCTTGGTTCCCCACTTGTAGGTAAATAGTTATATCCTTGCTTTCAATGAGGTCTTGGATGAGGTTCTTCAATTTCATGCAACTAGCCATCGTGTGTCCCTTGATTTTTTGATAATCACAAAGGTGCTTCTTATTATACCATGGTGGTTTAACTTGAGGCTCTTGGTAATTTTCGTAAACGGGAAGTGTGGTGAGATTTGCTTGCACTAGCTTTTTCATGACAGATTCAATAGGTTCCCCCAATGGGGTATTTTTTGTTTCAGTGGGTAAATGTTTCTTTGGGGGCGGTCCTTTTTGAGCATTTACATTGTTGACCACTTGATTGTTTTGTTGTTAGGGTGTATTCGTTTGTGGTGTATTTTTTTGATAGTTGATTTGTGGTTGATGAGTGTTGTGGTGTGGGTATGTCTTTTGTTGCATATTTTGTCTTCGAGCACTAATAACAACTTTGGCATCAACAACACCATCGTTGGTAATGTTTTTTGTTTTTGGCCCAAGTGTGAGGTTTGTCGTAGCTAGTCAATGGTTGATTGTCCATGTATGTGGGTGTATGCCCTTGTGCTATGAGGGCTCTCTCAATGTTCAGAGCTTTAGGGATTAATTGATCATACATCATGATACATTGCATTTTTAGTTGGAAGGACAACTCTCCCTCGAGGTTGGAAATGATGGTTCCTATTTGTTGTTCCTCTGGCATGGACCATTTGCTAGTGTTGGCTCTAGACCTCCATCGTTGTAAGAAGGTTGTGAATGATTCTCCCCTAACTTGTTATAGGGCAGATAGCTCCTCCAAGCTCACATCCATATCTAGATTAAACAAGAAGTTTTCTATAAATAGGTCTATGATGTCTTGGAATTTTTTGATTCCAAGAGGTAAGCAGGCGAACCATTCAATTGTGGGACTGGCCAAGCTTCAGGGAAAGAGTCGCATTAGATAAGAGTCGTCATATGCCACTTCCATGCAATGTACATGAAATTCTCTGATATGGTCCTCAAGATTTCCTTTCCCTCTATATTTATCAAATTTTGGTATTTCAAATCTTGGTAGGAATGGGACCATGGCGATGTTTCTATCAAATGGATAGGGACACAAGTCCCATTGGGCATATGATTTTTTCGTCTTTCCGGATTGGATGTCTTGTACTTGTTGTGTGAGCAATCTGACCTACGTGGAAAGATCATCTTGTGGATTGGGTGGTGGAATATACATGTTTTGGAGTGGTATGTTTAATAAGTTAAATGTGTTATGTGACATGTGTGGGGGGTTGGTTTGTTGTGTGAATGATGGGGTGGCATATGTTCCTTGCGTGTTAAGGTTCAAGGAATTTGGTTGCGCGTTCATGAAGGTTTGTTGAAAATTTTGTTGTTGCACAAGCAACGCTTGTTGGTATGCCTGTTGTTGTTGTGCCAACAACGCTTGTTGTTGGGATTGTTGTTGTTATTGTTGATATTGTTCCTATTGTTGTGTTGCTTGTTGATGTTGCACTATCAACGCTTGTTGTTGTGTGTGATATTGTAAGGCTTGTTGATAGGCTTGATATTATAAGGCTTGTGCTTGCACTTGTTGTTATGCTTGGTATTGTGCTTGTGATTGTGCTTGTTGTTGTGTTTGTTGTGCCGCTTGTCGTGCTTGTTGTTGTTGCAAGTTTTGAGCCTGTGCTTGTGCTTGTGCTTGTGCTTATTGTGCTTGTAATTGTTGCAATGCCTTTTGGTAAGCTGGTTGTGATGCTTGCAACGTGATGCTATATTGATTTGTTGCATTGGAATTTTGAGGTGGGGGTGGTGGATTTTGTTGTGATGATATGTTAAGGGGTTGTTGGGGTGGTTGTTGAGGGGGTTTTTGTGTGATGATGAGGGGTTTAGTGATAGATGGTGGATTTGGAATTGGATTTGATGTGCTTGTTGGAAACAAGCTACACTGAGAGGGGAGGTGAATCAATGTGCAAAAATTAACTTTATTAACCTTTATCTTCAAGTATTAGCAACATACAACTTTAATGGATAAACATGAAGCAAATAAACACAACACCATAACACAAGGATTTTTACGTGGAAACCATGTTAGGGGAAAAACCACAGTGGATGGTCAATCCACAATATGATCTGAGTAAACTCAAATAAAGTTTACAATATGGGGAATGCACTTGCATTCAGGTGCACTGCCTAGAGCTCACTGCTCAAAGAGAAGGCTCACTACCTTACAAAGAGAATTAGTTAAAACCATCTAAGAGTTTGAACTGAGAAAAATAGCATCTACATATGGTTTATTACAGTTTCGGTTAGGCACAATATTCAATCTTCTATCCTATAGACTGATTTTGCACTTTTGCTTTGTTTTGCTCACACTTGCAATACAAATCCTTCATGCACAAGTGATATTGTCCATTATTGCTCTTCTACTTTGCTCTTATTCACAATTCGCATCGACACACACTTCATACTTACATCAAAATGATACAGACGATCTCTTATATATATCTGCAACTTAGAATTCAATTACAATATGTCAACTTCAATAGAACAAAAGAATATTTACATCTGTTGACTCAAATCATGAGTAAAATATAATGCGCATCCACAACGGTCGTCCAAAACATAGCTAGGACCCAAACAAAGATGCGCAAACACAAAAATACTTAACTAATTACTTCTCATACATCTGCGATTGGATACATTCATGAAGTCGGCTCCAGTACTGATAAAACTGAGAATAAGTTAACCGGATCTTCTAACTTCCACACGAATCAATACAAGGCACTGAGATTTACAGACAACACTAGGAATACATCAATCAACCTTCAATGAGATACGTATCACAAAATATTAACTAAAAATATGTATGTGAATCGATGAACCCAAAACTGTTGGATGCTCTGTTCTTCCTTAACTGTTTGCAATCTGATTGTCAGTAGGATAAATTGATGATGCACGGATCTAATTACCAACTAGGGTTGTCATGAATGACAACACCAAATGATATTCGTAGTGTCTCTTGCCAACAATGTTTAACCCTTGTGAGACTAGATTTTGGGATTAAGTTAGGTGATGGAGTTATGATTGGAACTAGTGGATATGTTGGTGATGTGTATCCATGTAGGAGTGAAGATGAAGCATCAAAGGTGCTCAGTTGTCTGAATAGATGCATTTGTCCTTGTGAGACATTTGGAGTGTAACCTTGTGTATCAAGGGCATAGACGAGTGTGGTGTGAAAAGTGGATGAATTGTTCGTGTCATGGAAAACAAGTGGCACAATGGTTGTTGATTGTCTTGTGGGACGGTGTTTGTAATATCCAAGATGGTGTTGGCCTCCAAGTTTTGATTATTGACAAGTGGGTGCCCTTGAAGGGCTTGAAGTAGTGAACTCCCTTTGGTGGTCATGGGTTGACTCGGTGCATGTGATGATGATGGTTGGGAGATGGGTTGGACTATGGTTGGAAAAGATGTTGTGAAAGATGTGTGGGGAACAGTACCCAAAGGTTCAATAATGGTGCTCACATCAAAAGTGGAAATGATTTTAGCCCCTTCTATTGCCAACTCCAGCATGTATTGGGTGGGATTCAATTTCATTACGATATTGACAAGCTTGTGGGTGTTGGGATCTTGTATCAATTCCAGCAACTGATCATGGGTCATCTCTTTGAAATTGTTCGTGACATCCTCTATTTGGCAACCTCCCTCTTGAGAATCTTGAGGGGGATTAGGTATAGGGTTGGTAGATGCCCTTGGATCAAATTCAGTTTGGCTTAAATCACTCGTGGTTGATTTTCCTTGTTTTGTTCCATGCTCTTCTTGTGTTGTGATCTTGTTTGGACCATAAAATTTTGGGATCAACTTTGAGAAATATGTGATGAACTTGATTTCTTTGGTTGATCTAAACTTTAGGTACAAAAAGAACTTTTAGGATGTTTTAAGGATCAAATGATGATGGTATGAAAGTGAGGGGGTGGATGATATGGGTGTTTGAACTCTAAGAACTTTGGGTCAATGCTAGACTTTAGGATTTGATTTTGATGCTTGGATTTGGGATAATGAACTTGTAAATCCTATGATGGACTTGTGATCTTTGGATAAACTTGTTCAAAGGATGCTAATTTAACTAAATGTGTGAGAAAGGATGCATTCTCACACACCTAACTAAACAAGGTGATTTTGATTTGGTTTAAATGATTTACCTAAGTCTAGCACAATGATGTTCCCAAAGCTCTAAAAATTTGTTTGTGGGATGGATGGAGATGTTTGTTTTGATTTTAAATGAACCTAAAAGGACTTTGTTTACAAGACCAAGATATTGAAGAACATGCTTTACCCTATGAGTAACTCAAACCCAAAAAGATCAATGCTTTAAATGCTAGGCTCATATTGGATATGTAAATCTGATTTGTTCCTCAAAAGGCGTGTATAAAAATTTCTCAACAAGATATCTTAGTTTTGGTAGTTCTTCAAGATGCTTTTTCGGATAGATCTTGAACTATGATGCCTATGTTTGAAAAGGCAGAACGTGAACTTTTGCTTAAGGATTTTGGTCTTGCAAGAGATTATGAAAACAAGCACATGTGTGGAGTTCAATTGTGATTTTATCTTGGTTAATGAATTTATTTTTACAACATCCACTTGTGTTGCTTAAGTTTAAAACTAAACGTCTATGTCTAAGCAACCTTGCATTCCACAAGGTCCATTATGTGAAAATCAAGAAGCCAAGACCATAGTTTCCTTATGTTGACTTTGGAATGGTGTGAATTTAGATATAAGTCAAAATATTTAGAAGCCTCTAAAGATAGAATCTTTAGGGATAAGCAACAATATTTGACTTTTCAAAGGTATTCACATCAAAATCCAAAGGGTTTGAAATTTCAATTATTTGTTTAATGTTTATCTTCTTGTTTTGGAACCAAGCAATGTGTTTAAAACTGACTCACAAGCAACACAATCCTAGCTCAATGGTATGTTCTTCTTAGTGGGCTTGTCTCATGTCGTTCATAGTAGAAGAGATGATTTTACATGCAATTGAGGAAAGAGTGTAGAGATATGTTAAGAATGAAACTCTTAACTTGTACACTTTAACCAAAATCGGACATGGCAAGTAGCTTCTTGGAAGTAAATTCCAATGCACCACCTTAAAGAACTCTTTGGATGGACAAGTTGGCCACTACAAATGAAAGTTCTTAATGACAACAAACTATGAACACCGGAACCAACACTCACCTGCTGGCCACTTAAGGCTCTTTAATCGTTCTTGTTCCACTTAAGGCGTGGGATTGGGTGCAATCTGTTGTTGGCACAGATTGAAGGTACTTTCTCACGATTTCTCAACCTTTGATATAGCCCGTCGGTAAACGTGCTTCAAGAACTTGACAATGAGTTTCTCGTTGTGAGGTGAGTCTCATAACAAGCCTTCTTAAAGATGACTCAAAGCAATAAAATATACTTTTGAGTGTTTCTCTTCACCCAAGATCACATGAACCGCAAGGGGAGAGAATACGCACTTAAAGTGTATCAAAGACAAAATCACTCACTCAAAACACTTGTTCATTTTATCCTTCAAAGCAATAGTGATTTCATTTTAAACACCAAATTTGACTGTGAGTTTGTTTTGTTCAATTTTAGCCCAACATAGCAATGACTAGTGAGTTTGTAGGTTCAATTTTAACCAATTTGAAAAATTCAAAGCAATGGTTAATTTTAAGCCCAAAATGAAACTAGTTGGTCATAAAATAGAAAGTGAAAAGCAACAATAGAAGCCCTAAGCTATTACAATGAGCATTTAAAAATGCTTTTGATCTTCCAAGTTAGTGCTTTCTTCAAATCTGCAAAGGCAGCTTTGGACTAGCAAAAGCGGTGTTGTCTCAGCAAAAGCGACGTTTGACGAAAGCGGCACTCTAGTGAACAACAAAGGCAACGCTCTGTTATAAATAGAGAGCGCAAAAGTGACGCTAAAATAGAGGTGACGTTCTAGTAAAGAAACCTACAAATCTACAGAAATTGAGAAGTCAAAATCGACAATCTAACAAAGGCGAGGTGATAAAGAAAAGACAGAAGCGAAGAAATTTGTCAAAGACGATTCCTTATGACAATAGCAACGTTTTTTGTCAAAAGCGGCTCTATTTTCTCCAACAATAGCGACACAATAATCGAAGGTGGTGCTCTGGTTGCAAAAAATGGCATCATTTTTTTGGGACCTACAAAAACGTGATTTCTAGGCCAAAATATTAAATTTTTAAGTGGTTAGTCCTCCTTCTAGTGCCAAAATTTGAATGACAATTTTTAACTAACTAAACATGAACAAAAAAACAAGGTTAGTCATACTAGTGAGCAAAAAAAGCATTCCCTATGAGATTCTTAATCATACTGAGAGAAGAAA
Source organism: Sequoiadendron giganteum (assembly GCA_007115665.2). Classification (NCBI taxonomy): domain Eukaryota; kingdom Viridiplantae; phylum Streptophyta; class Pinopsida; order Cupressales; family Cupressaceae; genus Sequoiadendron; species Sequoiadendron giganteum. The sequence continues at coordinate 662,313,601 of CM021100.1, forward strand.
ACATAAAAGACAAGCAAATGAAAACATATAAACCTATCTAAGTAATTCAAACCTCCATCCCGTAGGAGGATTGGTGTCACTTTGATGTGGAAAGTGGCCCTTTCTCAATCCCAAGTTGATAAGCTCTAAGATTTTTGATGAATAATGATGATTTTGATGCAAAATGATATGAAAAGCATGTAGTTGATGGATGAAATGAATAGAGTAACAATGCATGAGATTGTGGATCCATATTCAATAGAGGAAGCCTCTATTTATATGAAAGAAGGGTTGAAGAATAGGTGAATTTGAGCAATGTGGAACTAAAATGGGATTCAATAGTCAAGTGACAACTGTCACAAGGCTAATGAAAGCCATGGGGATATGTGTTCACACATGTGTGATCACATTTTGGGAGAAGGGATGAGTTAAGACATATAGGTGAGAGTGTAAGAGAATGTAAGAGAATTGAATGAATATGGTTGAAGGTGTAAAGGAATGTTGGTGAGGATGTAAGAGAAGTAAATGCGCTTGTAAGAGACAAAATGGCATGTAAGAAAAATTGAATGCCCTTGTAAGAGGCATTAAATACACTTGTAAGAGGTTTTTAAAGCTTTTGGAGGGAAAGTCAAGTTGAGGGAATATTCTCAAATAATATGCCTTTGTGAGAAAAATAGGTTAATTAATAATTAAAAGAAATGAATTTTATGTGCAACTTGGTTAATAAACCAAGGGTTTTGACCAAGGTGAAGTTAAAAGCTAGAGAATTGTATAGTGAGAATTAGGAGGTAGCTTAAGGTTAATTAATTCAAGATTAATTAACCTAGGCAAGTTGGGGGGATTTATGACATTTGTTTAAATATTTAGATTTATTTAGTCAAGCGAGAGGACATAGGGGTTTCAATTAAATAGTTTGATTTATTTAATTAAATGAGATGAACATTAGTGAGAAGATGAATTAATCTGATAAAATTAACTATTTGATTAATAGTAGAAATTGATGAATTTAACTAAACAATAAAGATTATTTAATTAAATGGTTAAAGCAGAAGTGATTTAGGAAGAAACGATGTTAGTAATCAAATTCAGATGTGTAATACTAATCAAGACTTATTTAAGTGTCTACAGTAACATATTTTTGTGTCTAAATAAAGCCTTTATTTTTATCAAAGATTCAAGTAACTTGTCATTTATCTTCTTTGAAACAACATAATTCTACCAAGTATAAAAAATTTGATCTAGTGTAACACCCTGTATTAAATTTTTGTAGTAAAATCCAATGTTCCACAAGGATGCATCCCCCCCCAAAAAAAACTCGTGTTTCCAAGATGTGAGAACTTGGGGGAAACATCCCCCCATCACATTGCCACCTCCATCGAGATGCGTGAAACACCATTAGACATTGGGAGGCCAGGACATCCTTGAGATATCCAAGGGTCTCCTAGAGTCCCCCAGCCATCTCAGGGACGCCTAGGCATCTCCCACAAATGAAAAACAATTGAAAGACAAAAAAGAGGTTTCAAGAATTTTAAGAAAAACATTTTTTTCACTGATTCCAATGCCCAAGGCTGAACCTGAATCGCCAATGGGCCTCACCTAAGCCCCACAAACCCTATAAAATACCCTCAAATCCTCATTGTAACTCACAAACACAAATCAACAAGAAGCATCATAGTGGGATGTAGAGCTAAAGGAGCCAACATAGATTGATGAGGATGTTACACAAACAAAGCTAGTTGGTCTTAGTATGGAGGAGTTTGACCATGTGGAGTCTAAATACAACAATTCCAGTGATGAGGAGTTTGACCATGTGGAGTCTAAATACAACAATTCTAGTGATGAGTTTGGAGATGATTAGAGGCCTCACTTCACTCCATTCTGTTATTTTGAACATTTGTCATCATTGTACTTGTAGCACTAAAATATTCCCTAGTCATCTATCACCTAGCCCTAATCGATCAACTTCACCTAGGCCTATTCATCTTCACCTAGTCCTAATTAACTTAAGACATGTCCCTTTCACCTAAAGTCCATCACTTAAATTAAATAATCCCTATCATTTAATTTAACACCTTTTCCTATCCCCTCACAATAATAAATAAATAAATACCTATTTTTGCATATTATCCACCTCACACATGTGACTAAAATAAATAAATACCTATTTCCGCATATTATCCACCTCACACATGTGACTAAAATAATTAAATAATATTAGCCTATATTCCCTCACCACTTTCCAAGAATATTGGGCACCTAAGAACACGTGTCCTTATGGTCCCCTGATTCTCCCAAACAAGTCAAAGTTATAGCCTTCTCAAGTGCACGTCCCTAATTTCCCTCATGCTCACAACTACTTAGTAATTTTGGTAAACTAATCCTATCCATTCGCATTCTAACTACCTTCATCTCCACCCTCCATCTTCTCCTGGATCCTCGGGAATTCCTCTCAACCATTCTCCACCCTTTATCTCACAATCAGATATTGACCATTCATTCCCCATTCCCAGAATCTATAAATTCAAGCATTCTCTCATCCAAATCAATCAATCATCACTTATGCTAAGTATATGTTGTCAAATTGGTGATCTTCAAGCAAGGAGCATTGGCATCCCAAAGTCATTGGAACAAATTATTCAACAATGGAGGGTTTTGGTAACACTTCATGTGTTTTTGATGTTATTATAATATTTGATTTCACTTGTTGAGCTTTATCTAGAGGTTTGTAATGATTTAGAATTAGAGTCTTTTGCATTGCACTTGTTTCTATTTGCATTTTTGAATTAATATTCACGGTACTCATTGTAATCATTATTATGATATGTATTTTGAATTTGACATTTTCGTTGTTCAATGTCAAATTGTTAATGTTCACTTCACAGTTTAGTAGTTTTTAAGTTAACTAGTTTGCCAAAGTTTAATTTGTAATTCTTATACTTATACATCTTTTTATAACTATTTTTTCAAATACTATATGTATTTCAACGCCACCTCCCCATCACACCTCGCCACTGTCCCCAAATTTAGGCCCTTGGTCCCCTCGTTCCCGAAACCCATCCCCACATCTTGTGTCCCCCCATCAAGAAACTTTGTGGAACTATGATAAAATTTGTAACCAATTAACATGAGTTTATTGTGATGCTAATTTTGATTGTGTCCTCAAAGTTGGAACAATCATTAGAAACATGTGTGGAATAATCGTAGGATGTTTTATAATTTTTTGTTGTATGCACTACCTTTGTGCATTTCACTATTGTCACATCTAGGCACCCAAGATTTTGACTTCTTGTAGGTTCAAGTTTGGGTTTGGGTTGGTTGGTTATATAGATTAACAAATTTGGAAAACATGTAAAAACTAAACACAGAACACAAATGATTTGAAAATTCCATGTAAATCATCAAATGCTAAATCAAAATGGTTTATATTAGAGCAATTGCACATGGAAAATCAATACAAATCATCATATTGCACTTCATCAAAAGCATCAATGACATTGAGTGGTTTGCAAGACCCACAAGTACCACCAGTGCCACTCCCACTAGGTACACCATGCAAGTCCTCAGCCTCATATCCCTCATCCTTGATTGAGACCAAGGAAAGCTAGTTGTTTGAGTCTTTTGTTTTTTTCCATTAAAAAATAGCTTTTTGGTTAGTATGGGTGCTTTTGGATTCAGCTATGTGTTTTTCCAAAGCCAATTTGCCCAAGGTCTTGCTCCAGGTGTGTGGATTCAGCCTGGGTAGGTTCGGATGTACCCAAACTGAATCCATAGGCTCAGAATATGACCTTAAACATACGTAGGCAAGACACAGACCAACTATTGTCCGAGTTCGGCCTTTCTATAGAACCCAATAACAATGCTAAATTCAAAATTGTCTTAATATCTATGATACTAAAATTCAGCAAGACAAAGCAACACAGGGCAGATCCAGACCAACTATGGTCCAAGTTCGGCCTTTTTGTAGAACCCAATAACAAGGCTAAATGTCCTAATATTTGTGATACTAAAATTCAGCAAGACAAAGTAACAATCTCCTGTGACTAAATAAATTATTTTCAGAATCTTCAACCTGTGGCAAAACTTGCTCTTAAGTTCCTTAATTATGCACCATGTATTATCCCGATCCCTTGATTGCTCTTTCAATTTAATTAGGGCTGATCCTATCAAAAGCAAGATGAAAAAATAATTTTCCAACCCTTTAAAACTAATTTTAGGTTGTAAAAGTTGTCACCAATTAATATGAGTTTATGGCACTGGTACTTTCCTCAAAAATAGGATAAAACCAATAGAATCAAATGTGCAACATTCTTAGGATGGTTGGCGTATTTTTCTTTTACTACTTTCACATCTAAGCATTGAGGATTAGATAAATTGTATAAATAATTGTAATGCTAATAATTTCACAAGATGAAACAAACATCTCAAATCACCACAAAAAGAATTGCAAACTTGTGGCAAAAATTGTTATTTGGGTTCCACAATTGTGTGCCATGTAATATCTTGATCCATTGATTGCATCTCTCTTTCAGTTGGTATTTGTTTTGAAGGTATGGAACTGCCTTTTTCATCTAGCTTTCCTTAATGGATGTAGGCAGGTTGTTTGGACTGAGTCTACCTTGGAGAGAAGATATCTTGATGAGGATGTGTGATTGAACTTGTTAGTAATTACATCTGCACATGGGTTTATTTCCATGACATTGGAACCTGTTGTGGTCTGGGACAATTCTCCAGTGTTTCCAAGACTGGTATTGTTGGGCTTCATTTCAACCTCCAGAGTACTCCGAATGGCTTGACCTTCTCTGACAAGAACTTGGCCACAAAATTCCATTTTTCTTCAAAATACTGAAACCAGTTCTTTTAGCATTGTTCAGAATTGCAAAATGAATTCTATGGATAATCAAGGTGCTAGAAATCAGAAAGGCTTATAATGCTCTCATCCAAATTTGTCTGAGCATCTTGTGTTGAAACATGCTTGGTTTGCAGCTTTTTCACATTCTACCTGCAGAGCGATCAACATTTCTTCATTAGCAGTTAATTCTTCATGAAGCCTCTCCATGGCTTGGTTACATCTCTCCACGGCTTAATCCTTTGAGGGTACTTGATCAACAAGTAGCTACATTGAGCTTACAGATCTGCTAACTTCCTCATGACAAGACCAAGGATTTCCGCTTTTGTACAGAATTCATTCATTAAACTCTTAATTCTAGCCTCTGAGATGGTGGTTCTTTTTGTTCAACTCTCAATTTTCATACTGCAGCAATTGAAAAAATTTCTTGGTTGGGACAGTTGTTGTTGCCTTTGTATAACCCTCAGATAGAACCTGGGGTATGTGGGTTATGGTGCTTGATCTAATACAACTACAAGATAACAGAAGACTTGATCCGTGTATGCTACTGTCATTGGAACCTGCCTTGTGTGAAATAAGTGACTTTTCTTAACATGTGAGCCACTACCTGCATGAACACTACAATGCCAAGTTGTATACTGATATCCTCGCTTGGGTGAGTTAGTGATTAAAGATTTTTGTTGGTGCTCTACTCTGTCATGCATTTCTTTATCATACTCTCCCATATAATATTTATGTAAAGATGCCAAGAACATGAAGAATATGGACTAGTTTAATTCCTTGTTTCAAGGTTTGTCTTCCACAAAAGTTCTTTGAGCGTTCAACTTTTATTGATAAATTAGTGATGACCAAAAAATGCTTTTGGAAGCTTGTTCTGAACCGTAAAATTGTCAGGGCCATAATCTTTCAACCACAGCCCAATATTCACTGTCCCATAGTGCATTGGAACTAGAGAACAAGCTCTATGCAGTTGCAGACCTAGCAATGCATTAGAGTTGGCAAACTTATCCAACTCAAATTCGGCTTTGGAGGAGCCTGAATTCAGCCTGCAAAGTTGACACCTAGATCATTTTAACCCATTATAGATCATCTTTTATTCTTCTTAAGTTGATTGTTAGCTGTTAGCATACGGTAAATATGATTGCTATTCCAAAAACTATAAACTTAACTGGTTTAAAACTCTTAGCACTTGAAAACATGTGATTTGTAGAAACGGTGTTTCCAACTTTCAAGCCTAGATATATACTAGGTTGAATTCAATTGAACACCTCAAGGTCCATACTAAGTTTCATTTTTTAACCTTGTAATCTTCATATATGCAGTCATAAGGTAGGCAGTTAAAACATTTTGGGTAGTTAATCCTCACTTTTCTATCCTCACCATGTGTTTAGTACAGATGCATATATGTTTATATTTCAAAGTCTGAACCTCAAAGTCTTATATTTAAATTATAGTTAGATTAGAAGTTTCGTTTCTTCAACATATGTATCTTAACAATACAGTCCTCAGTCCACTGTTATCATAAAAAATATGACCTCAGTGGCTGACATTAAAACCAACTCAGACAGGCACAAAAGCTAGGCCAATTTCTGACTCTGAACTTCACATTATAATCTAGCAAAGGCCATGTTAGATCTTAAGCAAATAGAACCAATCTTCTGTAAGAAAGCCAATACAACACTCTTAAGGAGTATCAACATTGTAAAGAGAATTCAAATATCTAAAAGACCAAAAAAACGTAGAAACTTTATATGTTAATAATTTTAACCGGAACGGTGACTTTTGTGTATAGTTTGTTACAGACTGATTTCAAGTACTCTCTTTTAATTAATTATCAAACACATTAGATTAGCAATAAAATTTTAGAATGTGCCTATTAATGTCGCTCATGAATTATTTATAGTGTCCTTGTAAATGGGATCACAACAAATACAGGAATAAAAAGTTCTTACATGCTGAAAAGGTTGATAACTCGATACAATCTTCTTATACAAAGTACTCATTCCATCCAAATTTTAGCATTACTTCGCATTTTATCATAACCAAAACTGCCTTATAGCACAACCCATAAGTGAAGAGGACTCTGCAGTGAAAAGAAAAATTCACCATAAAGCTCAATATATGCAATAGGAAAAAAACTATTACTTTCTTTTGCATTTAGTGCTCTTAATTATGGAGTGCTACCAAGCGAGAATATGCAAACAAGAGTAATTGAAAGTGAGGTCAAGAGCCATGTATTTTTAGCTGTCTTTACCTTTCTGATTATTACTTTCACTATATCAGGTGATGTTATACCAGCAAAAATATAATAACTAGGTGTATGAGCTAGACTTGCATTGCAAATTAGCATGAAAAATTAAGATTTGCTGATGTAACTGCCCTTTAGTAAAATGGCCTACTAGTCTTCACTTCTTTATCCTTGAATATATTTTGGAATTTTGCTGGTAACTGTCCTGTAGCCATGAGAGTGGCCATTTAGTGCCTTTCCTTGTTTTTCATTTTTTCAGTTTTGTTTTATAAGGGTGTGTGTTTCTGTTTTTTAGGGTGGTGGTCTGCAGTTTTGGATGAGACTCAGTAAATTTAATAGATGGAAATTGCTGAGCAGTTTTTTCCAATGTATCTGCATTGGTTCTGTATTCTGGTGGGACAAATAAATGGTTAGTACAGTGAATAAATAGGGTATTTGTCATCTATGGCCATGCTGATTTTCATTTTTGTTGAGTGTTCTGTCTGATTATCAGCTAGGATAGAGCAGGTACAGGCAGCTTCAGAGAAAAATCTGCATCAGAATGGTTTCAGAGCATCCAAAGATGCTGGGAATAGAGAGTTTGTGGTAGATCTTTAGCTGTTACTAAGATAAAAAAAATTGGATGACTCATAGGAGAGCTGTGAGTGAGGCCATGGATGCAGAAAGTAGATATCAATTACAGAGCTGTATTATTTGTTGATTTCTGTTTGAACTAAGTTTGTTTAACCTACAGCAACAAAGGTTATCTACATCAGTTCAGTTTGCAATGGCCTAGAGGAGAGTCCACATGAACTAGGAAGAAGGGAAAGGCGAAATACAGGCTCCCAAAGAAATGTTGATGAATGGCTTAGGAGATTAAAAACCATTGAGGCCATATTACATTTGCCTAAGTCTGAAGAGGAACAGGAGAACCTGGAAAATGTTGCTAGGGTAGTGGACCCTATGTAGAGGCTCCTTGAAGTCTTGACCAAACAACGCTCCAAGGTAAAGGTTGATATTTCAGACTTTATAGGCAAACCCAACTCATATTTATTCCTAGACTGAATCCAGGAGTTGGAGAAATATTTCAAGACAGAAGACATTGATGAGGGAAATTCTAAAAGAGTAAAAATTGCAGCATTGAAATTGAAGTCACATACAACTCTATGCTGGGAGAACATGCAGAGTTCGAGAAGACAACGAAAAGAAAAAATCAGACTGTGGCCTAAGATGCTGAAACACCTATAAGCTCTAATATTGCCTTTTGATTACCAACCAAAATTATTTAAAGAATTTTAGAACTTAAAACAAAGGGATTAGTCAGTGCAGGCTTATACTAAGCAATATATGAGACTTCAAGTTTGAATGGATATACAGGAGAATGAAAGGTAAGCAGCAGCCCAGTATGTGACTGGATTGAAGTTTCAACTTCAAGATGAGCTCACCTTGGTGAAGATACCTACTATGGACGAGGCATACGAATATGCCTTAAAGGAAAAGGAGAAATTGAACCAGAAAAGCAAGATGGTGAGTGAGGATGGTGATAGCCACAAAAATAGAAGAATACAAGTTTCCTTAGAATGTGACATAAGTGAAGGGACAGAAGAAGGCAAGAATGTGATAGCCAACTTTAGAGGAAGAAGAGGCTTCAAAGGTAGGGGGCGAGGATGGCAATCTTTTGGAGATTGAAATCCCTTGAGATTTTCCATATGTAGTGAAGCCCATAATGCCTAAATTGCCCACAAAACCTTAATAAAGGCAATGGTAGCACATGAAGAGGAACCTCTGACAGAGGAAGTTGAAGCAGAGACAGAAGAGAACTTGATATTGTGAAGAACCTTAATATTTGGGAACAAGACTTGGAAGTTGATTTTAGCCAAAGGGTTGTCTTCTGAGCAACTACAAGGTGATCATAGACAGTGGATCTACTAACAATCTGGTGAGTACAGAAATGGTTAACAAATTGCATCTTGCTTGCATTACAAAATCTAACTCTTACAAGATTTCTTAGTTGAATAAGGATCAAAATGTACTTGTGGATAAACCTTGTCTTGTCTTGTTTTCAAAATTGGTCCTTTGTAATGTCCCCTAATTGGGAGTTCCCTAAATTTTCCCTAATTTTCCTTAGTTTAAATAACAACGGGATTAGCTAATACCTTTCCTCTGATTGAAGCCCTAATTGAAGCCCTGCACACAAGTTAGAACCATTTACCATTATCAAACTGATTAGCAGATTAGACTCATTTACCACAATAATAATAATAGCAGATTTCCATAATTAGATATTAAAAGTGTTCCATGGGGTTTCGAGGACGGGGGGACAGCAGGGGACGCATTTCGGGGACGTGGGGATGGGGGGTCTAAGTTTGGGGGTGGTGAGGGGCGGTGCGAGGGACAGCGGTGAGGGGCGGCAGGGTGCTGAAATACATATAGTACTTGAAAAAATAGTTATAAAAAGATGTATAAGTATAAGAATTATACATCTTGGTAACAACTAGGAGTCCCCTAGACATCTTGAGGACAGCCCAACATCCTCAAAGTCCTAGCAGCATCTTGGAGCAAGCGACAATGGTGGTGGGATGGTGGTGCTAGTGTTGGGGGGACGTCCCCCCCCCACCCCCCAAGTCCCCAAGTCTCTGAGGCGTCATCATCTAGGAAACGCGGGGTTTTTTGGAGGGGACGCGTCCCCGTGGAACACTGGATATTAATAAACTCAAGGCAAAACATTAATTCAATCATAAAGTACTCTAACATCCTTGGAGGGTTCAATCATAGGAGAGAATGGGAGAATGCGACTTGATGGGGTGCCTTGGACCCTTTTTCCCTAAACCCAAGGGGATATACCATCTCCCTTGGCCTCATGTGGCTCATGCCATTCATATGAGGTGATCTATCTAGGAGGTGTCTTTTCCGTTATCCCCTCATCTTGCCAATCATTTCCTTCTCCCTATGATCTGACTCCCTATGCTGATTATCCATAATGGAGGAGTGAGATTCCAATGGGTGCCCTAAAAATGCCATCTCTCCTAAGCCCAAAGGCAGTACCCTCTGTACCCCCTTGGCCCCATGAGGCTCATCAGGGCCCCACTCAAGGTGGCATACCTAGGAGAGTGCCCCATCACCATTCCCCTCTTGTAGTCTCAGCTCCTATCATGGCCAAACATTCAAGGCATATGACAACAAACATTGATCATATTTACTAGTATAAGGAAGCAGTTATAACAGATGTGTACCATTAGCATCTTGAATATCTAAATTAATAATCGCAGTTACTTATATTAAACTATGCTACAACATGTAACTATAAAATAGATCTCATACCACCAGTTCAGGAAATCAGACTTTGTGTGTATGCAAGTTTAATATTATTTATTTCTGATTTAGGAGCTGTAGCCCTCTACTCTCTCTTGTTTGCTTTTCTTGTAGATGCTCGCTGCTCTCTATATTCTCTCTTTCAATCGATGCCCTTCTATCTTGAAATGATTTCATCTTTTATACCCATGATGGGGCCAATGGTTACATCTCTTCATTAAGACATGTCTTTTATTTGATTGCTTTAACCAATCGTGTCTCTTCATTTAAAGGATAATTAATTTGTATTAACATTATCCTTTAATCGACCCTGCTTGAGGAGGTTTGCTTGTGTTTATAGTTTGATCATTTTATCATTCCTTCCTATCGCTGTCTATGAGGGACATCTAGCATTTATTCGCTGTAATATTGCCACAACTTGTTCTTTAGCTTTTAATCTTAATAGTTTCCCACATCTGGTGAAGTGCAATCTGTATTGTAGTTTGCGGGAGGCATGACAGTCCGCCCCTCCCAAATTTGCTTGTCCTCAAGCAATTTTAGATTTGAATGATCAAATATGTCAGCTCCTTCCCATGTTGCGTCCTCAAGGAGTAGACCCTTCCATTTGACAAGGTATTCCTCAACTGTTTTCTTTCTTAGTCTTTTCTCTCACACATTAAGGATAGTTTTTGGTTCCAAGATTAACTTGACTGTGTCATCAAGTGGTGGCAATTCTAGACAAGGGATGACATGTTGCCCCAACACCTTTTTAAGACAAGATATGTGAAATACATTGTGAATTCTACTATTTATGGGAAGTTCCAACTCATAGGCCACCTCTCCTATCTTCTTCAATATTTTATATGGCCCATAGAATCAGGGCTTAAGTTTTTCCGCTCCGCTAGCTTTGAGTGATGACTGTTTGTATGGTTGTAACCTTAAAAAGACCAAATCTCCAACCTCAAATGTTCGTTCAATCCTCTTCCTATCTGCATACATCTTTTGTTGGTTTTGTGCTTGGTGGAGATTGTCCTTAAGTGCTTTCATGATGTCCATATTTTTTTATATGAAGTCTTTAGCTCCTGGCACCTGACTTTTTGGAATAATCAAGTCCCCGAAGGACGTGGCGATGTATCCATATAATACTTGGAAGAGGCTCATCCCTATAGACATATGATGGGTGGTATTATAGCAGTACTCACCCAAATGAAGCCACTTAACCCATGCATTTTGCTGCCCTGTGACATAATTCCTTAAGTACCCTTCCAACCATTTGTTGGCAACCTCAGTTTGTCCATCGGTTTGCGGATGATAGCTAGTATTGGGAGTCAACTTTGTTCCAATTAGCTTGAATAACTTTTGCCAAAATAGACTAAGGAAACAACTGTCTCGATCACTCACAATGTTCCAAGGTAGTCCATGTAGTCGGAAAACTTCTTTAAAGAAGACATCGGCCACTTGAGGGGCTCTAAGTTCTATTGATATTTCCATGAAGTGTGCATACCCGGTTAAGCAATCAACCACCACATAGAGCAATCTTTCCCTTGTATCTTAGGTAGCCTTGTTATGAAGTCCATGGATATGCTTTCCCATTTCTAATTGGGTATGGGCAAGGGTTGTACTAGTCCTGCTGAATATGTATGCCCTTCTTTGTTTCTTTGACATACGATACATTCCCTAACATATTTCAACACATCTCCTTTAAGGTCTTTCCATGAGAACCTCTCCCTGATTTGCTTATAAGTCTTGTAATACCCTTGATGTCTTATTGATGGGTTGTCGTGATAGTTTTTCAAGATCTCCTTCTTTACCTGAAATATACCCCTTAATTTTTCCCTTTAATTTTCAGTCACAACAATGCAAATCATGCACCCGTTAAGAATTAGCTCTAAACCAAAACACAGCTGAAACAACACTAACCAAGAATGCGCCCTAAAACCACTTAAGGAGGAGGGGCGGGCATATGGTCAGAGGATCCCTAGGATCTAATAACTTGATAACAACTGAAAATAGAGAGCTAAACTCGACACCAAGAATGTGCACACAAGATCCTTTTGCAAGGTGAGGTGCTAACATATGGTGGAGTGCTAGCTATTAAACTGAAATACAACTTCTTCTGCTGATGCAGGCATCCACAAGCGATGGGAATACTCCACTTATTTCGTGGGTGTGATTATTACAAACATTTGAAGGCGGCAAGCCAGCCAATTAACCTCACTTCCACTTAAACTGTGGGGGGTATACAATCCACACAACCACTTTATTTTCGTGGGGGGAATACAACAAAGTAAATTGCAGCAAGTAAACAAATTGCTGTTAGTACTACTAATCAGCTTACAAACAATTACTAAATAGCTGCAATATATCAAATATGAGTTCTCAGAATAAGCAATGGTTAGAGTATCACTTCCTCTAACATTTACAACTTGAATAGATGAATAAATGAAGCTCAAAACAACAATAATAATAAACTTAACTAATCTGATCAGAAACAGAAGGTACAGAAAATCAGACCAGCAAGCTATGACTTCACCAAAACGAACGTATCTTTCCCGAGTCAACTCGGAAAGCTCCCAAACCACAGCCCAACAACAGCTAGGAGATGTGCGCCCAAACCTCAAGGAGAGAACGAGCCAAATACAGCAGCAACAAGAGGCACGTTTCTGAATGCAAGCCCAGTGAGATGGTTTGGCCTGCCAAGAGGGTCGACCTTCTCTTAAAAAATCCACACTCAACCAAAAATTCCGAAACTTTCCAGAAAGGGGCACCCTTCACAGTAGAACAGCATGGACGATCACCCAAAATGAAACAAAAATCCACATTGAAGCTATGAGCAGAAATCAGCTTCAGCCATGGCAAATCAGCAACTTAAAAAATAGGCTTTACATCAGCAACCTGTTCGATTTCATCAAGTTGAAGCTCCATCTGTATTTCAGGATGAAATACAGTCATAATGATCCACCTAGAGAGCCATAGTTTCAAGCCCGAAGAATGGATTGAATTCGCTAAGCTTCCCCTTAGCCAGGTTCTGGATTCAAACCAGCAGCATAACTTTACTTTCCAATTTCCCAAATCAGATACAAAGAGCAAGGCACCAATATATAAGCTTTACCAAGAGGAGATGAAACATTTGTAACTCCCAAAGAAAACTCTTCCTCTTCCCAAAAGGAATGCCTATTTCCAAAAAGGCACCATTTAAAATATAACAATAAACTCTTCATTCAACCCCTTCAAGTCGCCCCACTTTAGATGAGGAATAAACATTTAATAAAATATTAAATGTATCACTTTATGGCCCCAACTTAAAAACAACTTAAAGTCATTAAGCTAGGCGTGGGGTACAAATTCAAAACACAATTTTAACTAAGTATAAAACTTAGTCCAAGGAGACAATTATCACCAAACTGGAAACTGAGACATTACCAAAATCTGGATAATGAACTACACCACACTGCTGATGAAGACACTGCCACAAAAAGACTTACTAAAAATAGCCAATGCCAAAAATAGTAAGTTAACTTCAAAAACCTTCAAAAAACCAACTGAACAGCCACACTACCCAAAATGTGAACTGCAGATGATTGAGCTACTGCTAGAAGGATACTGCTATAAATAGACTTACCAAAAGTAGCAACTGCTATAAATAGTAAGTTTGCAAAACATTATCTGAACATCGACTGAGCAGTAATCATGACTTACTATAAATAGTAAGTGTTTCCAAACGCCTTCTGAGCACAAACCGGGAAGCCAACATGACTTACTATAAATAGTAAGTGCCTGGAAAAGTTATCAGATGGAGATGCATGATACACTATTCTGAAGTTTTCTAAAAACCCAGAAAACTCTACCAAATATGCATCAAAAACCCATGCATGCAAGCCCTCAAAACTGCATCTGAAACCTCCTAAAAAATAGGAAACCCTAATTTTCAGTTCTGCTTAGCTTATGAGTTTCCGGAAATAGGCTAAAACCTCAAGAAGAGCGTAGGGCTAAAATGGGGACATTACAGTCCGCCCTTCCCAAAGTTGCTTGTCCTCAAGCAATGTCGCCACACTCCAAGAAAACAATTTGATCCTTACTATGCCAAGTAGGATCCCAAGGTCCCAAGTCCATCTCCAAAAGGACCTGTTGTGACCTTTTCACACATCACCCCACTCCAGATGGGGACCCCCTAAATTTTGCTCCATTCTAGTCTTTTGGCTTTGGTTTTTGGGTCATTTTGCGTCTCTCTCTCTCTGATCTTTCTATCCTTCTGGGGATGTCCTATCGTTTAACCTAAACTGAAATTTGAGCTAAGTCTGTGAAATTAGGGCTTTTCATTCTTCAAGCTTATTGGAGGTTAAATTGAGTTGGCTAATTAACAGTTGAGCTTAACATTGCTGTCAGGAGGCTTCCAGTAGGTTCCCACTGAGTTTTCATTGAAATCTGACAACTTACTATTTTTAGTAAGTACCTAATTGGAAGGTCTTTTCTTCATAATTTCGGGATTCTGACTGCTTCAGCACATTCAGGTAACTTCAAGATGCCTGCACGTAAAATTTGAACAAATTCTGACAACTTGCTATTTTTAGCAGTTCCAACTTCAGGAGCCATTTTCAGGGTTTACACATATGCCTTTCAAATGCATGTCTGGAGAATATTTTTGGGTTTTTCAAGACCTTCGCGGTGATATAACATGCAATCCGGGATGATGACTTTTAGCAGTTCAACCTTCAAAGGCTATTTTTAGGGTTTGCATGCAGAGTTTTTCAACGCATGTCAGGATATTCCTGATGGGTTTTCCGAGAGCTTCGTAACGGTATGACATGCAAGCAGAATTGATCACTTTTCAGGGACTTACTATTTTTAGCCAGTGCACGCATGTGGACCAATTTTTTGGGTTTTTTGAGATCCCACGGGCAGTTTGACAGGAAAACTCATTCGACACTCGGTTGATCGCTTTTCAGACACTTACTATTTTTAGCAAGCACACTCCAACAGCCACCCGACAGTTCAGTATCATGAGCAGAGCAATAGGCGACATAAATCAAGTCAAACAGAGGTCATTTGAGCCACATGCAAATCAAATTAGGGTTTCCTACTTTGGTGCCTAAAAAGAGGGGCAAAAAGCCAGAATTTTGAAAAACGAAGGTATCCATCCCACTATGATCAGCATCCTTTAGGCAATCTATTGGTAAAATTTGGGTGCAATCCGAGCACTTACTATTTATAGTAAGTCGTCTCCAGAACAGGGCTATAAATAGCAGGTCGGCACGAGGAGCAAGTGTGAACAGGTTCACCAAGCGATGAGGACCACGTGGTGAAAAATTCAAGTCAAACGGGGCTACAGAAGTCAAGCAATTTTAGGGTTTGCTAAAAATAGTAGATGATCTCGGGCAACAAGTATAAACAAGGTAGCAGGGCCACAAGAAGCATATTAGGCCAACTCCAAATTCAGAACAGATAAAAAGCCACGGAGAGTCATACATCTCTAAAATTTACTAAAAATAGAGTGGCAAGAGGTAGCTGAGAGAGTTGAAAATTCTAAGTCCACAAATGGAAACTGGCAGGAGGAAGTATGAAATGCGCCCAAGCATGAAGACTGGCATCAAAAAATTCTAAGTATGAGAAATTCCTCCTCATACCCTCAAATGCACCCAAGAGTGGAGGATGCTTGATGAAAATGTTTCTAAGTACAAAAAATTCCTCCACCCTACCTCAAATGCGCCCAAGCTGAGAAGACATGGCAAGAAAATTTCTAAGGCAATGCAATTTCCTCCTCCCTAGGTGAAATGCGCCCAAGGCTACAAGGGAGGTGAAAGAAAAATCTCAAGGCGTTGAAAGTTCCTCCACCACTAAGGAAATGCGCCCTCAAGGTGTAAGCAAGTAAAATGTTGAAAATAATTCTAAGTGTGAAATGGAAGCTCCCCCTCTAGAATGCGCCCTCAAGAAGGAAGGGACTTAGAATTTTTCTAAGTCATGAAAAATTGCAGCTGCATACCCCAAATGCGCCCAAAGAAGAACATGGAGGTAGAAGGCATTGAGAATGGAAGCTTGATGAGCAAAATGCGCCCAAGGTAACATAAGGTTGAGGAAAATTTCTAAGGCAAGTAAAATAGAAGTTGACCTCTCTAAATGCGCCCAGCTTGTGTGATGACTTAGAAAAACGCCTAAGGCAAGTAAATGGAAGCCCATGGGGTAAAATGCACCCAGGCATGAAGGGGTTAAAGGAAGGAAATTGCTAAGTGTTGAAAACGAAAGTGGACCCTCTAAAATGCACCCTCTAGCAAGGATATCAAGTAAAAATGCTAAGGCATTAGAAAGTGAGAGCCCACCATGCTGGATGTGCCCATCAAGTGAAGGTGTTTGAAGATATTTCTAAGGCATCAAAATGGAAGTGCAAGGAGTAAAATGCGCCCTCCAGGCAAGGAGTATGAGGTGAGAGTAAGTTTTTAAGTTGAAAATGAAAGTGTCGCCTCTAAAAGGCGTCGAGCAAGTGTAATGAGGTAAAAAAATTCTAAGGTAGGTGAAAATAGAAGCACACCCTTCCATATGCGCCCTAGGCAAATGTAATGAGGTGAAGAAATTTCTAAGTAAGAAAATAGAAGCTCCACCCATAAAATGCGCCCTTGGTATGAGGTGAAGGAGTTTGAAAAATTTCTAAGTGTCAAAATAAAAGTTTCCCCCTCAAAATGTGCCCAGGGTAGCTTGCTGGTTGAAATAATTTCTAAGGCATGAAAATTCCTCCACCACCCCCTAAATGCGCCCAAGCAAGGAATGATGGCATGGAAATTGATCAAGTCATGAGGATGGAAGTACATAGGGTGAAATGCGCCTAAGTCTTAAGAGGAGAGTCATAGAGTTTCTAAGTGTTCAAAATTTCCTCCTCACCCCTCCAGATGCGCCCAACTTGCAAGGTCATGGGAATGAAATTTGTTAAGGCATGGAAGTGGAAGTTGACCCTATTGAATGCGCCCTTGGCATGAGGCAAGTAAGAAATACGCCTAAGGTATTGAAAGTGGAGGAGTGACCTTTCAAATGCACCCAAGTGAAGAGTTGATAGCAAGAGGTTTGAAAAGTTTCTAAGTTATAAAATAGGAGTTGACCTCTCCAAATGCGCCCTTGGCAAGTTGAATAAAGATTGAAAAAAAATTTAAGCATGAAAAGTTCCTTCTCACACCCCTCAAATGCGCCCTTGTTTGTGGATGAGGTAAGGTAAAATTCTAAGGCATGGAAAATGCTTAAGAGATAAATGGAAGCATGTGTTAGGAAATGCGCCCAAGGTGAGTTAACAAAGTTTTAAAATTTTCTAAGGCATTTCCTAAAGTAAAGTGAGAAATACGCCTAAGGGGGGAGGTAATATTAAATTTTCCAAGTCCAAGGTGGAATGCGCCCATGAGCAGGAAAGAAATTCTTCAGGAAGTCAAAGAAAAACGCCAAGGCATGAAAAGTGAGGGCTACAGGTGTGAAGTACGTCTAGAATTAAAAGTTGAATAAACCTTAGCAATTTTATTATTTAAAAAAAAAAAAAATTAAACTTACCCCTTCATCCGGATACACATGAAAATGATGATTTATGAGGGGAAATTTCTTCTGGGTATTGGACATTTCCCACTGGGAGATGATTTAAATCTTTTCCACACCTTGCTCATGTTGTTTCGACAGAGATTTTGCCTAGCACCCGTTGATAAGTTTCCTAGGCGAAATAAATTTTCTTAAGGCAGAGAAATGTTTTTACAAAAAAAACAAAATGCCTCGATTGGTGATGTCAAAATGAGCGCCTAGATTACAGTGGATGAAATTTATAAAGCAGATAAAATTGTCTAAGGGGTCAAATACACTCACAGGGAAGAAATGGAATTTGTCTAAGGCATGGAGGAATTTGAAGATGAAATAAAGCTCGAACATCAAGCAAACCTTGGAAGTCAAAACATGGGAATTAGGTAAGTGAGGTGAAGTTATGTTATAAGTGTTTTGATGCTCTTCTTTTTGTTTTGCAGGATGAACGCCAAGGCCAAGGCATGAGGACTTGATGAAGCTGGACAATGTTACAACTTTGGAAAAAGGAAACGGCAGTGAAGATTTGTCTAAGGCATTAAGAACGTGATGCGGAAGAGGCATATGCGCCCAAGGCAGTGGGCTAGAGAAATATGAAGGTTACGAGGAAGAAGTGCGTCCAGGAATTAAAGCAACAGGACTTAACAGAAAAAAACTTTTTGCAAGGAGGGTTTGAACTGAGTGTTGTTATTGCTTTCCTCCTCCTAACGCAACAGAATTGGCGGGTAGAACAGTGGGAACACGTTTTTGGACGAGAATCTTTTGGAGGATAGTGGGCATTAATTGCTCATGGTGGTTTCTACAGAGTGGTGGAGAATCTTTTGGGTTCATTTATTACCCACTCCTCTTTATGACGGTTTTTAGGGCAAAAACCCTAATTAGGGCATATGTGGCTCGATCTGAGCCCTTCTTTGTAATTGAATCTAAGTCGTCCGCTGGACCAGGCCAACTATAAAAGGGGCATCCCCCCTCATTTGTAATCTATTAGAATATAGATCAGATTCAGAAATCAGAGAGTAGAGGAGATAGAAGTTAGAATAGAGAGTGGAGCTAGAAGTTAGCTTAGTTTGAAAAGGAAAGAAAAGCTTTCCCTTTGAAAGTTTTTGTAAAAGGTTGTTGTGGAGGACTCTCATAATATAAAGATTTTCATTGATTGGTGATTCTATCTTTCGTTGTGGGCAGTTGACAAGGCTTTTTCGTCTTTCCAATTCAAGTAGATTAGAGTAAAGTAGACTCTATTTTATGCAAGTAGTTGTTAACTGTGAAATGTGGCGTTTGGTTTGAGCAAGTTTTCTTTCATCCATACCACTAGCGGATTTGTTGACGGTAAGTTCGCCCTGTGTGGTCGACTGGAGTATTAGTACTTAACTTCGGTTGTGATTTGTATGTTCACTTGCATCGTTGTGATGGTGTGCGCATGCTGAATCATAATTTGAATATCTTACTCATCCTTTGAAGATTGCACCAACTTTGTCAAAGTTGTCCGAAGGGAGGCGAAGCAAAGTCTAGTTTGAAGATTGTTTAAGTCGATCCTCGCATTCCACCCTGTAGAAGTAGATTGTAGAATCACTACCCCCTTATTCCCTTTAAATTCAGTATTTTCCCAGTTAACTTAGAAATCAGAGCATCATAGTCAAATCTTTCATTTGCTTCAAGAAGTTGAACAATTATGTAAGTCCCCTTGGAATATCCAGTATATTCACATCAACCAACTGAGTCTATTCGCGACATAAGGAACCTTGGAGTTGACCACATGATCTCTCACGCAATCTTAGCATGCGGAATACTTTGATCAAGAGGGAATAGAGTGACCGTTGGACATTCTATTCTGTGTTGGTGTGGTCATAAAACACCCGTCAACAGAATCCCATGTTGATGTCGTGCCATACTGATCACACAATCAAAACCATCATACCAAAACAACACTGTCCTCCTCTGAAACCCTGAAAGATTACGGAACATATGACTTGAACTGAAAGACCAAGAGGAACAGAATTCAAAACATTGCAACATCTCACACCCCAAAGTCTTTGAGAAGTTAATATCATCAATGCCAATGATCAACATCATTTGGAGCACAAGGAACAATGATCTGAGCAACTCAAAATTATTCTCATCAGCAAAACTCCTCAAAGCATCAAATAGAATCACAACTGCAAAGGTGACTCCAACAAGGATATTCGTAAAGAGGGAAACAACCCTTTGCAGATACATAGTAGCCCCATCCTCAAAGCTCTTCAAGGATATCCAATGCCTTCTCTGAAGATCACAAACATATACAAGAAGACACTTGAAATCTTTCACAGCTCTCTCTCCAAAAATCTCAGAAATACGAACCAAAACAGCCCAAGGTTCGCTGCCTTGAACATGAGTACCAAAGAATGTTCGCAAGTGACTACTGGAAAGAACTCCAACTCTATTCAAAGACTAGTTTGGATTAGTCTAAATCACCATTCTTCCCATTTGAAGCCAAAAATCATCTCTGGAAAGAGATTGTGAAGTGAAAATATGAGCGTACCATCTGCCCATTAAGTCAAAATTGAATGACTCAACATCAGATTTAAGAGAAATCAGCATGCTGGGAAAGGAACAGGAGCTGCAATTCTGAAAATCCTTGTCCTTTTTGACAATTCTGATCACATTCAAAGTTGGAAACACCCACTCTAACAACTCCATCATAGCAAAGAACCATTTTTTGCTCCCATTTCCTCTCCAAGCCAACAATAGATGATCAAATATAATCATCAATTGGCTCATAAAGAAGGTAGTAGCACCTCTAGCACTGAAATTTTGGCACTTATCACTCCAACATACCTTCTTTTCACACATGATAATCTTCTTTAGAACATGCTGAAAATCCCATACTTGGATAATCAACCATGAAAATTTTCCAACACACCGAAACAATTTCTCTTTATGATTCCAAATGTTAGAAAGAGCCAACAATGATCTCCCAAGTCCGGTGTCCTCTTTAGTGTTCCATGAAAGCCACATTATGAAAGTTTCAACAAGAAGAATACATGGAACAAGTAATGTCTTCAAATCCCATCCTGAGAAGAGATTGGACTGAACTGAATTAACACTCAACTCAAAAGATGGATTATTGAACAAATAAACTCCCTGAATTGCAACAATTGCTTTCTTTACAAAATCGAAGGCATAATTATGTTCGTTAATCCAACATAGATAGTCTAATTTTATAATCTCCAAGGAGTCTTTGATGAATTGCTGATTAAAGAGAATGGCTCCATCTCTAACTCCTCCTTGTCTCTCTTTAATCAAACTGTGTGGGCGGTCAACTTTAAATAAAACTTGCACCTCATCTTCAATGGATATCAAGAATGGACCTTCCAACTCATAAGCATGCAAGGATGGCAAACTGCTAGTAGGTTTCATATCAAAATCAGAACTTTGTTTCTTGTCTTTGCTACCCTCATAGCTGCTCCAAAACTCTTGTCTTTCACCACTCGTCAACTGAAAATGAAGAGGATCAGATTTTACCAATTCTTCAAACCTTTGTTTACAATTAGCTTAATGAATTGGAAAATCAGATTTGTGATTGAGATCCTCTTTTAACTTTTCACCAGCAAGGACTTTTTGATCTTCTAAAACTGCTTCCACCTCACTGATACTTTGATCATATGTTTTAGCAGCCCCCAACTTGATCATTGAGTCATTATGGGGCTTTTCCATGCAAGCTTCTTTGTCAAAGACATTTTCTCCTCCCATGGCTATCACATAGCTTGCATTGAAATCAGAATTTTGTACTATATTGGGATCAAAAGGAAATTTATCCCATAAAGGTTCCTTGACAACCTTAGACACCTTCACACCTGGATCCCAAATGTTGAAAGGCTGATTTATATGTTAAAAAAGAAAGTTATTTTCATGCTGCTCTTGGAGTGTTGCCTCTTTGAACAAGACACCTCCCAACACACCAAAACTGATATCTTCACAAATATCTTTTCCCAAGAGCTTAGTTTGATGATCTAACTCAAAACCACCTAAACCTCCATTATTGAAATGAAGCAAGGCATCTTCATTGTTAGCTGGTTTGACGATTATATCCTTCTTACCTTCAATAAGCCCATCATGTAAAGGTATATTACTGATCTCTTCATTAGTAGTCACAAGCACACCAAGGAGGTTTTCTTGAGAAACCGCCATAGAATCATTGAGAAACAACATTTTATCTTCTGCATTAATGACCACCTCATTTATCTGCTTTATCTTCTTCAATTGTGGCTTCAATTTTTCCTCACACTGAAAGAACAAATCTCCGATCAACATACCAGCAGTAAATGAATTCTTTCCTACTTGTCCATGAATGTTAAGCAAGAAAGAAAGGACGGGTTTTGGGATTTCATCCATCTCATTGATAATCAGAACTAAAATGTTTTTCATTGCTGCAACTACATCCTCCTCTTGTTCACTCCAAGTTGAAATGAAGAGGTAATGGATCAAATAATATATTCGATCTTGCATACCCAATTCAACCAGCAACTTACTTGTTTTGAGTTCTGAAAAGATCTTCACTATAGTAACTCTTCTGGAATACTGATTGCTATCAGTTTCATCGAGATCTTGAAAGCTTTCTATGAACATATGAAGAATTCTTTCCATAGTTTTATCATCATAGGGCAGCAAGGGTGCCCAAATTCTCATCACTTCACTGAGGCATGAAGTAACCAACAGATTGACCTTATCATCCAGATGCCTCAACCAATAAGGACTTTTCAAGAAAGTCACTGCAGGCGCCAAAGCTGTTTTAATTATCCCTGAAGGTGACTGCTTCACCTGGCTTAAACATTGTTCCAATGTAAGAAGTATTCTCACTTCTTCTTCCCTTGTCTGACATTCATTAATGAGCCTTGCACCTGCAAAGTGTAAAGATCTTGCCAAATCTTTCTCTGCATCTGAAGCCATAGCTTAAACTGGCAAGACAAGGTTTCATAAAACCTCTGAAAAGGTGTCAACTTCAAAAACTTTTGAAGCTGAAACTAAACTCTGTTCTGCTTTCTGATGTAGTATCGGTCTTCTCTGACTCTCATCTGATAACATGAAGCACTGAAACTCACAGGATAGCAGGAAAACAGGCTCTGATACCACTGAAATATACCCCTTAATTTTTCCCTTTAATTTTCAGTCACAACAATGCAAATCATGCACTCATTAAGAATTAGCTCTAAACCAAAACATAGCTGAAACAACTCTAACCAAGAATGCGCCCTAAAACCACTTAAGGAGGAGGGCGAGCATATGGTCAGAGGATCCCTAGGATCTAATAACTTGATAACAACTGAAAATAGAGAGCTAAACTCGACACCAAGAATGTGCACACAAGATCCTTTTGCAAGGCGAGGTGCTAACATATGGTGGAGTGCTAGATATTAAACTGAAATACAACTTCTTCTACTGATGTAGGCATCCACAAGCGGTGGGAATACTCCACTTATTTCGTGGGTGTGATTATTACAAACATTTGAAGGCGGCAAGCCAGCCAATTAACCTCACTTCCACTTAAACTATGGGGGGTATACAATCCACACAACCACTTTATTTTCGTGGGGGGAATACAACAAAGTAAATTGCAGCAAGTAAACAAATTGTTGTTAGTACTACTAATCAGCTTACAAACAATTACTAAACAGCTGCAATATATCAAATATGAGTTCTCAGAATAAGCAATGGTTAGAGTATCACTTCCTCTAACATTTACAACTTGAATAGATGAATAAATGAAGCTCAAAACAGCAATAATAATAAACTTAACTAATCTGATCAGAAACATAAGGTACAAAAAATCAGACCAGCAAGCTATGACTTCACCAAAACGGACGTATCTTTCCCGAGTCAACTCAGAAAGCTCCCAAACCACAACCCAACAACAGCTAGGAGATGTGCGCCCAAACCTCAAGGAGAGAACGAGCCAAATATAGAAGCAACAAGAGACACGTTTCTCAATGCAAGCCCAATGAGATGGTACGGCCTGCCAAGAGGGTCGACCTTCTCTTAAAAAATCCACACTCAACCAAAAATTCCGAAACTTTCCAGAAAGGGGTGCCCTTCACAGTAGAACAGCATGGACGATCACCTAGAATGAAACAAAAATCCACGTTGAAGCTATGAGCAGAAATCAGCTTCAGCCATGGCAAATCAACAACTTAAAAAACAGGCTTTACATAAACAACCTGTTCGATTTCATCAAGTTGAAGCTCCATTTGTATTTCAGGGTGAAATGCAGTCATAATGATCCACCTAGGGAGCCATAGTTTCAAGCCTGAAGAATGGATTGAATTCGCTAAGCTTCCCCTTAGCCAGGTTCTGGATTCAAACCAGCAGCATAACTTTACTTTCCAATTTCTCAGATCAGATACAAAGAGAAAGGCACCAATATATAAGCTTTATCAAGAGGAGATGAAACATTTGTAACTCCCAAAGAAAACTCTTCCTCTTCCCAAAAGGGACGTGTTGACGGAAAACCAAGAAAGAAAAGGAAAATATGCTAAAGGAGAAATATCAAAAGAAAGATCAATGAAAGAAATATCATACTTCGAATATTGGTTTTGGGAATATACGGATAACTCCACCGGGGCTATGGACGCCTGACCAGCAGTGGAGCAATATTCATGAGAATTGTAGCAACAACCTCGTCGGGGCTATGGATGCCTGACTAGCAGCGAGGCAATGTCCAAGATGCTTTTGAAGTTAAGGTACTTATATAACTTCTTGTAGTCGATTTCGAGGGTCAAGATGGTTTAGAGATGAGATAAACTTACATTCAGAAGATCTCGAATGAAGGTGTTTTGATCCAAAATCGGATTCTTCTCCCCTTTTGAGCAAGTATCCTTTCTATATGATGGTTAGAGGGGATTGGCCAAGGTTTAAACTTCGAAGTGTTTTTCAACACTTTCCCGTGGAGTCGCCAGATGTTGTGACCTTTTCACACATCACCCCATCCAAGATGGGGACCCCCTAAATGTTGCTCCATTCTGGTCTTTTGGCTTTGGTTCTCTCTCTCTCTGGTCACTCTGTTCTTCCGGGGATGTCCCGTTGTTCGACCTAATTGGAAATGTTGGATGTCTGTGAAATTAAGGTTTTTATCCTTCAGGCTTGTTTGAGGTCAAATAAGGTTATCAAAGCAAAATCTGAGCGCGGCAATACAATCAAAAGGCTCAAGGCAGGATCCCACTGAATTTTCACTAAAATCCGACAATTTATTATTTTTACTAAGTACCTAATTTGAGGCCTTTTCCTTAGAATTTCGGGATTCTGACTACATCAACACATTCAGGGTACTTTCAGGTACTTGCGTGTAAAATTTGAACAGATTCTGACAACTTGCTATTTTTAGCAGTCCAGGCTTCAAGAGCCATTTTCAAGGTGCACATGTACGATTCTTCAATGCATGATTGGAGAATGTTTATGGGTTTTTCAAGACCTTCACGATAATATAACATGCAATCCGGGATGATGACTTTCAGCGATTCAGCCTTCAAAGGCTATTTTTAGGGTTTGCATGTAGAGTCTTCCAATGCATGTCTGGATATTCCTCATGGGTTTTACGAGAGTTTCGCAATGGTATGACATGCAAGCGGAGTTGACCATTTTTCAGGGACTTACTATTTTTAGCCAGTGCCTGCATGTGGACCAGTTTTTTGGGTTTTTTGAGATCCCACGGGCAGTTTGACAGGCAAACTCATCCGACATCGGATTGATCACTTTCCAGGCACTTACTATAAATAGCAGGTTCACTCCAACAGCCCTCGACACTTCAATTCAACAAGCAGAACAACATACAACAGAAATCAAGTCAAACGGAAACCGTTCAGGGCACATGCAAGTCAAGTTAGGGTTTCCACTTATATGCCTAAAAATAGGGGGTGAAACACAAAAGTTGTCAAAACGAAGTACACCATCATGATCAGCATCTTCCAAGCTGCCTACTGGCAAAATTTGAGCGAAATCTAGATACTTACTATTTTTAGTAAGTCACTTCATGGCTAAAAATAGCATGTTTAGGTCGAGGGTAGGTGTGAATGGGTCACTTAAAACATCAAGATCATATGGAGCAAATTTCAGGTCAAACGAAGCTACAGAGGTCAATCAATTTTAGGGTTTGCTAAAAATAGCAGGATGGCTAAAAATAACAGACAAGCTTCAACAACAATATAAACAAGGTAGCAAGGCCACAAGGAACGTATCACACCAATTCCAGATTTGAAACAGAGGAAAAGCCTTGGGGATCCACACTTCTCTGAATTTACTAAAAATAGAATGGCAAGGGGTAGCTGGGGCGTTGAAGATTTCCAGGTTGAAGCTGACAAGAGAAAGCATGAAATGCGCCCAAGGTGAGGCGGTGGCATGAAAGAAACTCTAAGTAAGAAAAATGGAAGTAGCATATGCCAGATGCGCCCAAGGTATGAGAGGAAGTTGATAAAAAAATACTTATAAGGAATTCCTCCTCATGGGGTGAAATGCGCCCTCAAGCTTGAGAAAATTCCTTCACCACATGTCAAATGTGCCCAAGGTGGCTACAAAAAAACGTGGTGAAAAGAAAGAATGCTAAGGCATAAAATTCCTTCACACCCCTTCATATGCGCCCTAGCTAGATGCAAGTTCCTTGAGCATATGTGAAATGTGCCCATAAATGCCAAGGCAAGAGAAAATATTCTAAGTCGTGAGATTTCCCTCACACACCCTCAAATGCGCCCTCATATGGAAGTGGCATGGGTGAAATGGGCCCACAAGGTTGAAAATGGAAGTTGACTAGGGGAAATGCGCCCTCAAGTGTGAGAAATTCCCCCTCATAGGGTAAAATGCGCCCTAAAATTCCTCTAGCACACATGAAATGCGCCCACAAGGAATGAAGGCAAGGGGGAAAAATGATTAAGGCGTGGGAATTCCTTTCCACCCCTCTAAATGCGCCATCAAGTTCCTCCTCCCTATAGCAAATGCGCCAAGAAAGAACAAGGCAAGGGGGGAAAATGATTAAGGCGTGGGAATTCCTTCCCATCCCTCTAAATGCACCCAAGCTTAAAAGAAGTTCCTCCACTACATGTGAAATGCACCCAAGGTGAAGAGGCCTTTTTTTTTAAATTGCAAAGTGGGAGAAAATTGCTGAAGGCGTGGAAACGCCTAGGAAGTTAAAATGGAAGTGGATACATGAAAATGTGCCCCTCATGAGTAAGTTGATTAAATTAAAATTTCTCTAAGGCATTACAAGGTGAGAAATACGCCAAGAAGAGACAATGATAAAAATTTCTTAAGGCAAGATGAAACGCACCCAAGAACAGAAGGGAAATTCTTCAGAAAATCAAAGAAAATGCCAGGCAGGAAAAATGAAGACTATAGGTGTGGGATGCGTCCAGACTAAAGATGAACAAACCTTAGCAAAGTTTATTATTTTTCTCAAAATAATTAAACTTACCCCTTCGTCCGAATACACATGAAAACGATGAGTTCTGAGGGGAAATTTCTTTTGGGTATTGGACATTTCCCATTGGGAGATGATTTAAACTTGTTCCACACCTTGCTCGCGTTGTTTCATAGAGATTTTGCTCGGCGCCTATTTAATGAATTTCCTAAGCGAAATTGAAATTTCTCTAAGGCAAATGAGATGAATGTTTTTACAAAAAATGCCTTAGCTTGAGAATTGAGCTAGATGATTGGAATAATTTTGCAAAGTAAAGTCAAATTACTTAGCCAGATGAAATGAAATTGTTTATGAAGAAGTGATTGATTTAATATTTCAAAATGCAAACATGATGAAGCGGGCCTGTGTAGGAGTGATGAATTTTCAAAGTTCTAGAAGTCAAATATTCCGATGCTCCAAGTGACAAATGTTGCGGCTGGCAGAGGAGGGAAAACAGAAATTCAAAAGTTTGCTAAGATTAGCCTCTTCCAGAATTCAACCTGGCTATAAGAATTCAACTTCTTTTTCATACTCCTCACTAAGTGCTAAATGCTGAATACTTCTCAAGTGCTGAAAGTACGAATTTGAGAAGAGAAGTTTTGAAGTTGCTAAAAGTGTGAGTTTGCAAAGAGAAATCTCTCAAATTGCTAAAGTACGAATTTGAGAGGAAATCTCTCAAGTTGCTGAAGTGCGAATTTGAGAATAGGAGTGAAGTTGCTGAAAAGTACGAATTTAAGAGGAGAAGTTTCAGGTTGCTGAAATTTCCAAATTGCTGCGAGCAAATCTTTCTAAGTGTTGGATGTCGTGTTGCTACAAGTTAAAAAAAACTTCTAAGCGTTAAAGTGATAAAGGCGTTGAGGTTTGCAGTTGGAAGTGTTGAAGTGTTGCAGCCTTTTTATTTTCGAAAATCTGTTGGCACTCTCAAAATGTTATTGTTTTATAAAATCTTATTTTCTAATGACTGCTTTCTATTTTTCCAAAATGGCTGAAACAAGCAGAAGAGCTGCAAGAAGAGGAAATCATGCTGAGTCCAGCAAAGCGAGCACATCAAGGCAGGCTGTAATAAAAAAGTTGAGCAAATCCTTCTTGCCAGAGTCAAAGTTTTCTTCGAAATTGGGCAAGTTAAGTGACACAAACCTTGGCTCATTCAACTTGGAGACTTTCAGAAGGCGAATAACGAGAACTGGAGATCATCATCCATCAGTCACTTCGCACAACATTGTCAGAAGTGGACTTTATGCACCTGCTGGTTTTCCACCAGCAATCCGGTGCCCAGAGCTGATTGTGGAGTGTGCAAATTGCTACAACACGGAGCAGAGGACTATCATTTCACTAGATGGCAAGTTGTTGGCCAATCTTACGCTTGAAGCAATTGGGGAGGCATTTGGAATCCCAACTCATGAAAAGATGATTTACAAAACGAGGGAGAGGGCTGAAAGAATGTACTCATCCACATTTGATCGATGTGCTGACTTGATAAATTCCAAGTGGATGAACAAGCCCAAGCCAACTCGCACAAAGCTGACGAAGCAGATAATTTCAGAAGACTTGAGGCAAGAGTTTTGTGACTTAATCATGATGCTAAGCCGAGTTGGAGGGTGCTCCCAAGCGTTCATCTTTGAACCTTGGATGTTCTACTATATCAACCTTGTGTTGGAAGGCAAAGAGCACGTGGACTGGGCGTTGATGATCAGTGATAATCTACATGAGCAACTCCGGAGTCTAAGGAGGACGAAAACATTTTACATGAGCTCCTATATTGTCTACATGTTGGCCCAAATGACAAAGTATAGAGGGATATAATACAAGGAGCCGATTGGGTGTGGCTCTCAGCAGTTCAAAATTCACGAGGCTTGTCCGCAGTTACATTTGACAAGTACCTCCAATTACAAGAGGGTCAATGACGCCTTCACAATGCATATAACGAGGACCTTGCAGCAAAGGACTCATCACAGAATATCCAAAGAGGCACAAGAGCTGATTGAAAAGTTTGGGTGTTGGTTTATCCAGTTTTCGAAGTTTACTTACATCAGGCTGCAAGGGTTTTCCTCTTATCCATACAGATTGCCCCGGTATCCCACAAACAGGATTGTGATGCTGGAAATATCTAGGCAACTCATTGCCTATGATAAGATTCAAAAGAAGAAGAAGGGTGGACTTGGATTCCCTATCACCATGGGGAATTCAGATGAAATTTGTCCATCACTACAAGCAACTAGAGAGGCAGAGAATGAGCTCCAGTTCTTCCACCTCTCCTACCATACCAGCAGATAGCATTATGATCCCCACAGGAATATCAAGTGGATATTGTCTGAGGAGTTCAGGCATAAGGCACAGATTGAGGACTTGTGGGCGAGTGTAGTGGATGAGGCTGAAGTCAGGAAGAGGATGTTTTTGCGGATACCATTGGAGATGATTAGGGAATGTGAGATTGCCCCGGTGCCAGACCAGATTGAGGAGGATATAAATGTGATACAGGCCGATTATGAAACAGTGAGGAATACGCCACTCCCACTCCCAAATTGGTCAGAGCCAGAGATCACAGACTTGGATACACTTTGCATCCCAATCTTGACATTCACACGGAGTTGGGTGGAGAGGCGTGTAAACCGACTTAAAGGCAAATCAATCCCCCTTACTTACAATTTGATGGGAGATCACAGATCACCAGCTGCTAGGCAGGGAAGACAGGTTGTTGCTCCAGAGCCACGAGGAAAAGAACCAGTCCGGCCTGAACCTCAAAGAATTGAAGAGTCCACACATAGACCATCACAAGCACATTCTCCGAGTATGCAGGAAGTTTCACTGTTTGCTGATCAAAGAGAAAAATTGAATGAAGAACAGGTATTGCGAGGGGCAAGTCAGCCACCTCGTAGAGAGTTAATGGGCCAAAGCATCAACATGCCTAGAGAGGAAAATCAGCAGGAGACAGAGGAAGGAACGACCACTAATACTCAATTTCAGCATGAGATTGAGGCGGCTCTTGAGGATGATGCTACTTCAGATCAGGAGGCCCAAAGCTCTGGAGATACCGAGCCTATAGAGGATGATGAGCCTCGTCAGCACGAGGGCATGGAAGAAGTTCATGAGGTAGAGGCCAAAATTGAGCAGCCCTTCGTTATTTCCGACTTACGGCAGGAGGTGCTAGAATGGCTAAGGGACAAGATGAGACATGATCCTGTTGACAAGACTGATCCAGCGGCCGAGATGGAAGAATTGTTGAGTAGGATCAGTGCACCTCCAACGAAGAAGAAGGCCAGAAAGTTCTCTAAAATTTCAACAGATGAGGATGGCTCTCGGACATTGCACATGGTTGTGCCTAGGATAGAATGTGATCGAGATGAGGTTGTTCCGGAGAATTATGTGATCACTACTATGGAACTTGGCCACCCTACTGGAGCATAGGTGGTTGAGGAGTTCATATCGGGCACTCAAGGACAGATTGCTCTGTATCGAGGGCAAATACAAAAGATTGAAGGTGGAACACAAAACATTGATTGGCTATGTACAACACTTGTCCCGTCCTTGTGGGCAAGAAAATCTGGCAATTGAGCTCGCAGCCGAATTTCCCAGAGAGTCAATCAATGGCTTAGAAGATTTGAAAAGAATAACACAAGAGGTAGATAAGTGGGTTGCCAATCTTCGTGTTGAGACGGAAAAGTTTATGGAGGATCTTGCACATGCCTATCGGCAAGTCTCTGACATTATGGCAAGAATGGAGGCAGTTAATCAGGCTTGGAGTGAGGCTCGTATCTATCAAACGAGAGTTGTTCTTCGCCGAGAAGCTTTGATGCACACACTTCTACAGGCTTTGGTTGAGGGAGGCATGATTCAGGAAGGTGATAGATATGACTTCATCGGCTGGTACTCTTCAGTGGTCACGGGCCGAGGATTCTATGATGCATCACAAGCAGATTCGGTCAGGGTTAGAAAGGCCATGACAAATATTTTTGATGGAGTCCTCAATACGCTAGAGGCTATCTTTGCCAGGAGGCTGACTTCTGAGGAGGTGACTGCAAATGGTTTGAAGAGTAGATTGGCACCCTTCTTTTCTGAGGTGAAGGCCTTTGTCTAGGATGATTTTGAGAACACCTCCACCTTCTCCAGTATTATTCAGAATACCCAAGATGCTCTAATTGCCTAGAAGAAATCTTGTGCCTAGCATGGGCAAACAGTTACAATGTTGGAATTTTAGTTGGATCATATCCCTCCCATTTCAGATCAGGAAGTTGAGGCTGTGTTGACCAGGTTCATTGATTTTGCAGCCAGGGAAAAGGAGAAAAGAAACGCCCTTCTGGATGATGATCTTTTGGAAGGGGATGATGTGCATTGATTGCAGATAGTGGTTCCTGCAAAGGAGTGGAGAATCTTCGGTGCATTCATTGCCTCACTCCTCTCAGTGGCAGTTTTTAGGGCTAAGACCCTAATTAGGGCATATGTGGCTCAATCTGAGCCTTCCATTGTATTTGAATCTAAGCCGTCCACTAGACTGGGCTTGATATAAAAGGGGCATCCCCCCTCATTTGTAATATATCAGAGTTAGACAAAATCAGAGATAGAGTTGAGCTAGAGAGTAGAGAAGGCATTTAGTGAATAGTTAGAAGTTAGCTTAGATTGGAGAGGAAAGAAAACTTTCCCTTTGAAAGTTTTGTAAATGGTTGTTGTGAACACTTTTCATAATATAAAGAGTTTCATTGCTTGGTGATTTCTTCTTTTGTTATTAGCAGCTAGCGAGGCCCTTTCATCTTTCCAATTCAAAGTAGGTAGAGTAAAGTAGATTTTATTTTATGCAAATAGTTGTTAGTTGTGGAATGCGGCGTTTGATTTGAGCAAGTCTTCTTTCATCCATACCACTAGCGGGCTCGCTGATGGTGAGTTCGCCCTGTGTGGTCAATTGGAGTATTGGCACTTAACTTCGATTGTGATTCATATGTCCATATGCATCGTTGTGATGGTATGTGCATGTTGTGTCATAACTTGAACACCTTTCTCATCCTTTGAAGATTGCACCGATTTTGTAGAAGTTGTCCGAAGGGAGGCGAAGCAAAGTCTAGTTCGAAGCTTGTTAAAGTTGATCCTCGTGTTCCACCTTTAGGAGTAGACTATAGAATCCCTAGCCTTATTCCTTTTAAATTCAGCATTTTTCTGGTTAATCTAGGAATTAGAGCATCATCGTCAAATCATTCTCGTCTTAACTGCTTCACAAGTTGAACAATTGTGTAGGTCCCCTTGGAATACCCAGCATATTCACATCAAACCAACTGAGGCTATCCCCTTGCATAAGGAACCTTGGAGTTGAACGCATGATCTTTCATGCAATCTTAGCATGGGGGGACACTTTGATCAAGAGAGGATAGAGTATCCGTTGGAAACTTTATTCTGTGTTGGTGCGGTCATAAAACACCCGTCAACAGGACGCCTATTTCCAAAAAGGCACCATTTAAAATATAACAATAAACTCTTCATTCAACCCCTTCAAGTCGTCCCACTTTAGATGAGGAATAAACATTTAATAAAATATTAAATGTATCACTTTAAGGCCCCAATTTAAAAACAACTTAAAGTCATTAAGCTAGGCGTGGGGTACAACTTCAAAACACAATTTTAACTAAGTATAAAACTTAGTCCAAGGAGACAATTATCACCAAACTGGAAACTGAGACATTACCAAAATCTAGATAATGAACTACACCACACTGCTGATGAAGACACTGCCACAAAAAGACTTACTAAAAATAGCCAATACCAAAAATAGTAAGTTAACTTCAAAAACCTTCAAAAAACCAACTAAACAGCCACACTGCCCAAAATGTGAACTGCAGATGATTGAGCTACTGCTAGAAGGATACTGCTATAAATAGACTTACCAAAAGTAGCAACTGCTATAAATAGTAAGTTTGTAAAATATTATCTGAACATTGACTAAACAGTAATCATGACTTACTATAAATAGTAAGTGTTTCCAAACGCCTTCTAAGCACAAACCGGGAAGCCAACATGACTTACTATAAATAGTAAGTGCCTGGAAAAGTTATCAGATGGAGATGCATGATACACTATTCTGAAGCTTTCTAAAAACCCAGAAAACTCCACCAAACATGCATCAAAAACCCATTAATGCAAAGCCCTCAAAACTGCATCTGAAACCTCCTAAAAAATAGGAAACCCTAATTTTCAATTCTGCTTAGCCTATGAGTTTCCAGAAATAGGCTAAAACCTCAAGAAGAGCGTAGGGCTAAAATGGGGACATTACATTACCTTTGACCCAGGTGTGATGTATGATGTATATCTAGTCCTTATAAAGAATGAGGTCATCTATAACCCGATACCTCTCGTCTTGTATCTTCCCTTCTATTATATCGCTTGAAAATGAGTCCTTTGCATATTCCATGAGTATAGATGTTTTCCATTCTGTGGATATCGTTGTCATTGAACCAAGGTGGGGTCTCCATGACAGAGGATCGGCTACAATATTGTTTTTACCCTTCATATATTCAATGCCGAAGTCGTATGCCTGCAGCTTACCCATTTTTGTTGTCTGTCATTTAAATCTTTTCGGTTTAGAAAAAAACTTAGACTATTGTGGCCAGTCTTCACGATGAATCTTCCACAAATCAAGTATTGTCTAAACTTTGCAAGGGCATGCATAATAGCTAACATTTCTTTGTCATAAACTAAGTATGTCATTTCTATGTCTTTGAGCTTCCTACTCTCAAAAGCTATGGGGTGTTTTATTTTCATTAATACTGTCCCAATGCCCTCCCCTGAAGCATCACAATATAACTCAAAGGGTGAGGAGAAATCGGGTATTGCCAATACGGGGCAGAAACTCATCACTTCCTTAAGTTTTTCAAAAGCTGCTTGTGCTTCTTCATTCCAAACAAATGCCCCCTTCTTAGTTAGATCGGTGAGTGGTGCAGTTAGCTTTGAGAATCCTTTGACAAATCTTCGGTAATAGCTGCATAGTCCCAAGAATCCTTTGAGGTGTGTTAGAGTCTTGGGTATTGGCCAACTTTGAATTGCCTCAGTTTTTTCTTCATCCACTATTACTCCTTGGGCACTGATCTTGTACCCTAAGTACAAAATTTCCTCCATACCAAACACACATTTTGACAATTTGGCAAATAAGGAATGTTACTCAAGTATCTCTAGTACTTTATCCACGTTCTTTAGGTGTTCCTCCCAAGTCTTACTATAGATTAGGATGTCATCGAAAAAGACTAGTAAGAACTTCCTCAACTGTCCTTTGAAGATATGATTCATGCAAGATTGGAAGGTGGTCAGTGCATTGGTTAGTCCAAACGGTAGGACAAGAAACTCGAAATGACCATAGTGACATCTAAAGGTTGTCTTTGGTATATCCTCCTCTCTTAACCTGATCTGATGATATCTCGATCTTAGGTCAATTTTAGAGAAGTAGACTGCTCTGTGTAGTTCATCAATAAGCTCATCAACTCGGGGAATGGGGTACCTATTCTTTATTGTTTTCTTGTTTAATGCCCTATAATCGATGCACAACCTAATTGTGCCATCTTTCTTCTTTGAAAGCACAACGGATGAGGCAAAGGGGCTAGAACTTGGTTTGATATGTCCCATCTCTAACAATTCTTTTATGGTTTTTTCAATTTCTTCCTTATATTTGTGAGGGTGGCGATAGGGGGTGATGCCAACGGGTTTTGATCCCTCTTCTAGTTTGATGGAGTTTTCAAAGCCTCTTTTTGGGGTGAGGCCAAGAGGGATGTCACCAAAGACCTTTTTATGCTTTTTTAGTAATGGTTGTATGTCTACATGGACTGATTTCCCTTTGGGAGTAGTTTCATCTAGGATCAAGCATTGAGCCACCCATTCTACTTGGTCATGCCTAAGGATTTTTTCCATCTTCTTGGCTGAAACCACCCTTGGAGACCCATCGAATAGACCTTGCAATAAAACCCTTTCTCCATTATCTCAAAACCTATTTCTAACTTTTGGAAGTTCAGGTTGACATCCCCTAATGAGTGTAGCCAAGGGGTGCCCAAAATTATATCGGTATCCCTTAGTTTCGCAACGTAGAATTTGTCCTTGATTTGATGTTTTTTCTTAGTGATGTTAAGTTGGGGGATCTTCTTTGTGCATGGTGTAGTGAATCCAACTGCTAAAGCCACCTTAAATCCTTTAAAGTCTTTTGTTTTTAACTTTAGTCTTACCACTAAGTTTTCATCTACAAAATTGTGGGTAGTGTTGACGGGTGTTTTATGACCACACCAACACAGAATAAAGTTTCCAACGGTCACTCTATCCTCTCTTGATCAAAATCTCCTGCATGCTAAGATTGTGAAAGATCATGCATTCAACTCCAAAGTTCCTTCATGCAATGGACATAGACTCAGTTGATTTGATGTGATTTGCTGGTATTTCAAGGGGACTTATACAATTGTTCACTCAGGAGAAAAGGATTTTCAAGATTCGGGAGATTTATCAATGAAGCTGAAGTTCTCATCTACCCTAGGCGGGGGACGTGGCAATCAAATCTCACAAACTTCAACCAAGCTTTGCTTTGCCTCACCTTGGACAGCTTCCACAAAACTGGTGCAATCTTCAAAGGAGTGAACTAGAGATATTCAGATTACAAATTAACATGAAGACACCATCACGACAATGCATACCAACATGTGAATTATAACAGAAGTTAGGTCCAAACTATTCCAGTTGACCACACAAGGCGAACCCACCATCAATGAGCTTTTTAGTGATATGGACTAGCGAAGCTTGCTCAAATCAACCACCACATTCCACAATTATCTACTTGCATGAAATAAAATCTATTCTACTATACTCTAAGTTCTACTCTAAGATTCTATGCTAATTGGAAGGATGAAGAAACCTTGCTAGCTACCCACAATAAAAGATGAAACCACAAGCAATGACAACTCTTTTATTATAGCAATGTTCACAATAGTCTCTTACAAAGCATTCAGTTGAAAATTTTCCTTCCTTCTTACAAATGAGGGGGGATGCCCCTTTTATAGCTAGCCCAGTCTCAAGGATGGCTTAGATCCAATTACAATGAACGGCTCAGATTGAGCCAAATAAGCCCTAATCAAGATTTTACCTAAAAACGATCACAAAGTGGAGGAATGGGGTAATAAATGAGCCCATAATGTCCAATCTCTCCCTACATCACTGTGAGCATTTAATGCCCACTGTCATCTAGAAGGTTGTCGTCTAGGAAAGCGTTCTCATTCTCCTTCTCTTTGACTGCAAACTCGATGAATCTGGCCAATACTGCTTCAACTTCCTGAAGAGAGATGGGTGGAACATGGTTGAGCTGAAACTCAAGCACCGTGACTGCCTGCCCCTACAGAGTACAAGATTTTCCACAAGCAACTAGGGCATCTTGAGTGTTTTGAATGATATTGGAGAAGGTCGAAATATTTTCAAAATCTATTTGGGCAAATGACCTTACATCCAAAAAGAAAGGCTCCAATCTGCTCTTCAAGCCATCCACAGTCACCTCCTCTGGAATCAACCTTTTGGCAAATAATGCTTCAAGCGTGTTCAAGACTCCCTCCTGAATATTTCCCATGGCCCTTCTAACTCTAGCTGATTTCGCCTGTGCCACATCAAAGAAGCCTCGGCCTGTGACTGCTAAAGAATACCAACTGGGGAAGTCATATCTGTCGCCCTCCTGTATCACTCCTCCTTCCACCAGAGTATGTATGGGCATATGCATTAAAGCTGCCGGGCGAGGAACAATTTTATTCTGATAAATGTGGGTTTCACTCCAGGTTTGATCAACATTACCCATGTGTGTCAGAATACTGGAGGCCTGCTAAAAAGAATGGGTGAGATCCTCTATGAACTTCTCTGTCTCTGCGCAAATATGGCCAACCCACTTATCTACTTCCTAAGCCATCTTCTTTAAATCTTCCAGGCCGCTAACTAATTCCCTCGGAAGTTCAGTTGGAAGATCAATTGCTGGATTTTCTTGTCCACACGAGTGGGCTAAGTGTTGCACATAGCCAACCAATGTCTTATGTTCTTTCTTCAATCTTTTATACTTCCCTTCTGTCTGGAGCAACCTATCCTTAAGAGCCTGATAGGAGCTATCACATTCTTTGATTATTTGAGCTCCTGTAGGGCAGCCCAACTCCACAGTAGTGACCACATAATTCTCTGGGATAGCCTCATCTCGGTCACATTCTACCCTGGGAACAGCCACATGGAGTGTGCGAGAACCAAACTTATCTGTAGATATCTTCGAGAACTTTCTGGCCCTCTTCTTTTCTGGCGGTCCACTGATTCTGCTGAGGAATTCCTCCATTTCAATTGTCAGGTCAGTCTCCTCAACAGGATCCCTTCTCATTCTTTCTTTGAGCCAATCTGGTACTGCCTGCTACGGGTCACAAATAATAAGCGATTGTTCCTCTCTTGCTTCCTCTCCATGTACTTCTTCTCTAACAACATTTTGTTGAGGTTCATCAGTTTCCATCTGCTGAGTATTTTCTCCTGAGCCCTGAGCCTCTTGCCCCGTGGCAATCTCTTCCTCCAAAGCCGTCTCAATCAACTGCTGGAAGCTGCTGGAAGCGGGTGTCTGTCTCTGTCTCTACCTCTTCCTCTTGCTGATTTTCCTTCCTAGGAGTGTTGACACTTTGACTATTTGGCTCTCTAAGAGGTGGCTAGTTCACCTCTAGAAACTCTTGCTCCTCATTCAATATGCTTCTCTGGTCCGCAAACAATGAGACCTCCAATAAGCTCGAAGAGTGAATCTG
This sequence comes from Sequoiadendron giganteum, assembly GCA_007115665.2. Lineage (NCBI taxonomy): Eukaryota > Viridiplantae > Streptophyta > Pinopsida > Cupressales > Cupressaceae > Sequoiadendron > Sequoiadendron giganteum. The sequence goes on from CM021100.1 coordinate 662,351,646, forward strand.
CAATGGCATGGATGATGCTTCCTCAATCCTTTGAGGCACCTGTTGAACCTGCACTTCTCTCTGTGGTTCTGAAGCTTGGGTGACCTGTTTCCTTTTTCTAGTTGTTGGTGGCCTTTGGTCACCCATCAAATTGTAAGTGAGGGGGACTGATCTGCTTTTAAGTCTATTCACATGCCTTCCTACCCAATTTCTAGTGAATGTCAAAACCGGTATGCACAATGTATCTAAGTCTGTAATTTATGGTTCTAACCAATCAGGTAGTGGGACCGATGTGTTTCTTACTGTTTCATAATCTGGCTGCATAACATTTACGTCCTCATCTACCTGATCCAGAACTGGAACAATCTCACATTCTCTGATTATTTTCAAGGGTATTCTAGAAAACATTCTTCTTCTAACCTCAGCATCATCCACGGCATTAGCCCAGAAGTCCTCAATGTGCGTCTTGTGCCTATATTCCACACCCTACACTATTCTGATATTGTTATAAGGATCAAAATCCTGCCTGTCGGTGTGGTATAAGAGGTGGAAAAACTATAGCTCATCTTCAGCTTCCTTGGCTGCCTGCAAGGAGGGACAAACCTCATCTGAATTCCCTATGACGATCGGGAAGTCCAATCTTCCTTTCTTCTTTTTCTGAATTCTATCATAGGCAACGAGCTGCCTAGATATCCCCAACATCACCATTCTATCTGTGGGGTACCTTGGTAACCTATAAGGATATGATGTAAACCCCTGCAGCTTGATATAAATGAACTTTGGAAATTGGATAAACCAATATCCATACTCCTCGATCAACTTCTGAGCTTCTTTTGATATCCTCTGTTGCGTCCTTCGCTGAAGGGTCCTGGCTATGTGCATTGTGAAGGCATCGTTCACTCTTTTGTAGCTAGAGGTACTGCTCAAGTGCAATTGTGGGCAAGCCTCGTAAATTTTGAACTACTTAGGACCACACCCAATCGGCTCCTTATAAGTTATTCCCTTGTATTTAGTCATTCGAGCCAGCATGTAGATCACATATGAGCTCATGTAAAAAGTTTTAGTTCTCCTCAGATTCCTGAACTGTTCATCCAGATTATCACTTATCATTCTTGCCCAGTCCACACAGTCCTTCCCCTCCAGCACAATCCCAATGTAGTAGAACATCCATGGCTTGAAGATGTACGATTGAGGACTCCCATTCACTCGGCTGAGCATCATTATCAGATCACAATACTCCTACTTCACATCATCTGAAATAATTTGCTTGGGAAGCTTGGTGTGAGGAGGCCTGGGCTTCTGCATCCAAACGGAATTTATCATTCCAGGGCATCTCTCAAAAGTAGAAGTGTACATCCTTTCAACCCTCTGCCTTGTTCTGTATACCATCTCATTGAAAGTAGCGATTCCAAACGCCTCTTCAATGGCATCGGGTGTAAGATTGGCAAACAGTTTGCCATCAGAGGAAACAATAGTCCTTTGCTCCGACCTGTTGCAGTTGGCACATTCCAGGATTAACTCCGGACACTGGATAGCTGGTGGAAAACCAGCAGCTACATGAAGTCCACTCTTCATAATTTGATGCGCCGTGATTGATGGAGGATAGCCACCTATCCCATACATCCGTCCTCTGAGTGCTCCAAGATTGTATGAACCAAGATTCGTATCACTTAGCTCTCCCAACTTCGATGTAAACTTGAATTCTGGAAGAAATGTTTTGCTTAACTTCTTTATCACCGCCTGCCTGGATATATTGGCCCTATTTGACTCAGCATTGGCAGCCTTGCCTGCAGCTTTGTTGGCCTTTGCAGCAACTCCCTTGCCTACTTCAGCCATCCTACAAAACAAAAGATAGGCATTAAAATTCAAACTTAGAAAATAAATAACCTCGGGATAGCCAAAATGTGGAGCAAACTTCGAAAATAAGTAGCCTCAGCATTAAAAAATTCAACTCCAAACCTCAACACCTTTCCAACAATATGAATAATGCTTCTGGCACTTACAAAAAATTCATCCTCAACACCTAGCTTGCTAATTTAACTTGCTCACTTCAGCAGCTTCACCTCAACGTTTTTCTTCTCACCCTCAAAGTCACAACTACGCACTTGCAAATGGTGAGAAGAAATGAAAATTTGTGGCTTAAATAATTGTGTAAAAAAAAATTGCTAATTCATGAGGGAGTTCATTTTAGCAAACTCATTAAATTTCCCCTCCCACTACTCGGCAATTTCCAATCTTGGAGAGGTGATGGGTGAGTTGTCACTAAAGCGGGTCCCGTTCGTCATAAACCTTGCCTTTGTCAAAGATTCTTTCCCATGCAAAAGTTTGAATTTCCTCCTTTAACTTCTTGTAACATTTTGCTATTTCAAATATTCATGGGGGAATCATTTTTTCATTTAATATTTCCCCCTTTGGTATTTAAAAAAAATTCCACACCTTAGCCAAGTTTTAAAATTTTACCCCTTATTTATCACTTGAGCACATACACGTGCCTAACTTGGACACATTTTAATCTCCCTCCATGGGCGCAATTCCATCTTACTTTGAACGCATTCATCCATCTTGTTGGGCGCACTTCACCTATCTTGTTCCATGGGCGCATTTTGACTTTGTGTTACATTTATCATGCCTTGGGCACATTTTATCTCTTGCCTTAGGCGCATTTTATCTCTTCTTTGGTGTTAGGCGCATATTGACTTGTGCCTTCGGCGCATTTTCACCCTTGGTATTTGAGCGCACGTCATTTCTTGTGCTAGGCGTATTTTCACCTTGTGCTATGTCTATCACGCCTTAGAACATTTTATGTTGCTTATTCCTCTCTGGGCACATTAGAGGGGTCATGCTTCATGTTTCATGCCTTAGGAAATTTTCTTCTATTAACTTTACCTTGGGCGCATTTGGCCTCCTTGCATCATGTTTCTTGCCCCTTTGCCTTAGGCGCATTTGGCCTCCTTGCATCATGTTTCTTGCCTTAGAAACTTTTCGTTTATTTCACTCCTCTTTACCTTGGGCGCACTTGAAGGGGTCTCCTTGCATCATGTTTCTCTACCCCTTTGCCTTGGGCACATTTGGCCTCCTTGCATCATGTTTCTCTACCCCTTTGCCTTGGGCGAATTTGGCCCCCTTGCATCATGTTTCTTGCCCCTTTGCCTTGGGCGCATTTCACCTTGTTGCATCATGTTTCTTGCCTTAGAAACTTTTCATCTATTTCATTCCTCTTTACCTTGGACGCACTTGAAGGAGACTTCTTCAAATTTCATGCCTTAGAAACTTTTCACCTCATGCACTTCTATCATGCCTTGGGCGTATTTGACCCCATGCCTTACGCGCACTTCACATCATGCCTTAGGCGCATTTGAGGTTGAGCTTGGGCGCATTTGACCTCATGTGCTTGGGCGCACTTGAGAGGAGGGTCTAACCTTGAACCTCACTGCCTTAGATAACTTTTCAACTCCTCATTCCTCTTTGGGCGCATTAGAGGGGTCCTCTTCAAATTTTGTGCCTTAGAAAACATTTGACCCCATTTTACCCCCTTGGGTGCATTTTCATGTGGAAGCTCAAGTTTTTTCACAACTTAGCCATTTTTCGTGAAGACTTTCACCCCAAACATAGCCTAAGCGTATTTTCATGTATAAAGGGGATTTTGAATACTTAGGCAATTTTTGACCTGCTCGCTCTCGCTTTCCATTTTTAGTAACTTTTGAAGTTCTTGTGATTCTCAAACATCTACAACTCCTCAAGACTTGATATTCGCTCATCATGGTCCTCATGACTTGACTGACCTGTTCACACCTGCTTATTGCACTCACCTACTATTTTAGGCCACGTTCTAGAAGTGACTTACTAAAAATAGTAAGTGTGCAGAATGCATTCAAATTTCACCAGTAGATTCCTTGGAAGATTCTGACTACAATGGGATACATCGATTTTCAGTTTTTCCTGAGTTCGCCCTTCATTTTAGGCATAAAAGTAGGAATGGCCTCTGCTTGACGCCGTTTCTGTTACATACTGCTCTGCTTTGGAAATTGGGAATCTGGAACTGTTCAGGTGACAGCATCCTACTAAAAGTGGACCTGCTAAAAATAGTAAGTTCTCGGAATTCATTCAAATTTTGCATGCAAGTTGCTAAAAGGGTTCTAAACATGATGCAGCAGTCAGATTTTCAAAAGCCCTGGGAAAAGGGTCCCAAATGGAGCACTTACTAAAAATAGTAAGTTGTCAAAATTCAATGAAATTTTGATGGGAACCTACCTGAAGCCTCTTGATTGTAGTGCCAAGCTCAGATTTCAATCCGCTTACTCAATTTGACCCCAAACTAAGCCTGAAGAATGAAAACCCTAATCTGACAAACGCACTCCAGACTTAGCCAAAATTCCAAATTGGGCCCAAAGACAAGTACATCCCCAGAAAGACACAAGGAACTAGGAGACTGCCGCAAAACTACCCAAAACCAAAGCCAAAAGACCCGAATGGAGCAAAAATTAGGGGGGTACCCATTTTGCATGGGGTGATGTGTGAAAAGGTCACAACAGGTAGCCCCACTATCAACAAGGGTTGTTACTTTATTGCCCTTAATATCACCTCGGATTCTAAAGGGGTGGTGTTTTGATGTTCTTGAGATGGAGGCCAAAGCCCCCCCTTCCTCACTTTCCTCCTCGTATCTTGCTCTTTTGTTCGGGCCTTCTTTATTTTCTGTCATTTGATTGGATGTTGCTTCAATGTTGTGGGCTTGGCTCCTTTTCTGTTCGCATATATGCCTAGGTTCCCATCTTTCCCTACACTTGAAACACAAATCGTCCTTCACAAAGTCTCTCCAGTGGCACTTGTTTCCTAATTTCCATATTTTTTGCATTTAATACACAAATTTCCTCCCTTGTTTTCATCTTGTCCACAAATGTGTCCTTTTTCCCATCTTTTCTTGCAATCAAAGCAAAGACCCTTCTTCCTTAGTTCCTCTCGTTCATGATAAGAAAGGTACGGTTTCTCGTGCCCATCCTTTCCATGGAAGTGCTTATCTTCTCTTTTTGAGTGGCCTCTTTCCCTTTCTCTTGTTTTGGTGTTAAGACATGTGGCCTTTCAGATTGCTTCCCTAAGTGTGGTAGGGTCAAAAGCACTTACGATGCCATGGAGTGAATCAGATAATCCTTCTATGAATAGGTAAGTGATCCTCTCCTCGGATATTTCCGGGACCATAACCGCTAATCTTTGGAATTCAGTGATATATTCTTCAAGGGTTCCCCTTTGTCTTATTCTTGTTAATTCTTTAAAGTGCTTTTGAGGGTGTGTTTGGTCAAACCTCTCAATGAGTAACTTTGCGAAGGCATCATAAGTCTTTATGTTTTGATGATTTTGGGTGATTAGACCATGGTGCCACAAATCATAGGCGACCCCTTCTAAGTGCAGGATGGCAAATTTAATGGCATCTTCTTCTAACATTGGGTTGAGAGATAGGTAGGTTTCGAGTTTTTGGATCCATGAGCAGGCTGTGGTTTTTCCCGATCCATCAAAACTTGGGATGGCCAGCTTGCCTACAATACGTTGTAAATCTTGAATAGTTTGGTTCTTTATTTTCCTATAGGCCTTCTCTTTTCCAACCTTGCAATATACCTTAAAAGGAATGCTTTTCTTGACCTCGAGGTCAAGCTTTGCATATGCTGCAGCAAGTTTATTCCATTCAGAATTAGATGTGTTAACTTCCCCTTCCTCCCTGGATGATTCTTCCCTAGATAAGAATGCAGGCCAAGTTACTCTTGGGGTGGATCTTGCTGTGGTGTTATTTTCTGATTGGCTTGGGGTGGCTTCCCTCCCATTTCCTTGGTGAGACCTAACTGCATCTATGATCGCATTCATGTTTTGTAGGGTTTGGGTTGTTTGTCCCATGAAAGTTCTAAATTCATTTTCTATTTGTTCCTCTCTTGTTTGGTCTTGGTGGTTGTTGTTTTGGGCTATTCTCTTTTTCTCTCTCTCTAAGGCTCTCAAGGTTCTTTGGCTAACCATCAACTATTTTTTCCCTCAGGCTGGTAGAATCATGCTCTAATACCACTTGTAATGTACCCAAATTTGGAGTGCCCCACATTTGCCCTAATTTTCCTCAATTTAAATAACAGCAGGGTTAGATAATACCTTTCCTCTGATTGAAGCCCTGCACACAGGTTAGAACCATTTACCATAATCAAAATGATTAGTAGATTAGAATCATTTACCACAATAATAATAATTAGCATATTTCCATAATTAGATATTAATAAACTCAGGGCCAAACATTAATTTAATCATAAAGTACTCTAACATCCTTGGAGTGTTCAATCATAGGAGAGAATGGGAGAATGCGGCTTGATAGAGTGCCTTGGACCCTTTTTCCCTAGACCCAAGGGGATATACCATCTCCCTTGGCCTCATGTGGTGCATGCCATTCATATGAGGTGATCTATCTAGGAGGTGTCTTTTCTGTTATCCCCTCATCTTGCCAATCATTTCCTTCTCCCTATGATCTGACTCCCTGTGCTGATTATCCATGATGGAGGAGTGAGATTCCAATGGGTGCCCTAAAAATGCCATCTCTCCTAAACCCTTGGCACCATGGGGCTCATCAGGTCCCCTCCTGAGGTGGCATACCTAGGAGAGTGCCTCATCACCACTCCCTTCTTGTAGTCTCAGCTCCTTCTATCATGGCCAAACATTCAAAGCATATGACAACAAACATTGATCATATTTACTGGTATAAGGAAGCAGTTATAACAGACATGTACCATTAGCATCTTGAATATCTAAATTAATAATCACAGTTATATTAAACTATGCTACAGCATGTAACTGTAAAATAGATCTCATACCACCGGTTCAGGAAATCAGATTTTGTGTGTATGCAGATTTAATATTATTTATTTCTGATTTAGGAGGTGTAGCCCTCTACTCTCTCTTGTTTGAGTTTCCTGTAGATGCTCACTGCTCTCTATATTCTCTATTTCAATCAACGCCCTTCTATCTTGAAATGATTTCATCTTTTATACCCACAATGGGGCCAATGGTCACATCTCTTCATTAAGACATGTCTTTTATTTGATTGCTTTAACCAATCATGTCTCTTCATTTAAAGGATAATTAATTTGTATTAACATTATCCTTTAATCGACCCTGCTTGAGGAGGTTTGCTTGTGTTTATAGTTTGATCCTTTTATCATTCCTTCCTATCGCTGTCTGTGAGGGACGTCTAGCATTTATTCGCTGTAATATTGCCACGCCTCGTTCTTTAACTCTTAATCTTAATAGTTTCCCACGTCTGGTGAAGAGCAATCTGTATTGCAGTTTGCGGGGGGCATGACATCCTTATGTGGATGAAGTGCTAAATGATGTGGTGTTGATGGATGTGTGTCATTTGCTATTGAAAAGGCCCTAGCAATATGATCAAAAGTAATCCACCGTGGCTAGGAGAACATTTATGAGGTACAACATAAAGAAAGGAGACATGTCCTAGAACCATGGAAAATGGAAGGAGCATTCAAAATGGTTGCTTTTTCTCTTCTATCCAAAATCAGACTTGAGCCTAAAGAGAAACAATTTTCTAAATAAGCCGTGAAGTAAGCAAGAAACATGTTTGGGAACCAAAGGTGCAAATGACTTGAAAAGTGCAATATAATAGAGAATTGATGGAAATGAAGTGGAGCTAAAACAAGACTCAACTGGCAAGGTTAACAGTGCACTTGAAGAGATGGATGTTTAAGTTTCAGTTGACTATAATATCCATTCAAACTGAGCATTGGAAGATCCTACAAGTAGATCTCACTGGATTGCAAGGGATAGTGAATTGTATGATCATGAGAGTGATCATAGAAAATCCTCCAAGAATGTTATCAAGAGTTTGATGAAAAATGACAGCCTAACTCAATCCGAGAGTAGTGATACAAAGCATGATTGGGAAAAGGGGAAGAGTTTCAAGTCTGCTGGTGGTAGCAGCAAAGTGAACATTGGAAGATCCTACAAGTAGTTCTCACTAGATTGAGCAGGATAGCGAATTGTAAGAGTCTGAGAGTGATGATAGAAAATCCTCCAAGAATGTTATCAAGAGTTTGGTGAAAGGTCACAGCCTAACTCAGTCTGAGAGCAGTGATACGAAGCATGATTAGGAAAGGAGAAGAGCAAGTCACAGCAGCAATTATTCTATCAGCTCTGCATTAGAGACTTTGTCTCACTTTGCCTGCTCAATCAGATGGTGCAATCAGCACTAGACTCTGATGCTGGACGCACATGGATTCGAAGATTTAGTGGTGGTTTAGATTGTGCCAAGGAATCCCAAAAGAATATTTTGAAGGAAAGACTACTGGAAGGTCTGCACCCTCATACTAGTAGCAACAAAATTCAAGATGGAGTTTGCCAAATCAGGTTCTTCTAAACCAAGAGGTTCAGATTTTTTTAAAAGATGGGGAGGTCGATGTAACGGCCCTTTGGTGGCATGGCCCACTATTTGTTAGTTCTTTATGCTTGAATATTTTTGGCATTTTGTTAGTAATTGTCCTGTAGTTGTTAGAGTGGTCATATAGTGCCTTTCCCTGTTTTTAATTTTTTTAAATTTTGTTTTATAAGGGGGTGCGTTTCTGTTTTGGGGAATGGTGGTATGCAGTTTTGGTTAAGACTCAATAAATTTAATAGATGGAAATTGTTCGGCAGTATTTTCCTATGATATTCTGGTGAAACAAATAAATAATTAGTACAGTGAGTAAATAGAGTATTTGTCATCAATGGGTATGCTGTGTTTTCCTTGTTGTCTATTTTAACTGATTATCAGCTAGGATAGAGCCCATACAGGCAGCTTCAGAGAAAAATCTGCATCATTTGCCATTGCATTTACTACTGAAATTAATGCCCTTAATTGTTGTTCTCTATTTCTGATCTTAACATTATTGTGTAAAGATAGTACTAGATATCACCTCAATCATCTTGGCACTATTTGCGCATATACCTATGCTAAACTGGTAATTAAATAGGAACTTTAAAGGCAGCGCATATATTCCTGGTATACCAGAAAACACAATTTGCATACTTGGACTCAGCAGATCAAAAATTTTCAACTTGGCAAAACTTGGCAACTCAAAAAAAGTACTTAAGATTCTTAAAGAAACCTATGTTCCCCGATGACATATCCCCTACCCTTTTGGATGCGTACCAAACTGGGGACACAAAGATGCCTCAAAAATGTCCCCCCACCATCCCTTGACCCTCAACTTAAGCCAAAAAGTCCCAAAAATGGGTAGGAAACAATAACATGCAATTGGGGATGGCTGATCATCCCCGCACCAAAAAAGTCAGAAAATACTAAAAAACAGCCCAAGGTAAATTAAAATCAATGCTATGTCTAGCGTTGTGGGCCCCCACACCACACCCAGTGCTAAATAAACAACACATAGCTCCCTCGTCCATTCCAAACCATTTTTACATACCCAATTCATTCAAGAAGAAAAAGCAACATTGTGAAGATCAAACTGTAGCTTGAGGTATCAAAATTAGGGCAGCAAGGTGCAACGTTAGTGAGCAGTGACCACTAAGGAGAAGTAGGACAGTAACAAAGGTAAGTATATTTTTCTTCTTCTTTTTTTTAATTTATTTATTTTCAAAGTTTCAAGGAATTTTTCTTTTTTTCTTTTTTTCTTTTTTTCAATATCCTCAGTTTGCACTTGCATTCTTCTTTTTTGATAATACAACATGAGTAGCAGCAATGACAATAGTGAACATGAAGTGGAAAAAAAGAAATATAAAAGTTCCAAGCTCAACTCAGAGTTCATCATGGTGTGGGAGTGGTATAGTTGAAGGACAACAGCTACATAACCCATTCGAGTATTTAGAGAATAAAAAATTTAGAGAATTTCAAGCATTTAAATTCATTTTAATAGCAAATATTAGCATGTAGGCTATGAAAAACTCATAATTTCCTAAAACTTGGTAGTATTTTGAAATTTTCTTCGAAAAATTTGTATTCATCATCATTTTTTGTTCATTTATGCTGATTTTATTTAGGAATTCACTGTTTTTTATAGACAAATTTATTTTCTTACTTTAACCTATTTTAGGGAATAAAATGATTAGGTTATATTGAATTTATGTTGATTTATATGAATTTTAGGCTAAATTTATACTGATTTATAGTAATTTACTGAATTTAATCTAATTTTTTTATTTAAAAATTAAAATGTTGTATTTTTACTTTGTACTTGTAGGTTAACCGTTAGATACAATGGTAAATAGAGAGGCCTCTGGATCAGGCTCAAGCTCAGGCTCAGCCAAATCGACGCTAGTTACAAGCACTCGTCCAATAAGCTAGAGACCCTACTAGGAAATATGCCATACAAGGACCAACACCTAGAACAATTATTTGCATTAGATGTCAGAAGCTACATCATGGAGGCATAAATCACTTCAAATACCATCTTGCAAGCATTATCCATCGTGATGCAAGGCCTTGTATCAACACCACAAAAGAGATCAAATCTGAAATGAATGCACTCCTTTCATTGGCAGAAGAGGGAAAATTACAAAAGGCGAAGACAAAGGCAGCCATAGCAACATCCATATCTAGTGGTCATGGTCCTCAAATGCAAACAAAAACAAATGAAGAAACATCATTTGAAGGCAAAGTGGGCTCCCTTCATGGTCAACGCCTACGAAACACATCGCCATTAACTTCATCTACTTTTAGTAGAGTGCCTACATTGGATGCACGCACACCACATATCCTTTATGTGCCCAGAAACATGCCTTGAGCACAACCATCATTGGAAGGTACAGTGTGAAACAAGGAGGTGCATCGACAAGCAAATAAGGCACGTGCCAATTTTTTGTACAACAACCACCTTCCTTTCAATCTAGCGAGCAATCCTATTGGGAGAATTTGGTAACTGCATTGATAGTTGCAAGAAAAGGCTACAAGGCACCTTCTTGGAAAGACTTAAGTGGGAGGTTAGTAAATAAAAATTTATGTTGATTTATAGTAAATTATGTTGAATTTTAGTCTAAACTTATGCTAATTAATTTTGTACTTTCACTTTGTACTTATAGATTGCTCACAGATGCAACCGAAAAGGCAAAGCTAATAGTGGAAGAACAAACGAAGTAATGGCGAAAATATGGCTGCATTATTCTTTCTGATGGGTGGAGGGACAGAAAAAACTGCACCATTATCAACTTTTTGGTAGCTTCAAAAAGTGACATGATATTTTTGAAATTGGTTGATGCCTTGACAAAGTAAAAAATGCAAAAACATTGAGTATAATGTTGGAGGAAGTTATGGAGGTGGACTTAGAAAATGTGGTTAAAATCATAACTGACAATGCAACAGCATATGTGGCAGCTAGGAGATTGCTTCAAGAGAGGCATCAATCATTTTTTTGGACCCCTTGTGCAGCACATTGCCTTGACCAGTTGTAGATGATGCAAGGAGCATAACAAAAGTTATCTACAATCATCCTTGGGTTCTTAATTTGATGAGAGATAACACCCAAGGGAAAGAGTTGGTGCGATCAAGTGTCAAAAGTTTTGCAACAATTTTCTTAACGTTGCAAAGCATTATTGGATTGTTGATTTCTTTGAAATAGAGCTTGTGTCAAGCATGGCTAGACTCACCATATTCAAAGAAGCTTGAAGGACAGAAGGTTGCAAGTATAGTCTTTGACAATCTTTTTGCAAAAAGAGCTACAAAGATCGTGAAGGTAACCTCAAGATTTTGATTTTAAATTCCAATTGAATATTTTATTTTTTAATTTAAGTCTTTCATTATAAATTTGTAACTTTAATATTTATGTATTTGTAAGTTGTACGTGTCAGAGCCCTTGGTTAGAGTTCTTCATTTGGTAGATGGGGACCAAAACCCAATGGAGTATATTTATGAGGCCATGGATATGGCTAAAGAGTCCATCCGAAATTATTACAAGGGGGACGGCCTTAGATTTAATCCCATTTGGGAGATTATTGATCGGAGGTGGAACAATCAACTCCACCAACTCGTCCATGCAGCAGGGTACTTCTTGAACCCTTGTTTTTTCTACTCGAATAGCTTCTCAAATCATAGTGGAGAGGTTATGGAGGGCCTCACTACATGCATTCAGAGAATGGCACCCTAGGTTGAGGTGAGAGACCTCATTATTCAAGAATTGCACAGTTACAAGACTGGTAGGGGTAGGCTCTTTTCTTTGAAACAAGCTATCCGAGGAAGAACCACACAATCACAAGTAATAAAATTTGGAGTCTTTACATCACATGCATCTTACAAGTTACAAATTTCAAATTTACTATTGATAATTTGATAAAATATGATTTGCCTTTGCTTTCTAACTCTTCAATATTTTATTTTGTAGATTTTGGGTGGGTAGATTGGGGTGGCAATACCTAAATCTCCAAAGATTAGCCCTCTACATTTTGTGCCAACCTTGTAATGCATCCAACTAGTAACGCAATTGGAGTTTGTTTGAGGCCATCCACATGAAGAAGAGGAACAAATTAGCTCAAAAATGCCTCAATGACCTTGTCTTTGTGCAATACAACTTTCAACTTCACACAAGAAGGGTAGAGGACAAATGATTTGGATGATATTGATCCTTATTGCCATGCCCCCGTCAAAGAAAGAAACAGATCACAATATTTAGTTGGGTCGTAGCACTTTAAGTCTAGGCAAATAAAGTAAACATGGACATTGATTCTAATAAGGGGATCGATTAAGATTATAAGAATAAACAAGGGCAGCGATTTCCTTGAATTAAAGATATTTAATTAAAATTAAATTAAGAGGGTTTTAGGCCAGCAATTAAGAGGGATAGTTGTGACTCTTCCAAAAAGGCAGAAATAATGAAGAGGTGTGACTCCCTCAAACTTGAAGATATAAGAGGCGGAGCATTTCATTTGAGAAGGAAATCCACAACATTATTCTATCAATCAATTAAGAATAAATATGATGTGACTCCTTCTAATGTGAAAGATTGTGACTCTTAATGTGAAAGGTTGTGACTCCTTCAAATATGAAAGGTTGTGACTCCCTCAATAATAAGATGTAAAAGGGAGATCATTTCCTTGCGTAGAAATCATCAATTGGGAATAAATCAACAATCAATTTGGAAATAAATTATTATTATCAAAAGGCAAAATTATTGTGAAGGGCAGTAACTCCTTCAAGAAATGGATATAAAGGGTAAATCAGTTCATTGACATTCAAACAGCAATCAAGAAATCAAGCAAACAGCAATAAGTCCATCAAATCACTTAAGCATCAAATCATTCAATCATCAATTCGGCATATCAATCAAGGAAGAAAAAAGAGAAAATAAGAGTAAGATATGTAAGACATCTCTTGGGAAAAGAGATTGAGAACAACCATTGATAATATTCTGAAAATAATTGGTGACAGCCATTTAAGAGTAAATTTATCATTTCATTAAGACGTATTTATTTAGAAATACTCTAGCAAATTCCTTAAGTGATCATATCTTGAATTTGTGAAGTGTCTTGCAAATAGGAAGGTTGTTCAACCTTCTGAGTTCATGGGAGCTGAAGGACTAGAAATTCTTCATATCAAGCATGCCAACCCGAGATGGATGGATTAGGGATCCCGCCATGCTCCTGGACCAGAAGGCCGAATGGACGAAAAATACATTATGTGCTCTTGGGCTTGGTTGAAGAGGATAGTCTTCATACATCTTATCAAGCACACCACCCCAAGATGGATGTCCTGGAGGTTCTACCATACTCATGGGCCGAGAGGCCGAATGGACCAAAAATCCAATTTTGTGCTCTTGGGCTTGATTGAGGAGGATGGCTAGCCTCCAAGGTGGATTGAGGGATGGAATGGATCTAAAATCCTTCCATGCTCTCGCAATTCAAGGATGACCACCCTTAAGATTGAGGTTTGCAAGCATGTCCAATGAATTCATGATATGGTTGACTATAGGAATAGGCCTTGGAATAATTATTAAAGATATTAAGGTATATTAATGATGCTATGAACTATTGATCTAAATATTATGATGTTTTAGCTACGATTTATTGATCTCAATATTATAATGGTTTATGCATGGATTTGAATATTATAATAAATTTGATACTTGTTATTACTAATATCAGTTTGTAGTGATTAATATTGTTTTGCAGACCTAAAATTAGGAATTTCCCAAAAGGGGACAATACACTTATAGCGATTGGACAAGGTGGGATGAGCAGCCCCTATTGTTTACTAAAGATGAGATTGTTGATTTTGAAAGGCAGGCATTGGAGGATGTAAGTGCAGCAAGAGATATAGGATTGGATGACATTGATGAGGTTGAGGAGTCACTGTCATCTACTAGCAAAATGGAGGTCGAGCCAAAGCCACAAGCACAGCCTTCTATGCCGAGGGAGGAGTCACAGCAGACTCCGAGCATTAGATTCTCAACCTCCCCAAATTTTCACTAGATTAGGGAAGAGGAAGATGTAAAATGTTCTATTTTGTAATATAGAATTTATAAATTATGATGATGATTTTCAAAGGCAATCATCATAAATTCATAATAATTATCAACTATCTATTCATATTATATTAGCATTCTGCATTATGATTTGATTTTGTACTCAATTTGTATTCAAATTAATCAAATTTAATAGAAAACACTTTTGTACTCATTTATGGACTCATTGGATACAACTTGTCACTGAATTTTGAAACAAAAAAAATGTGTTTCTAAAGAAATTTAAGTAATTTTTTAAGATGCGAAGTTTTTGCCAATTCAAAATTTTTGGGTGTGTCTGAGTTTTCTGCAAGTCTGAGTCTGCCAACTATGGTGAGAGAATGGAAATAGTTGTAAGTATGTTCAACATGCAAGCATGAGAAGTGAAAATCATCCATTGCCAAATTTTTCTTTGTTCGTGCCATCTCATTTCATATGACACATTCTCCCTATTTCAAACAAATGTTCAAAGATACAATTTCTATTGGTCCCTCATTTACCCCAATTAGAGGACATAAATTATGCACAACTCTCTTTGGTAAAGAACATTATAAGGTGAATTTGGCAATGGAGGATATGAGGCAAACTTGGATGAGGAAAAATTGCTCCACTGTCATGGATGGGTAAATGGATATTAAACATCAACCGCTCTTCAACATCATAGTCACATGTGCAGTTGGCTCTTATTTTCTTAGAGTTATTGATTCTTCAAGGAAGGGCAATGATGTGGACTTATATTTTCTGATTTTGGGAGAGGCCATAGAGGAGGTTGGGGCCTCAAATGTTGTACAAGTGGTCATTGATTCAACACATGTGTGCAAATTAGCTAGCATAATGGTGGAGGGTGCTTACAAGCACATCTTTTGGACCCATGTTATGTTAATGCATTAAACAACACATTGAAAGATATGGGAAAGATAGATTAGGTGAAGAAGATGTTGGTAAAAAATAGAAATATTTAGGTGTTTATTAGCAACAGTACTAAAGGAAAAGTTGTGAAACAAAAGATCCTTGATGACAATCAGTGGTCCACTATCAGGTAAGAGAAAAAAATTTTATCAAATTATTAATTTATTAATGTTTGGAACTTGATAATGTTATTCATTTTTGTATTAGCATTTGCCCTTTGTCATTTGAGTCTTATAATCTTTTTCTTTTAATTTTTGTATTTGTAGATAGGTTTGCTCTTTCATCTCACCTATCATAGATGTCATTGAATATGCCGATATGGACACTCCTAGTCTTAGAGAGTTTTATGAGACATTGGATAGCATGCTTAGGAAAATGAAGCAAGCAATTTATTATAGGGATCCTAATCTAGGATTATATGAGTAGCATATCAGGCCTAATGTGATGAAGTGATAGAACACTATGAACAGCCCACTTCAAATTATGCAACAAATGCTAGGGGGTTGTCTCCTAATAATAAAAAGGTGAAAGAAGGGTTAATGAAGGCCCTTCAAAAGATGTATTCAAGTGGGAATCAACTTTAGTTCACACACGATGGCTTGTCTTTGCTAATATTCACAGTCCAACATTCAACAAACCAGAAGTGAAGGTAGATAGAGTTATATTAGCTCAAACCGACTCTATTAAATGGTGGACCAAGCATGGCAAGAATACGCTAGAGTTGAGGACACTTGCCATTCGCCTCTTTTCACAGGTTGCCTATTCTTTTTTTGTGATAAGAAATTGGTCCACATGTAGCTTCATCCCCTCTATCATAAAAAATAGGCTTACCTCTCAATGAGTGGAGAAGTTGGTGGCCATGCATAGTGCCTTACAACTTCAAGATCAACAAACTCTAGCTTTAAGGAGGGATGTTGATCCCAAAGACGCCACATAGATTGATGAAGAGGAAGCACATGTGAAATGTACCCCTTTAATTTTTCCTCGATTTCAACACAATGAAACCAGCATAAGAACACTGATTAGCATTAGCACCAAAACCAAACCAGCTTGTAAATAACCCTCACCAAGAATATTCACCAAGATCCCAATGTGGGCGAGGTGATAGCATATGGTTCCGAAGATCGTTAGTAGCAAAACTAAATTGAAGGTTCATTCATCTACTTCAGCAGGCATCCACAAGCGGTGGGAATACTACACTTATTCAGTGGGTGAGATTATTACAAATTATTAAGGCGGCAAGTCAGCCATGTAACCACGCTTCCACTTGTTTAGTGGGGGGTATTTATTCCTCACTACCACTTATTTTCGTGGGGGGGATTTAACAATAAAAAAGAATGATTATTAAAAACTCAACCACTCAATCGTGGGATATAAGATTATAATTAAATTGCAGCAAAAGAGAAAATAGTTGTTAGTACTACTAAAGCGGCTTTACAATGATAGTTTCCAACTGCAAAAGAGAATAGATAAGCTTCCAAATTCACAATAAGTTAGAGTAAACAATCTCTAACAATTACAATGCAATAAAGATGTAGAAAAGAAGCTCAAACCAGCAATATGCTAAAATCACTAAGTCTGGTCAGAAACAGAAAGAACAGAAAATCAGACCAGCAATGAAGAGATTCACCGAAATGCTCATATCATCACCAAACGGAGCCCGATTGACGTGAAACAGAATGCAGATGAATCCTTGAACATAGGCATCCAAATCACAACAGGAAGACACCTTTAAAACTCGCACCTGTCAATGGCACGAACCCCAATGCAACCAGGAACAATGGTACAACCTCCCAAAAAACCAAAACTTCATAATAAAATCTGCAAATTTGCAAAAATGGGCGCCCTCCACAATTGCACAACTTGGACCAGTACCCAGAATGAAATAAAAATCAGAGGCGAAGCTATCAGCAGAAGTTTGTTCCAGCCATTGACATCAGCAGTACAAACAGATTATAAATCAGCAACTTGCCTGTAATTAAAACAGAAAATCGAACTCTTTCCACACTCCTGAATGAAGCATGGTCTTCAGAAATCTTTCTAGGAAGCCATAGTTTCAGGCCCGAAGAAAGGTGAATTTGCTAAGCTTCCTCTTAGCCAGGTTTGCTAAGCTACCTCTCAGGCAGGTTCTAGATTCAATCCAGTAACATAACTTTACTTAATTTTCCAAAGATAAGAAACAATGAGCAAGGCATCAATAAATAAGCTTCATTTGGTAAATGAAGCAATATGTAACTCTCCACAAAAAACTGTTCATTTCCTCCAAAGGATGCCACCACAAAAGCATTTTAAAATATTTGAAACTCTTAATATTCTTCCCAAGTTGTCCCACTTTGAAGAGATATTTAAACATTAATGAAATATTAAAATTCATTAATGAGGCGTCCATCTCATGGCCCCATTTTCAAAACAACTTGAAGTTATCAAGCCTAGGCGTGGGGTACAACTTCAAAACATAAAATTGACCAAGTATGGAACTTAGTCCAAGGAGGTAACCAAGAGCAATGCTCAAACTGCAACTGATTACTGCTAAAAATAGCAAACTGACATTAGCCGAGCTGAACCAAGCTGATAAAGATGCCACTGCCACAAAAAGACTTACTAAAAAATAGCAAATGCCAAAAATAGTAAGTTCACTGCAAACTCAACAGAAAGCCAAACTGAACAGCCACACTGAACCACAAAAGACTGAACTGTTGCTAGAATGATACTGCTATAAATTGACTTGCCAAAAATAGCAACTTCTATAAATAATAAGTTTGCAAAACATCAATTGAACACCAACTGAGCAGTAATCAAGACTTACTATAAATAGTAAGTGTTTCCAACCGCCATCTGAACACAAACCGAGAAGCCAACTTGACTTACTATAAATAGTAAGTGCCCGAAAAAGTTGTCAGAATCAGATGCATGTCATACCACCCCGTAGATCTCTGAAAACCCAGAAACCTACCTTGCATGCAAGGTATCTGTTAAAAATTGCATGTCATTATCTCAACATGCATGTTACCTCATCCTGAAGCTCTCCAAAAGCACAAAAAGCTCCACTAGACATGCGTCAAAAAAACACACATGCAAGCCTTCAAAAATGCATCTAAAAGTGGAAACCCTAATGTCCCATTCTACTTAGCCTACAAGTTTCCAGAAATAGGCTAAAACCTCAAGAAGAGCGTAGGGCTAAATTGGGGACCTTACAACATGAGGCATCGGTTGGGGTTCCATTGGATGAGGCAGCCCCTCATAGTTATAGTGACTCAAACTCAAACTCTCATTTTATGCAGCAGCATATTTTCTATGTTTTTGTCATTTCGTAATTGTCAATTGCAATCTTTGGGCATTTTGTTATAAATTTGTATATGTTATATATGCCAAATGCCTTATCCATGTTATCATATGATATTAGAAATTTCCTATATTTTAAAATTTTCTCTTTTTTTTAAATAGCTCCTCTGCTGTCCCCTAAACAAAATGGCCTCCCAAAAATGCATCCCCCCATCCCCTACTAGCCCTATCCCTAAATCTTGGTCTAACATAGAAAAAACATAAATTTTATGTAAAAAACAGTTTAAATGGAGACCCGCTTAAAATCAAATTTCCCAATCAAATACCATTGATCTTACAATCAAGAAACAATTGCCAGCACAAGTGATGGAATTGCACGATAGGGTAAATAATGCTGATAGTATGATTGAAAAGAAGCAACCAAATGCAAGTGGCATACAGGCAAAAACTGCAACCAAACGCAAGTGGCATACAGGCAAAAACCGCGCAATGGAGCAACTGCCAACAGAGATCATCGGGGCATGCAGTATGTGAATGTTTAAGTGGTGAATACCTTGTAATTATGTGAAATAATGATATGCAATGATGTAAGTTATCAATTTGCGTGAATATGTCAAATACACTGGCAAGGACATCTATTCCAGGCAATCAGGCACTAGAACACTAGCAAAACAAATGATCGTGTGACAAACAGAAAAGTGCCAGCAGTGAACCCAAACAATGTGACAAAGACAAGAAAGTCGGCATTAATCATGAAACCAAATGAATACCATGCTTTTTCAGCATAAAATCCACATCAAAACCATGTTTCTGCATCACAGCAGCACACTAAAACTCACAAATACTTATCTCCTACAAGCAGCAAGTTAAAACTGCAAAATCTTGGCTCTCCAAAAAATACACAAGTACTCACTGCCTTGCCCAGTACTCAGTGGGTATTCCAACTATGCCATGAACGATTGCAATAACTGTGGCCTCTTAATATAAATTACAACAGACACATAATGTTCAGGATTATGTCTACAACCAATCCTATTCGAGAGGTAGATTGTCTATACTCTATTCTATGAACCGACCTTCCAACATATCTTTATATGGAGACATTGAAGTTCCCTTCATACCCCTACTGTTATTTGTTTTCTATTCAAGTATGCAACTGGCCAATCAGCAGGTCAAAAATATAAATTTGTTGTATCTGTAGGTTTATTGAGTACATCATTTTGATTTAAGTCAATATATCAAGATTTAGAGAAATTGATATTGGGACTTAATGTTACCCATTATGTTGATATTTGAGACTTGAGAGACTGGCTGCAGGTAAAGACCACAACTAATAGAAATAGCTAGCAGCAGACGATGTTCTTGTAAGGAAAGCAGAGGTGTGGAAACGCCTTCCTAATGCAAAATCCTCAAGAGAGAAATGCAGAAAAACATTCATTTAACAAGTTACATCCATTTGAGATACACATTCACAAAATATCACACACAAAGATAACACAAGGTTTACGTGGGAAAACCCTTACGGGAGAAAAACCTACACACCAAGTAAAGTCACTTTGTATTATAGTAAATAGATTACATACAGAGTTACAGACTTCACTCTCAGATGTTAACTCACAGCAACAATACAAACCCTTGTTCGACCTCACACGCCGATTACAGTTCTCCACACTCACATATTGTTACAATGCTTGTAAAAGCATACAATCAAGAGCCGCTCAACCACCATTAGGTTTTCATTAATTTCACTGTCTTCACCGACAAGCTTCCTTCGTCTCGGGCCGCACACACTACCATCCAACACGCATCAAGCCGCCCAGCAATAAATTCAATTTCAAAGAATATTACCATATTTGCTCTCTATCAACCCCCAAGTCAGATCATGCATTTAATGCAAATATATCGTTTATTAGGAAATACAGCTTTCGGTCCAATGATCGTTGATTCACAACAGCGATGTAGAATCAACGAATTAAATCGTGCCACGTGTTGACACATCACTCATCCACCATTTTTGACTACCATACCATTCAGGTTCACCAACTCAACCATCGTCAACCATTGATCATACCGACAAATGTCAAACCCTCAACAAATCCATGCACTTCACAAAAGTATGTCGGTCTTCACCACAAAGGAGCCCAGAATAACTGTGCACCGTTGGATGAGATCCAATCACGACCATTGATCAACATCAAATCGATCATCACTATGTGCTCCCCACCATCCATGCGGGCATCCATATCACTAATGTACAGTTGACGTCACCATCCACGCAAACCGGTCCCACCATCCATCGGGTATGTCACTATGTTGCTGAAAAACCAAACTTCACAACCTCCATCAGAGGTTCGAAATTTCTCAAAACCTGCGACATGCCAATAACGAGGTTGCCAAGTCGGGAGAAAACCGAACTTCAGAACCTCCAGCCGGAGGTTAGGAAAATCCAGAAACCCGTGACATGCCCACGATGTCGCCAAGTCGGGAGAAACCCGAACTTCAGGACCTTCATCGGAGGTTAGGAAATTTCCAAAACCTGCGACAAGGAAGCTCAGTGTCGCCAAGTTATGCATTTTTAGAACTCCGCAACTTAGGTTTCAAGGTTCTATATTTTGGCGATAGTCCGACAATGAAGGCCAACAAAGGGTAAAGACACCAAGTCTTTACGAAAGGTCCAAGCCAGCAAGTAGAGGCATATTTTCCCAACAGTTCTGTGAGAGAATTCACATTCGTGTCTCCTACTTCTCTGCAGGTATATTTTTACTTTTTTAGGTAAACTGAGCAAATTGAGATTTCCAGAAGTATACATTTTTTATCAATATATGAATGATTTATATTTCTCTGTTAGTGTACTTTCGGAAAAAATATGAGAACTGAGATTTCCAGTGCAGGTAAACATCTTTATCAAGATATAACGAGTTAAGATTTCAGAGATAATTTTGATAGTCCAAAACTAGGTGAACAGAGATGATCTTCAAGAGCACATTTCAAAACGTTCATGTATATCTGAAAACTATGCATCTAGTGGCATAGAGAAGATGCCAGAAATAGGATAAACGGCTCTAAAACTGTGCCAAATCAACGGTGCAGGTTTGCTCCATACTCGCAAAGATAAATTCATCATTGAATTGGTGCGGTTTGATGGAAAATTATTCAAACATAATATAACAAAGGTTCTTTTTCAAAACAAAAATTACAAAAGAAAGCAAAAAAAGTTTGATAATATAATTGAATTTGAATTATTCGTCATATCTCTCAGCCGACTGACAGAGGAAGAACTTGCTCAGACAGTCTCAGCATTATGTTAGATTCCAGAAGCTTCTTAACGGTTTATTATCTTCCTTTGAATTTCAAGAGCAGTGCTTTTGCAATCAGTCAGATTAGATGAGTAACTATGTTCGATTCCGGGAGCGTTTTAACAGTTTATCATCAATCTTTGAGTTTCAAGAGCAGTGATTTTGCAATCTATAAGATTAGATAAGTAATTTGTTACAGACGCAATTGTCAGTTTGGCATGGAGCAAATACATAT
Organism: Sequoiadendron giganteum; assembly: GCA_007115665.2. Lineage (NCBI taxonomy): Eukaryota > Viridiplantae > Streptophyta > Pinopsida > Cupressales > Cupressaceae > Sequoiadendron > Sequoiadendron giganteum. The sequence goes on from CM021100.1 coordinate 662,373,803, forward strand.
GAAATTACCCACCTTCATCATACCTGGACTTCAGACCAAGAAAAATATGGTTTATCCCTCGTCCTCTCATGCTCTCAATACATGTGGAACTTATTTTACTTCCAAAAGTTGGACTCTTCTTCCCTATCCATGTCTCCCCCTTCATCTCTGTCCCAATCACCTTCATCATACGAAAGCTTCTCCAAGCTTCCAGTTTCAGCATCCGCTTGCAATTGAGCCTCCTCCTCTGAAAACGCCGAAAATCTACCAATCTGGGGCAATCTACCTTCAGCCTTGACAATCATCTCAGCCATCTGATCAAATTCAGTATCATTTTCACTTTGATCAGAATCATACTGGCACCCATGATCCATTACTGTGTCCTGAAAGTCAAGAATTTCATCAAGGACGGCCTCTTCGGCAGACCACTTGTGCACAACAGTATGGATTGTGTCCCAGGCATTTCCAGTGGTAACCTGATCCCAGGAAAGCCACAAATCAGCATGTCTTACCAAGGCCCGGCCATCTCCAAGGACAACAGTTCTCGTGTTATTCTTCCTGGCCTTATCTAGCATGTCGGAGAAATCAGAATCATCAGAGATAATAAACATACAATCAATACCTCTGCTCATGGAATGCTGAATTTGAGCCTTCAATGCTGCATCTGCAGCCTGCGGTTTGTCTTTCACTGTTTTCACATAAACACCAGCCCTTCTGAGCTCGGATTCCAGACCATAGCCAACCTTGGGAATTACCAGAGTCCGAGCTGCATTCTGATACTTTTCGTCCCTTGCCCTGAACTGTTCCTTGAATTTGGCCTTGCGCTTCCCTTTGAGAGAATTCATCCTGCTCAGCTTCTTCTGCCTCTCTCTCTCATGAAGCTGCTTGAAATGTTTCTTCAAGTCCACATTGGTCTTACATTTCCTTCCACAAACACCGCAAATATAGGGTTGCTCTGGTTTGATGAGGCCTCTGCTTTCCATAAAGTCGACTTGTTTTCTCTCACGCCTCTGCTCTACAATCCATTGAGGGACATGGGTGAATGCATGCCTGTTTGCAAAGGCTGCCATGTCAACAACTTCTCCAAACTTTCCAGCAATCTCTCTCACAGCAACGGCTGCATCAAATGGGGCCACCTTTGGGGGCTTGTTATCCAAATCCCAGTACACAGCCACCTTTTTCTGTTTTTTCCTGGGAAAGCTCTCTTCATTCATTACCATTGCCATTGCCTGACTCTGCCTCTGCTTCTTATATATAGCTGATATAGGTTTAACACTTTCTTCTGCCCTTTGTTTTCCAAACTTTGCTGTGATGGGTTTTTTCAGTATGTGGAAATGGTAATGAGGAGGGATGAAACAGAGCTTACTGGAATTGGAATTACTATATAATGAGATCTGTAGTGGTGAAAGGGGAAGGAATGCCATTCTCTTCTCTTCTTCAAATAATCTGTTTCCGTCAATACGGCAAGGTATTTCAAAACCCGACACATTTGCAAAACTCGGAATCGGTTGTGATGGTATAATCTACCAGTACCAATTAGCCAAGGAGAAGTTTCTCACTTCAATTAAAAGCGAATACAAATTGAGAAGCCTGTCATACGTGATAAGTTCAATTAATCCCCACAAAACTTTAAATACATGCTTTCAGAGGGAGGAGTGGACCTTTTCTCCCTCTCTAGGGGAGAGGATCTAATAGTCCTCGAGCATGTTTTAATAGTTGTGATAGTAGTTGTTTATATAATGTTCAATAGTTGTGACAGGAGTATTCATAATTAAACAAAATGTATTTCTTTAATCTAAAAAGCAATCAATCATGTGATGTCACATTAGCATTCAACTATCCATGATGTGAATGCACAAGTATTGGTCAACTACATCTTGACATGTTTTAATAGTTGTGATAGTAGTTGTTTATATAATGTTCAATAGTTGTGACAGGAGTATTCATAATTAAACAAAATGTATTTCTTTAATCTAAAAAGCAATCAATCATGTGATGTCACATTAGCATTCAACTATCCATGATGTGAATGCACAAGTATTGGTCAACTACATCTTGACAAAAAGCATGTTGATGCAGCATCATATTTGATGATGTGGCCTTGAAACGAAAGCTATAAGCAGGGGACTTGCCAAGTAAGTTGTTGTAAAAAAAAAGGAGTGATTTGAACTTTCCACGTAGGATAATTAGAAGCACGAAATTAAGGTGCACAACTACTAGATCCTCTCCCCTATATAAGTTCAATTAATCCCCACAAAATTTAAAATACAAATTTTTCACTATAATTTAATTATCATCCAACTTGCTCTTACTATACCAAAGGGAGTGGATTCTTTTTCCCCTTCTATAGAGTTCAAAAGTTCTAATAGACCATGTTAGTTTCATAAATATTTGTAAGAGAATAAATTAAATTATGATTTAATCTTTTATTTATTTTTATGATTTGAGAAGTTTTAAAAAACATCGTTATAAATTTTTACAAAGTATTATATTAGTAATTTCATCTTGATGTGTAATGGGTATGTCAAAGAGTTGTGGAAGGTTAATTAACAATTTGCTTTTCATGTAGTCATGTAATACATGAGGTCAATCGATAGAGCATTAAGCAAATGATGTGTACATAATCAAAGCCTTGATGGACATGTAACAACTTCAAATTGATTGTTCATCCACTTAATTTATTTTCATGTCACCTTCATTATTCTCAATTTTATTAAAGCATTTGCCCTAGTAGACAAATATGAAAAATGTGGAATCATACATTAGGCACTTTAACCATCTATCAAAGAGTTGTCATCTAATGGAGTGCAATGATTGCAAGATATGCAAAATATTTATTTAGCTTTAAACAATTATTTTTAAATATGTAGTATATGGGCTAAGGCCTCTAATGTACTCATAGGCTTAGTTTACTTGTTTGCTTTGTTGAAGAGTACCCACCTCACCAATGGCAAGCTACACCAAACTCGACCTAGAATGATGCAATAGGTCACTTTTAGAAATTGCAAGTACACTCAAAGGAGAAGAGTCAAAGAGGTTTTGAAAGCCAATTGTTGGTTACTCAAGTGAATGATGATTGCATTCCATGAGATCATATTTCTTTACAAAAAAAAAAAATCAATTTGTATATAAAGTAGGGAAATGCTTTGTATCTCTTAAGATCAAACTACAATAAATCAATATGTCATTAATGTTTGATCAGTATAATATGGCCAAGAGGGAAACCCCCTTGTACATTCATCATTTAGAAAGTGGCATCTACCCATACCATTCATCCATGTCATTTATGTCTTTGGAGAGCATGTTGATGCAAAACTTAAAGCAATCCACGAGGTCAATTGTCGATCTATAAAGCAAAAGATGTTTTGTGCACAACCTAGGTCTTCATGGACACATAGCAACTTCTAATTGTTGGCATGCAATGGTTGATCAAAATATGATGAGTTTAATTATGCTCAAGTCATAACCTTTAAATCCACATTATCACTTGAACAAACCATATAATCATACTTTAAGGAGTGTTGGTTTGATGTTATAGAGCTTCCTTACTTCTCGTGTTATAATTGATGAACAAAATGCTTCATGTGTGACCTTTGAAAAACTTGCAAACGTATGAATATATACATTTACAATCAATACCATTTAATTACATTTATATACTATTGTGATATAAGGGGGATTTGTTGCACACGGGTCTCTTTCCTCTAAAGAGATCACCAAGGAACGAACTACCCTTATATACCTCAAAAACTGAATAGATCGATGAAATCGCGAAGAGGACTGAGAAAATGAGTTTAGGACCCGAGAGAGTGAGGCTTCTAGGTTTCTATCCCCGACTTAGAAGCTCTCGGCCAAAAGACGTCAGCGCAGTACTAGGATGCCAGCGCTATGCGCTATTGTCCACCAGACGCAATGGCGTCCCAAGTCATAGAGAACTCAAGAGCTCAGGCAAACAGAATAAATCCTTTGTGCATTCGAACCTTTAGTCCAAGCTCTCGTTCATAACCTGCACACAAAAGATCAAGGGGAAAAGGTTGGGGTTGTATAGGGGCCTGCCTCAATCAGACCCCTATATTGGTGTTCCCACCTCTACGGACAACCAGGTTTGATAGAAAGTGCAAAGGAAATAACAAAGTAAGTGGTGAAAACAAAACCCGCTTTAGAGTAGAGCTCGCACCACAAAGTAACGAATGAACTAGTAGGAAAAAAGTGATAAGGAGAGAGAGCGTTACCCACGGGTCAAGACCCTCTTCCGGAGCACACGGGTGCACCGTAATGTGCTTGCTTGAGAGCTGATAGCTACTGGAGGGACCTCAGTCCGACATGGCTTCACCAATAGAAATGTTGCTATTCAAGGGTGAAGCTTACCCAAGACTAGAGCAAGTGGTGAGAATGCTTGAACTAATGACTTCCAACCCCAAAATGAGGGCCAAAAGGAGTTTTTAATGCATGCAAGGGCGACACAGAGCCATTTTACTCAAGACCTAACGTCTTGGACACGTGTCGCCAAGGTTAGGCTTCTAGACTCGTCGTTTCAAACTCGAAAAACCGTTGGGACGCTAGTGCCCCGCGCGGACATCTGCGCACCGTGCAGGCGTCTGGAGCCTAGATTTTTGGGAAACGCTTTGTTAGGCTTTTTTCGTCTCACCATGTGTCCTCATGGAGTCAGAATTGCAAAATTCAGACTCATGGGATTTTGCCATTAATGTTTCCAAGGTGTCATAAATGTTAGGCAAGATGCAAAAATGTGGAATTGCCCCTAGGTGCAATTCCGCGACATTACATTTTTCCCCCACTTTAGTGGGCTCGATTCTTGGGAAAAATCAGAGAAGAAAAAATTTCACCCGAACCCTGAATTTTACGACAATGCGTGCCAGAAGGAAGGACTACAGAGGTCACCGAGGTCGAGCTAAACGGTACCGAGGATGCCCCCAGCTTTTGAGCTCGATAATCAACAACACCAATGTCGTGAATAACTGTTCAAAACTATATCCTGCAAAACTAAAACTTTGAGTCAGTTTCAAAAAATTGGAAGAAACTACCAAGGATAGAAGAATGATCAAGAAAAAATCGTTGATTCAGAGGGAAGAAAAAAAAAAAAGGTCAAGAGGTGACAATATGCCCCCTCCTGAGTTTTCCCCCAGCATGGTAGGGTAAAGTCAGGAGAAACCGGGGGGTCACGAGCTCTAGGAAAAATGGGCCCCGAGGGGCCTATATATACCTAGGTGGGCCCCCAGAAGGGTCATTTTCACTATTCACTAGGAGCAAATTGTTGACTTTTGTGAGAGAAAATTCAGCAAAATGCCAAGTAGGAGAGAGTATGAGGTGCCAAGGCTAGAGCAGCTATTTGATGACATCATCATGAGGCACGAGGTCAATCAAGTAGGCTTCTTAGTCTCGATTTTTGTGTCCTTTTGCTCATTTGTTTAGGTTTTTTACGCTTCGAGGTGCATAGGCATCCAAAATGTGCGCATGTGTCCTCTTTCTGCGTTGTTGTCTGGGACACGTGTTGGTGTCTGACATCTGCATTGTCATCCCAAAGATGCGTTGGCATCCTTCGAGCGACTATGACAGATTCGAGATGCAGGCGCATCGCGCAGGCATCTGCATAGCGCGCATTTATCTTTTATGTATGCATTTTACCTTAATCAGGTTTCTAACTAAAAACCTTGTAACTTTTTTGCAGGATTATCTAGAGATCCGGGAGCATCCTGGAGGGCAAGCATTTTGCCTCATCCACGAGCAAAGAAATCGGTTAACCCCGGATGAGGTCACACATTTAGAGTGAGTCAGTCTCTGGCATGTGTTCACTATGTCGAAGATGCGATATCATGACAACATGCTCATTGCGCTGATGGAGCGGTGGGACGCTACTACCTCTTCTTTCCATCTTCCCTATGGGGAGATGACCATCACTCTGGAGGATGTTTATCGGATCCTCGGGCTTCCAATCCGTAGACGACAGGTGGTTTTGGATGACACCCGGTTGTCACAGGAGCACAATGAGGGAGTTCATTACTTCATAGGGCGGACCGACGGCAGTGACGACACTGGTCACATATATACACATTGGTATGACCATGCGAGGATGACAGTGTCACTGCTACGCTGGGTGATGGTGGTGACCGTGGCCTTCCAAATCACCATAGAGGGCAAGGCTCGCACCTGCATGGGAGCCTCGTCCTGATTGTTAGAGAGATGGTGGAGCAGAGGACTATTTTTTTCTGGGGTCGCAGCATGCTAGCGCACCTCTACCAGGAGTTGGGGTGGTACATTCATTATGAGTACCGTAGCCTCACATCGTGCACACTTTTGTAGGTGTGGGCATTTGCCCACATCATGTGCACCCCATCGATCATTTTTCCTCAGTGACAACCGTATGATGTCCCGATGGCCCACTAGTATGATATGACAAGTCAGTGGTGCTTCGGGGACTTATAGTTTTGGAGGCTGCAATTTGACACCGTCGTCGCAGGAGAGGTTCGCTGGAGACCTCACCACTACTTCAAGTGGGTGGATGACAGTAGGTTCCTCAAGAACCTACAGCAGGACCATTTTTTAGTGGGTCATCATGATTTCATCATCACACCATACTACTGGCATTGAGTCATGCGGCAGCATGGCCGTGTGCAGGCCATACCACCCGACGTGCCCACATACACCAGGGTGCATCATAGTGTAGCGAGGGTTGGTAACCGCCCTCGCCCTTCTATTATAGACATCATCTTTTTGGACGATGATGAGCCTAATCATGATCTACTGGCCATGGCAGTGGTGGATAATATCGAGGTAGCAGTTGATTTCACCCGGTGGTGGGAGAGGCATCACATTGCTCCTATCTTCGACGAGGATGCACCCGGAGGGGACCCAAGCCCATAAGAGGAGGAGCCCCAACATCCTCCACAGGGCAGGAGGAGAGCCCACCAATAAGGCAGAGTAGAGGAGGACGAGGAGGTAGGAGAGGAGGACGAGGAGGAGGTGGCACCTATGAGGCCGCGACAACAGAGGAGGTCAGCACCCCCACCAGCTACTCTTGTCTCATCAGCGCTTCTAGCCCCTACTGTCCCAACAATAGCAGCACTAGCATCTCTCGGGGCGACCACCGATATCGGTGGCGCTGGCCCCAGTTTCGATCCACACCCCGATCCCACATGGCAGCCAGGGGATCCAGGTATACTTAGTGCATTACTGTTACTTTCTTGCTTTTCGTATTTCTGCTTATGCTTTTTTACTTGTATATATGTATCATGTGGTATTGGTCCCTTTCTCTTCCCTTGTGGCTGCAAAGGATGCACAGGGATGGGCTGAGCTCATAGCTTAGTGTGTTTCAGAGATGGCCCCTGCTGTGTCAATCTAGGGGACGGTCCTAGGTGCCTATCGGCTTGTTCCAACAGGGAGGCATGCCCCCACTTTTGAGTTGATGGCACACTTGTAGACCGCATACGAGGAGCGGAGTGCGGAGACGATGCAACTGACTGTGAAGCCTACCAAGAGCTAGTGAGATCAGCTGTCGGGGGAGCTACAGACGGCACTCGTCGAGCGAGATGTGGCAGTGATGAGGGCTGATGCTTCCGAGGTGGCACACAATGCCCTTTAGAGCTGCATTGATGAGCTCGATGTGCAACCGACAGATGTTCAACGGCTACAACAGGAGTTGATCCAAGCGAGGATGGACATCTGTTCACTGTAGGGGGAGCTCAGAGGGATCTGGGTGGGCTTATCAGCATCATGATCACATCAATCCTAATCTCAGACCACCGTGCAACCTCCTCCCAAAGCGACCACCAAATCCAAAGGGCTCAGGGAGCCACATGCCCCAGGGATAGGTCCCCTATTTTGTATATCATTTTTTATAGCCAGATGTAGACATACATATGTACTTGTAGATCTTTTGTATAGACACATATTCAATAGCCACTCATTTTTTATAGCAATGGCACGATACATGTATATGACATTTGATTCATACATCAGACACATATATATATATACATCAATTTTAGCATTACGGTATTTTCCTATGCATATGCTTTCCATTTTCATATATGCTCATGCTATGGATGTATGTTCTTATTAGATGCTAATCATGATTAGTTTTAACATATTTATCACATGCTAATTAAATGCCATGATGATCTAATAAAAATTTATCCATGATGTGAAAATGAATGAACGTTAATATATGCAATATTTCTACCTTTTTCGAGGAGAACACCACATACACGGCACATTAGGGCATTATGCATAGTATCGACGAAGATGCATTGCGTTGATAGGTTCCTTTAAAGATGTTTCATCCATGATGATAATCCATAGGCACCTGAACCATATACAGAAACCATGATGTAAGAACCTAACCAGTTAGGACTAAATTTCCCCTTTTAGTCGGGTAACGCATTCACATTCCACTGGTTTTCATATAGAACCAGGTCTCCTATCTTGAAGGTCCTAGGAAGCACACCCTGATTATATTGTTTAGATAGCGATAACTAATAAGATTTAAGGTGTTCGAGGGCTTGTAAATGATGCTCATCGAGCATCTCAAGCTGATGCAAGCGGTTAACTCGATAGGTTTCATTATCAATCACCCCCTAAGGGAAACTCGTAAGGATTGTAGTTCCAACTCTAAAGGCATGATAGCTTTGGCGCCATACACGAGGTTATAGGGCGTCATTCTTGTCACCGTGCGAACACTTGTGCGATAAGCCCATAAAGCATAAGTTAACTGAGTATGAAAATCCATACCGTGCTTATTAACAGTTTTACGAAGAATGAGCTCAAGAGTTTTATTAGAAGCTTCTGCTTGGCCATTGGATTGCGGATAATACGGTGTAGAAAATCTATGTTGAATATGAAATTTTTCCACGAGTTGCTTCACTTCCTTGTTTTTAAATGGTGTACCATTGTTAGAAACAAATGTAGCAGGCAATCCAAACTGGGAAATGATGTTGTTCAATAGGAAGTTACAGATAGTTTCAACACTCGTGGATTGAAGTGGAATGGCTTCAACCCACTTTGTGAAATAATCTATGGCACTGATGATAAAGGAATGTCCCTTGGAAGAATGAGGTGATATTTTCCCAATAATGTCCAACCCCCATTTTGTGAATGGCCAAGGAGAAGTTTGATTATGCAGCTCTTGGGAAGGAGCATGGATAAGGCGACTATGTTATTGACATTGAAGGCACTTTTTGACAAAACCGAAGGAATCTTGTTCCATCGTCTGCCAATAATACCCCATGTGTATCAATTTTCTCACCAGAGATCTACCACTGAAATGTCCACCCCCAGAGCCTACATGGGCTTCTTTAAGGGTAAGGGGTATCTCTGCCTTAGTGAGGCACCTTAGCAGCAAGCCATTATACGCCTTTCAATAAAGGACATCAAATAAGATGACATAACGGGTTGAAAGCTTTCATATACGAGTGCGATCATTTTTTGTCGCAGCGTCAAGAAAGTTCCCATTCCTTAAGTAATTGTAGATCCTAGAGAACCACTCTCCTGAATCTGCATGAAGGAAAACCAGGGGTTCGGGCGCTGGTTGATTGGGAACTTCCAGGGTTTGCATGACTTGTACCACGAAGTGATATTCTTTTGTATCTTCTTCTGAAGGTACCAAGGAAGCTGCGCTTTCCATGGCATTTGTATGTCTGTTTTCCCGCCTAGGAACGTTGTTTATTATGAAGGAGGAGAATTAATTAAGCAAAGACAAAGCGAGGTCTCTATATCGGGACAACCTACTTTGTTTAGCTTGATAAGTTCCCATGATCTGATTCACAATAAGCTCAGAGTCACCTAGTATATGAAGATGTCTAATTTTTAATGTAATCGTGGTACACAAGCCGATAATGAGGGCTTCGTACTTGGTGATATTGTTGGTACAAGGAAATTCTAATCGAAAGGATAAGGGGACCGGTTTACCTTCGGTGGATATCAAGACTACGCCCTCTCCAAAACTAGTTTGGCACCTTGATCCATCGAAGTACATTTTACATTCAAGGTCATAGTTGATCGTGAATATATTTTCATCGGGAAACAAGTCTAACCTGGGGAAGGAGTGAGGTGAGGGAGCGTCTGCCAGTTGGTCAGCCACTGCTTTTCCTTTTACTAATTTTTGAGTGACAAACTTTATATCAAACTCAGACAGCAACATAACCCATTTCGCTAATCTCCCAGCAAGGTCAGAACTAGAAAATAGATGTTTCAAAAAATCTGTTTTAACTATGACGTGGGTCTCAGCATGGAGGAGATAGTGTCTCAGCTTTTGTGTGGCGAATATGAGAGCAAGGAACTGCTTCTCGATGGATGAGTAATGGGTTTCACAATCGACTGGGATGCGACTAATGTAGTAGACCGCTCTCTCTCTTCTTGCATCATCATACTGGGCTAATAGGGCCACCAAGGCGTATGGTGAGGTAGTGAGGTAAAGCAAGAAGGGTCTATCTTGCATAGCCAACATTAACACGGGAGCATTGGTCAAATAAGCTTTAATGGATTCAAAGGCTTTCTGACATTTCTCATCCCATATAAAGTGAACATCTTTCTTCAAGAGATAAGTGAAAGGAAAGGTACAGTCGGCCAACTGAGATATGAATCTACGAATTTCCTAGATCTTCCCTTGTAATCTTTGCAACTCGGTGATGTTCCTTGGAGGATACATGTTAACAATAGCATCAATCTTATTTGTGTCTACTTTGATCCCATGATAAGAGACTATAAACCCGAGAAGCTTGCCAGTGTCAACGTCAAAGACACACTTCTAGGGATTGAGCCTCATCTTGTAAAGTCGAAGCCTCTCGAAGATAAGACAGAGATTTGTCACATGACCCTGACGGTTTTTGGACTTCACCAAGATGTCATCGACATAATCTTCCAAGATCTTATGAATGAAGTCACAAAATATCAAGGTCATCGCTCTTTGATAAGCCACTCCTGCGTTCTTTAATCCAAAGGGCATGACCACATAGCAAAAGGTTCTCCAAGGGGTAGTGAAGGTTATCTTGTACTAATCGTCTAGATTAATACGGATCTGATTATAACCCGAGAAGCCATCCATGAAAGATAACAATGCATGGCCTGCAGTCGAGTCCACAATCATATCTATATTAGGTAACAAAAAGTCACCTTTAAGAGAAGCCTTGTTAAGGTCTCAAAAGTCGATACATATGCGGATACGGCCATCAGGTTTACTTACAGCTACTATATTCAAGATCGAGGGAGAATAGTCAATGGGATGGATAAAACCTACTTTCAATAGCTTCTTTATCTCAGTCTTGACCATTAAGGCTACCTTAGGATTGATATTTCGGATTTTTTGTTTAACAGGCTTGGCATCGGGACATGGGACGATATTATGGACCACTATAGATTCATCGATATCAGGCATATCCTCATATGTCCAAGAAAAAATATCAGGATGAGTACGCAGGAGGGCGGAAAGCTCATTTGCTTCCTCGGAAGAGACACACTTCCCAATCTTGATTACTTTCTCTGAAAAATTTTCTCCAACAGGAACTTTGATAGTATCCCCTTTAAGGAGAGAACTGCGGTCCTCGAGATGAGATATTGAAACATCATCACTGACATTAGATAGAGGGTCCTCCTTGTCAATGCTCAGAACAAATTCTCCAAAGTACACTTGTTTATGCAAGCGATACGAGAATCATTTCTTGTGATGATAAGGAGGCAACGGGGAATAGGCACCTAGAAATTCCCCCAACGCTTCATCCAAAGAGAAGACATCTACTGGAACTTTCTCAGATTGTCCCCTTTCTTCTATCAACTCAGGATGAACCAAGTTTAACGGTTCAGCCAAAATCATATTAACACTCCACCAGGGTTTTTGTCTAGACTGTTCAATAGGACGCCCCAAACCCAAGTTGCACTTTCGTTGCTTAAACTAGATAGGGACTTGTGTTCCTTGCTCAATAGGTCCTAGGCCTTTCTGCCCATAGCCATACCGAGAGGCAAGTTTGTATCCAAACCCATAGCAAGGTTGTAGAGTTTTAGGAGGAGGCGGCTCCACGTAGAGCGTTTCGTTACACCAATGGACATCGAAGGCTTCTACAAGAGCGGTCCCACTTCCTTTACTCAGCTTGCAAGCATCACCCTCCCTTATGGGGGTAGAGTCACTTTCTCGGGAAGGAGTGGTTTACTGGGCAAGATCACACTTCTCCTCCTCAGCGGGAGGGTCACTCATTATCATGTTAGCGGAACCTAGAAAGTCCATAGCATAAGGGTTTGACTTATATTCCGCTATGAAGAATTCAGAGAAATTCAAGGAACCCCAGTCATCGCCTAAGAGGGCATTTGCCTTGGGAGATGAAGGAAAAGATGGAGGGGAATCACACTATTTTGTCTTAGGCGGTTCATCTCGGTCGACACTTGCTCGCGAAGCAACTTCCATGGTAGGTGCCAACGAGGAACAAGCCATAGCATCGGCAGTCAAAGAAGGAATGCAATTATTGAGGGTGGAAGCGATTGAGTTACGACCAGCAGTGGCCAGAAAACAAAGGTGCACTACCTCTGGGTCTGCCTTAACCGTAACCACCTGATTATTAGCAATAAATTTCAGGGACTGATGCATGGTAGAATTTACCGCACCCATATCATGTATCCAAGGTCTTCCTAGAAGGAGGTTATATGGTAATGGGCCAGGCATTACGCAAACCAACGTAGGCAGAGTAATGGGGCCTAATTGTAAAGGTAACGTTATCGTACCTAGAGCTTGGCTCCCGACGTTATTGAACCCACGAATACATAATGAATAAGTTCCCAAGGAAGATGAATCAACTTTGATTTTAGGTAGTAGATCTATACCACAAACGTTGAGGCTTGAACCAGTGTCAATGAGGGTACGTCCAACACCAATGTTGTTAATGTTTACTATAATCATCAAAGGTTTTGCTTGTTTATGTACATCCGGAGGCGGGAGTTCTTGCAGGTGGAACGTGATATTTGGTGAATCCGATCGAATATGTGCCATCAGTGCATCAACATCTGAAGGCCTAGTTGAGGCAGGCAAGATAATTTTTTGTAAGGCCTCCTGCAACATCCCTTGATAAATTGGAACGGTCTGAAGCAAATCCCACAACGAGATCTTAGCCGAAGTAACACGAAGTTGCTCGATGAGATCATAATCGCCAGGTGCTTTGATCATGGGTTTAGGAGTTGGAGGAAGGTCGGGTTGCGACGGAGGTAAAGAAATAGGAGTTTGAACTGGTTGTGATGTAGGAACAACAACTTGTTGTTCTAAGTTTTGCAAATTTCTCCTCGTAGGGTATTTGTGTCCTACGACATTATAAGAAGTAGAGTTAGAAGCCTTCGAAAACCTCAAATATAAGTTTGACGGATTGCTATGACCTGAGATCCCATAGACAGAATAAGCCCTTTCTAGGGAATGACTCAGTCGGGGTCACATAAATGAAGGGTTTCTTAGGGCTTGGAGGAGCCACATAAACCACTACCACATTTACCGACTCCTCAGCTAGTGGGGAAGGATTTTGTTTAGAAGATCTACAAATAGGGGAAAATGCTTCTAAGAAATCATCTAGAGCATCTTCCAACATATCGAAATCTTGTTCAGAAAAAGACTTAGTCAACATCATAAAAATGGATCTGACGGTTCACGTCATGTTCACCAAAATGTGATATAAGGGGGATTCATTGCACATGTGTCTCTTTCCTCTAAAGAGATCACCAGGGAATGAACTGCCCTTATATACCTCAAAACTTGAATAGATCGATGGAATCGCGAAGAGGACTGAGAAAATGAGTTTAGGACCTGAGAGAGTGAGGTTTTTATCCCCGATTGAGAAGCTTTTGGCCAAAAGACATCAGCGCAGTACTAGGATGCCAGTGTGATGTGTTGTCATCCACCAGACGTGCTAGCGTCCCAAGTCACAGAGAACTCAAGAGATCAGGCAGACATAATAGATCCTTCGTGCGTTCGAGCCTTTAGTCCAAGCTCCCATTCGTAACCTGCACACAAAAGATCAAGGAGAAAAGGTTGGGACTGTATAAGGGCTTGCCTCAGTCATACCCCTGTATTGGTGTTCCCACCTCCACAGACAACCAGGTTTGATAGAAAGTGCAAAGGAAATAACAAAGTAAGTGGTGAAAAAAAAACCCGTTTCGGAGTAGAGCCTGCACCACAAAGTAACGAATGAACTAGTAGGAAAAAAGTGATAAGGAGAGAAAGCGTTACCCACAGGTCAAGACCCTCTTTTGGAGCACATGGGTGCACCACAATGTGCTTGCTTGAGAGCTGGTAGCTACTGGAGGGAGCTCAATCCGGCATGGCTTCGCCAATAGAAATGTTGTTATTCAAGGGTTAAGCTTACCCAAGACTAGAGCAAGTGGTGAGAATGCTTGAATTGATGGCTTCCAACCCCAAAATGAGGGCCAAAAGGAGTTTTTAATGCATGCAAGGGTGGCACAGAGCCATTTTACTCGAGACCTAATGTCTTGGACACATGTCGCCAGGGTTAGGCTTCTAGATTCATCATTTCAAACTCGGAAAACCTCCAGGACGCTAGCGCACCTTGTGAACGTCCGTGCACCATGCAGGCGTCTAGAGCCTAGATTTTCGGGAAACACCTTGTCAGGCTTTTGTCATCTCGCCATGTGTCCTCATGGAGTCAAAAATGTGAAATTCTGACTCATGGGATTTTTCCATTAATGTTTCCAAGGTGTCATAAATGCTAAGCAAGATGCAAAAATGTGGAATTGCCCCTAGATGCAATTTTGCGACATTACAACTATATAATATAAATTTAGTAGATATTAAAAATTAAGAATAAATATATAAATTTATTAAAATTAATTCAAAATTCTTAATTATTATATAATCAATAAAAAAATATAATTTATTTTTAATATGATTTATTAAATAAATTTTAAATGAAAAACATATTATAATTTATTAAAAAAATAAAGCAACAATGCACTACGAGCATTGTATAGATTTTCCATAATGAGGTATGGACATCTATAAAACCATAGTGGAAGAGGTTTTTTTATCTTCATAGCTTGGAATTCCCTAGTAGACATGTCAAAATTTGAAGGTGGACCATCATTTAAATTATTCTTCGTGCCTACACTTAGTTTTAACCGGTAGGGCATAAAACATGTGTCCTAGTAGACAAGGCATGCAAATTGTTTGAAAAAATACCTCAAGAGATGTCGTACCCTATTTTAAAGTAGTTGTATTATTTTTTATGTAAACTCTCCTCTTACTCACTAAATTTACTCCAAAAAGGTAGATCTTTCTTATAGAGGAAATGTTTTTGGCCTAATTAAGGTGTGATTTTTATTTATTTTGGTTATTTTAAGAGTTAGTAATGAGAATGGATTGAAGATGTGATCATGTATGTAAAACAAAATTGAAATAAATGTAATATTTTTGTAAAGAGTTTGAATAATTCTTATGTGAGATGGTGTTCACAAATGAATTTACATCTTACATTGTTTAGTTATTTGAAATTTTTAAGTGAATGTCATAAATTTATGTTAAAATTGAAATGAGAAAGATTAAGGTTTATGTGTTTTAATTGAACTTTACTTAAAGAGGAATTGTGATGGAGTGCTTATGAGTGAGATCTAGTACTAAATTATAGATTTGAAGGCTTCGATGATTAGATCTTGAGCAGTTGAGTGATTATGATAGAATTGAACTAGTGTTTTTCTGTTGCAAATTTATGATTCCATGCTATAGACTTGTAATCATTTCTAAAGAAGGGGAACTTCAATACCTACATGATGTGTTCATATGTTGTTATCTTGATTGAATTATAAATTACTAATTTAAATATTATAAATTTGTGTCATAATTCAAGTGCATGTAAATAAGAGTAGAGTTCTAGTACTTAAGTGTAATTGTCCTTAATTGTATTAAGCACATGACACGTGTATGGGAATATTGTTTGCATGATGGGAAATGATTGTTTATATCTTAGAATTAATTGTGTTGGGGTCAAGTGCCTATTTAAATCTCACAATAGTCAATAGTTTGAGATAGAGATGAATGAAGAAATTAGATATGCTCTGTCAAAATTTTAACTCATTATGTTATGTGCATGTTTATATATGAATTATTATGTGCTTATAACTAACAATGTGCAAGTCAAGTAGAGGGTTTGTGGATTTAAGTATGTTTTGTGTGAGTGGTTATGGATTAGTAAGATAATTAATAGCATTATATTTTGTATAATCTTTCATTTTATATTCACACCAAAAGTACCACGTGCAAATAGTTTAGAATCTATTTTAGAAGTGTTTAGAAAAATTATTAAATGAAGGTACACCATGAAAATGTAAAGGCATTAATTATTGTAACTAGTTGTAAAACTAAATATGAAAAATAGTAATAAAACTTACTATATTTTGTAACTAGAGAATACTCCATATACCCCCATAATATCATAGAAAAGGTTGTTGGTTGATGATAGATTAAGGAATTAGTACAAGTAGTGAAGCTCTACCAAATTTGTGTTGAGTGGGTTCGTACCCATGTCTTTTATGATTATATTATATGTCATAGCAGTGCATAGGTTATATAGAGTGTCACGACCCCTATTTTCAATAAGTAATTTATAATTCGATAATACTATTTTGATGCATTTAGTATATAATTTAGTTGAATGATTATAATGTTCATACTTCTGAATATTTAATTAAATTAATTTATGATGAAATAAAAGTGTCATGAAACAAAAAGGAATTAATTGTATTTTAATTAGAAAATACATTTTTCAATTATTGATAATGCTTGTTATTTAGAATAATTAATTTAATTGCAATTAAATGAAAATACCGTTTTATTTAGAAAAAATATTTTATATGCATGTAAGTGATACTTCGTTATTATTTACTTGGAATAGATATTCAATTTACAATTAAAAAATGGTATTTTTATTAAAAGTTGAATATTGTGCATGGAAAATAAACTTCATTATTTATTTTTTTCAAGATTAGGGTTTTTGTAAAACTAAAAAGAAAAGTTTAAAAGAAGGAAAATCAATAACGGAAGCATACATTTGTTTTCTTTCTTGATTTGCTCTGCAAAAGATAACTGAAAAATGGTTACGAGGAAGAGGGTTTTTGAAGCATAGTAAACTTAAATACGGTGGGAAAGAAGAAGAGAAAATAATTCCAGGGGAAAAAGGAAAGTCTTCAGCAAAAGATTACCAACAATCTAGAATGGGAAAAGAGAGGAAACCAGAAGAAGAAATTCAATTGGAAAGCATTTTCCAGGTTTTTGAATCCTCTTTCCAATGTATTTTTTGTTTTAGAAGTGAAAATTTGACGATTTCTTGTGAAAATAATCTCTTCTCTTTTGGAAACCCTTTTTAAATAAAATCAATTACATAATTGTGCAAAAATGTAGCAATGTTTTATTTGTTGTGTGTGAAATTCAGATTCTTGGCTGTATAATTTGCATTTTTTTTCCCTCTTCCTATTATATAAAACTATATATATTTATATATTTGCACATATATAAATATATATAATATTATATGTGTGAATACAACTACTGTAAATTTTGAAATTGAATTTCAAACCAGATTATGATAATGCTACATATTTACATATATATATATATATATATATCAAACTATGTGTGTGTATATATATATATATGTAAATATATATAAAATATTATAATTTTATTGAATTTATATTTCTCTGTGGCAGATTTAAGGTTTTGAGTCGATACCTTATTCTTTGAAGCACTGATTTTATTTTGAGTAAGGGCTTATATTTGAATTTTTTTTTTGGTTTAAGCCTCCCCTAGTCGCACCTCCCATTGAAGGGAAGGCTGCTTATGGAGGTAACCGCCCCTCCACAGGTCACGACCTGTGGAGAGGGTGTTGCCCTCTATAGGCAACATTCCTCCCTAATGGGAAGGTTGTTGGCCTATCCCTAGGGCCATGCCTCTATTTGCTATAAACTTTGATTCTCCCTACTTAATTCAATTCTATGCAATATACTTTTAATATTCGCTTATGAATAAATAAATATATATATATATATATATATATATATATATATATATATATATATATGCATGTATGTGTATATTAAGTGAGTATATGTTATATACAAATGTGTTTGGATGTATATACAAATGAGTATATGTTTATTTTGTTGTTTATCAATCATGTTGTTGTTGGAAAATTTAATGATAAATTATATATGTATTATATACATATATATACATATATATATATATAATACATATATACATATATATATATATATATATATATACTTATTTCCCTTCACAAAGGAGTGTTAGGATTGGCTGCAACGATCTTTGGATTGGGCGGCGCCAAGGCAGAATAACCTGAAGAATTTTCTAAGTGGATGGCCACTTCATAAACGCAGAAAGGTTTGGGTTGGTGCTTGGCTGGTGGCCCCTTCCCTCCTAGTGTGGCATGTGTGGAGGGAGCGTAATTGCAAAATTTTCAAGGACTGTTGCAGGTCAGTGTTAGAGGTAATAAAAATCCTTGAGTGTAGCATAGTGGAGGTGCTCAATTCAAATGGGTTGTCAGCAAAGGCAATAATTTTTTCAGAATGGGATAATGGCTTAAAGAAGGCTTGGAATTCCCTTCGCCCCCCCAAGCTTTTGGTTGCCAATAAGGAGGCTCGTAGGCATCTTGTTCAGTGGCACGCTCTTGGCCTTGGGTGTCTCAAATAAAACTTCGACAAGTCTTCTAAGGGGAACCCGAGTTCAACAGGTGTGGGTAGTGTGCTAAGAGATGAGCAGGGAAAGGTGGTGCTAGCTTTATCCACAAATTTGGGCATAGCCACCAATAATGAGGTTGAATTTGAAGTCTTGGCGAGGGGTCTCCATATGTGTATCGAGAATGGCTATAAGGAAATCGAGATTGAAGGAGATTCTCAGGTAGTGATCAATGCAGTGGTGAAACGGGGGTCCCCAAACTAGAAGTTCAACCAGTGGATAAGGAGAATCTAGGCACTCTTGGATAAGCTGGTTTATTTTACAATCTAACACAATTTTCGTGAAGCCAACTAGGTGGCAGATAAGCTGGCGAACATGGGTGTTGGTCAAGGCGAGCCAGAAATTCTGCACTCGACCCCTACATTACCTCAGGAAATACTAGTGTTGGCAAAACAAGATTTGAATTGCGGTGATCAGGCAGGGATTCGTGGCTGAGCCTTTAGCACATTGTAATAGATGTCTTGTGGGGTCTATCTTGGTGGCTCTAACTTAAGCAATAAGAAGTTTTTGTTAGGTTCAGGGCGGAAATGAATGGGTTTGATTGGTGTGTCAAAGCGTTATAAAGAGCTGTGAAAATCCAAAGCTGATTGTGGATCTCACTGTAGCAAGGTTGTTGATTACAACTGTTGGGTAGAATATTTGTGTCTTGGAGGCCAGATGGCAATGTATTTTTTCTTTATTTCAATTTAGGGAGCTACCTCCTTTGGTAGCACTTACTTAATATATATATATATATACTTATTTGAATATATATATTTATATGAAACATGTTGAGAATTAGTTTTGTGTAGAATTTAAATGAATGAATATAGATATCTGGCTGCAAATATAAATTTTATTTCATGGAAAAAGTAATTTTCTAAAAAGTATATATATATATATACTAAATCAAACCTATATATATCATTTTGTTTGATTATAACAAAAGGTAGATTACTTCCATTGATGATGCATTTTCTATTTGCCCATTTATATGTATACATATATATATTGAATATATATAAACGAATGCAAATATATTATGCCTGAGAGCAAGATTAAATTACGAAAGGTATAGATGTTGGAAATCTGATTTAGAAGGATTCAAACTTCTATTTTAAAAGAGATAATTTTGTATACCATTTTGTTACAAATGAAATTACTTCAGTTCGTAAATATGATTTTTTGTTATATATATACACACACATTATGTGTAAGAGTTGAAATTAAATTTTGAAAAGAATAGTTATAAAAAATTGACTTAGAATGATGTATTTCTATTTTTAATTGATGTACTACTAAATATATTCATATGTGTATTCGTGAATGGGCAAGTTTTAATTTTCTAAAATGTAAATATATTTCTGATTTGAAAGTATTTCGTTCAATTATGTATAAATCTGTAATTGTTAGTAACTCGTTAAAATTAGAAATAAGTTATTGGATTCTTTGTGTGCAAATAGAAGGGTACATATGTGCATTTAATTGCTACTAGTCATTGGAGTGTTAGAAGATTTATCAAATCGAGTCAATTGTGAGATGTAAAACCAAATGTAGAGTTTATTTCTTGTGAACTAATCTCTTATGTAATCAAATAACGAACCTTGGAATTATATGAGTACTTTAGAAAGAATACATATTTAACAAAGTAAAGAAATCAAATTAAGTTATTATATTTAATTTAAAAATAATATTTAATATATTCCATTGAAGAAAAATATTCTAAGAATGAGATTCATATAGGAGGATAAAATTTAAGATTTGAATATGAAATTTGAGCTATTTTATAACACTTGATCAATATATATATATATATAGATGTAGATCACAATTAATCCACGCATATTATGTAATGTGAATCAATTGGGGATTTTATAAAAAGATAAATAAATGTTAAATCATACCTTTCCTTATTAAAGTTTAAGTTTAATGATGACATTCTTCTCATGCATCATGGTTTATCATGCACATACGGAGAAAATAGGAATTCCCTCATTTAATCGATCTTGAGTTTTATTTGCATAAGAATGTATACTCATATATATCCATTAGCTTATATATGTATTCTCATACATGCATGACCTATACCTTCTTAACTCTTTTATAGTATTATTCTCTTATTGTTGAAACCTCTATGAATCAATGAGTTTAAAAGTAATCATTCTTGTTATAATTGCATAGGTATGTGTGCATTCTAGTAGGCTTAGGATTACTTTCATAAAGCTTTATGTGATTGGCTTATGGCTTTCAACGTACTTGTGTGATCTTTGAGAGGTCATTGGAGGAGAATGGTCTTATTTTCAAATACTTGGGAGTGATTTATGATAGTGTTGAAATTACCATAATTTCATATGCAAGGATGATGCATTGGTGAAACTTGAAAATGTTGCTTGTAGACTTATGTGACTTATAAAAGAACTTCTTTATGCTCTTTGTTATGTGCGATATTCATGAGAAATATGTAATGAATGGTCCTGTTAGTGGGACAACTTGATCATTGCCAGTGAGGCATCTTGTAACCAGTGAGACATTTCATTAAGCCAGTGGGGCATTCTAATGAGTGGTTTTTCATCCCTACAAGGGTTTTCCACTCATGGAAATATTTGTGTTATGGTTCTTTTGTGGATGCATTTATGATCTTGTTATTTCCTTAATTTACATTACAGTATTCAAATTTTCATGTATTGCTGATATGATATTCTTGTGTAAGCCTACATGGCTAAATCTAGTGAAGGCATGACCTTGTTTTGATATACTTTGATTCATTGATGTATGTCATTCCATTTGAATATAGTGATGAAAGTTATATAATTATTCCTCTTTTTCTGTACCATTTTATAATTATTTTATTTTATTAAATTATTTTGGAAATTAAAGGATATAATTAGTAAATGATATTTTGGACCTTACATAGAGGGTGAAGGACTCAAGTGTGCTTCCAATGAGACTATAGGTTTATATATCAATATGTGGGAGTAAAAAAAGTGTTTAACCACGGTTCATTACATGCATGTAGGAACATGGCTAATATTTCAGTTTCAATGGCAAGACCCTCTTATAATTTTGCCTCTATGATGGTAGGATGCCATGATAGGTTACACAAATAGATATATCAAAATGGTTTAATACAAAGAGTGAGGAATTTTTTTATATAGAGGCACTATAGGTGCACACTTGAGATAGTGGTGTGAAGTTGAGTTATTTGATCTATTGTACAAAAAATATGGCTTGAGCTACCAAATCACTTATTTGATTGGTTGGAAATATAGATGAAATTTGTTGGAGTGAAAAAGACACTAAGAGGGGGTGGGGTGGGGGGGGAGGGGGTGGTGAATCAGTTTCATTAATAGTTTTGAAATTTTTTACTAAAATTGAAATAAAACAGATGTATGCTCTCATTTATCAATGATAAAATCATTCATGTATTGAATGCAATCACATAAACTGAAATGAGAATTATAATAGTAAAAAATAGCATGTTAAAGAATTCATGCAATGAATCAGATGAACCACAAATAAGCAAAGTAACACAAGATATGTTGAGTGGAAAACCCTCCTAGGGTAGAAAAACCACTCCTAAACTGCTACCCTTTTAGGGTTTCATTTTTAATAATCACTTTTGACAATGCCTCATAGGCTAATTTCTGAGCACCAACTCAAGGAGCACCAAACCCTCTTTTAGAAACATCGATTTCAAGGAGCACCAACCCCTTTTATGTTTTCAGTAAGACATACAATGATATAGAGGATCTCTTTATTTCTCTAGTTTCTCTCAAATGCCTCTTAACAGACAATGCCTACAATTCTCAAGGTTCAAGAATGACCCTTCAAAATTCTAACCATTGTCAAGCCTTAAGACAACTTGATAATTAACTCATATTTTAGTTTTTCAATCTCAATGCTCAACATCTCTTCAATACAATCAAAGTGATATACTCACATTGGTTTTTCACTCTCTTTCTCATACATTTCTCATAGTTCCTTAAAACAGTTAACACAGTCTCACTATTTCTCCAAAAACTAAAAACTTTATTTCTCACTGAATTTCCAAGAAAACTTAAAAACCCTAATCTCTCTATTTTTCTTCTTACACAAATTTCATCATTACATCTCAAGGAAATTACAACAGTAACTTCTTTTTCATATTTCAAAAACAACAGAGGTGATTTTCAAAGTACCCACTTTCTGTCGAACAACATTGCGAGGTATTGCTGTGTTTTTGAGAAAATGTTCAGCATGGAGGTTTTCTTCTGACAAGAATAGTCAAGGAATATGCAATTTTAGAAAGGGGACTAAACCCTGACCACATGAGGATCCTGCACAGGCAATTCTAATTGAAACAACATTAAAACATATAAATATTCCATGAACAATAGCCTCAAAAACTGTTGCAACAGTAATGTAATTGAAACCCCATTATACTGCAACCGAAACCTCATAATAATGCACCCTAAAACAAATATTACCAAATCCAGGTGAGATACTGAAAGGATTTGTAGAACTCATTATTACCCATAAATAAAAAACACCATCCCTTAAAGCAAGAGCAGAATCAATATGGTAAACTATTTTGATATGCATTTCAGATTATGTGAAATTGACATGCAACATTTCTGATCACAAATAAATAAACCCAATTTACCATTTTCCAGAAAGAAGCAAACACATGTCTTCAACTTTTAGTGCTAGTATAAGTAACGGTTCTTCAAAAAAGTTGAAAAGATGAATACTTGAGAAGAATGATGGAGGGACTATCATGAATATCTTTACCAGACCGACAATGAGAAAAAAGTCCAATACTCCTTCCAATTTCGAGCCTTCACCCAACGACAAGAAGTTGACACAACCATCGACCAGGGTAAGGATCTTTTAGATTCCCCCATTCATTGCCCAAGTGTTTCAGAAAGCCAACAAACAAAGTGAAACGACTGAGAAGATTTCAATGGTGGCGGCTGAGTTAGGGTTCTAAACCCTCAAGCATGTGAAACAAAAAATGATTGCCCTAAACTTTCCAAGGCAATTCAATCAATGACATTTACAAATATTGATAAAGTTTGAAGTCTGAAAGGACTGAAGTAATAATTAGAAACCCATAATGCATTTTGAAATCCACGGATAGACCAATGCAATGCATGCCGACCATCTCATTACCTTCGAATGCATGCACACCGTAGATCATCATTACCACTGCTCAATTTTTAACCAAGTGAAATGCTGACACAATAATGCCTTACATAGTTTTGTCATGACTACTTTAGAAAACCAAATGTTGATTACCTTGGTCATCCTTGTTTCCAAGGAATCAAAGCCATGTCACTTCCATAGTGACTTTTAAATAAACATAACCTCATACCTATTGTCGGCCTTAAGGCCAAGAGATTTATTAACCAAAAGACCCGATAACATATGCACAAGTAATGATCAAATTATTTGTCTTTATTCAAAGTCGATTGCCATGATATAATGCCCTATATATCCAATGCCTTATGAAATGTACTAAGGGATAATTTCATGCCAAAAAAAATATACCATATGCCCAAGCCAATATCACATGTTTCATATACCCATGCCAGTATCATTATATCATATGCCTATGCCATTAACAATTATTTAAGGAAACCTGATAGGGTTTTCTTAAGACTAAGAACCAACTGCAATTAATACTCCCAAGAACCAAGATAACTGAAAGCATTACCTTAAGGAATTTGAATAGAGAAGCACACCTCTGATGTTGTTCAGAAGATTGTATCAATGTCATGATGTTAGAAATCTGAATAAGCCAATAACATATAACCCTGTAGATCACTGTAGCACAAAATATCAAATCAGAATTATATCACCTGAACATGGGAACATAAACCTGTAACCAAGATTCCTTATGATCTGCACATGGAGTCAAGAGATTAGTGCCATCAAAGATAACACCATAATGCCGAAGTAAGTATGCCAATGACAGAATAGAAACAAAGCAACTGTATAATCAACCACCAAAATGCCAAATTGAAACACAATATTATCATCAAGGACAAATAGCAAAAGAGAAGGTCAAGAAACTCCCCCTTTTTTGTTGATGGCAAAAATTGAGCCACCAAGCCGAAATACTGAACTAGAACCAAGAGCTCATAATTCTCCCCCTTTTTGTCACAAGGATAAAGGGAAGACAATAGAGAAATTCCATGAAGCTACAGATATAGCAATGGAGCAACAAAGTATGGGATGCAAGGAGAGCTAACCATCTCCCCCTATCACCAAGATAGAGTATTATGATAGCAAGGATTGAGAGACAACTCCCAATCTAGACCGAAGTCTTTCAAATACTTCTTTAGCCAAAGGCTTAGTAAAGATTTCAGCAACCTGTGCTTGTGTAGGAAAATATTGCACAAAAACCTCATTAGCCAGCACCTTTTCATGAAGAAAGTGAAATTTAATAGAAATGTGTTTAGTGCGAGAGTGCGAGAGTGCATAACAGGATTTTTGGAGATATTAATCACACTAGTATTATCACACAGAATAGAAATAGGTTTAGGAATTTCAATGCCCATGTCGGATAGGGTTTGTGACATTTAGATTACTTGAGTACAACAAGAGATGGCAACAATATATTTTGCTTCAGTAGTGGAAAGTGAAACAAATTCTTGTTTTTTTGCTGTGCCATGCCACTAATCGATCACCAAGAAAGAAAGCAACACCACTGGTGCTTTTCCTATCATCCAGACAACCAGCCTAGTTAGAATCAATATATGCTATTAATGAAAAATCATTGCTTTTGGGATACTAGAGACCATGGTCAAGAGTGC
The DNA here is from genome assembly GCA_007115665.2 of Sequoiadendron giganteum. Lineage (NCBI taxonomy): Eukaryota > Viridiplantae > Streptophyta > Pinopsida > Cupressales > Cupressaceae > Sequoiadendron > Sequoiadendron giganteum. Next base: position 662,399,303 of record CM021100.1, read on the forward strand.
CCTGAACATATTTAAGAATCCTTCTAACAACATTAATATGAGATTCCTTAGGAGATGACTGAAATCTTGCAACCATGCAAACAACTTGCATTATGCTAGGTCTTGAGGCTATTAGATATAATAGGTTGCCTATCATTGACCTATAGTCAGTTGGATTTATAGTAGGAGAATCATCAACCTTGCTGAGTTTGAAGTCGGTAACCATTGGAGTGCTAACTGGATGACATTCGTCCATTTGAAATTTCTTTAGCATCTCTCTTGTATATTTTGTTTGAGAGAGAAAAATATCAGTTTCAAGTTGAGAGATTTGAAGACCTAAAAATAAGGATAGTTCTCCCAACATTGACATTTCAAACTCAGATTCCATAATCTATGAGAATTTTTTACTCAAAATAATATTGTTGTAGCCAAAGATAGTATCATCAACATAGATTTCAACAACTAGAATATCAAAACCTTCAATCTTAACATAAAGATTATTGTCTACACCTCCTCTAATAAAACCTTTTGAAAGTAAATGACTGTCCATTCTGGAGTACCAAGCTCTAGGAGCTTGTTTTAGGCCATATAAAGCCTTTTTCAGCCTGTAAACATGATTGGGCTTGTTTTTGCCTGTAAACCCTTCAGGTTGTTCTATGTAAACTTCTTCATCCAAATAACCATTCAAAAAGGTAGTTTTTACATCCATTTGATATATAGTAAAGTTTTTGAAAACATAATAGGCCAAGAATATTCTAATGGATTCAAGTCTAGCTACAGGTGCAAAGGTTTCACCAAAGTCAATACCTTCTTGTTGAGCATATCATTTGCAAACATATCTAACCTTGTTGCGAACAACATGGCCATTTTCATCATGTTTGTTTCTGAATATCCATTTTCCTCCTGTGAAATTTTTTTCATCTGGTCTTGGGACTAACTCCCAAGTCTAATTTTTCTCAGTTTGTTCAATTTCTTCTTGCATTGCATTAAGCCAACATTCATCAGTTAGAGCTTCATCAAAAAAATTTGGTTCAAATTGTGTAATTAAAAAGAAAGCTGTAAGCTCAGCTATGTGAGCTTTTTCATCAGAGTTAACAGTTCTTCTCCTTGTTTGAACTCCTATAGATTTATCTCCAATAATCAGATCTTTAGGATGGTTTCTAGCAAGATATTTTGAAGGATTTTTTGTTACACATTTTTCAGGGCTAGTTTTAACATCTTTAGAATTTTGCTTCAACTAGTTTAGGACTTGTTGATTCTACTTCAGGATTTGTTGTTTCAAAGCCTTCTGAATTTATTTCAAGTTCAAATTCTTCTTCCTCATCATCCTGCATAGGTTCAACATCTAAAAGTAGATTTTCATCAAATTTGACATTGACAGATTCAATAATCTTATTCAGCCTATTATTAAAGCATTTATAGGCTTGTTGTGAGTAGAGTATCCTAAAAAGATACCTTCATCAAACTTAGATTGAAAGCTACCTAAGTTATCATCATCTCTCTTGATAAAAAATTTGCAGCCAAATATTCTGAAATATTTAATTGAGACAGATTTACCATACCACAGTTCATATGGAGTGAAATTGGATTTCACTTTGATTTGTACTCTATTCAAGATATAGACAGTTGTATGAACAACTTCTTTCTAGTACATGTTTGGTAGTTTTGCTTCATCCAATATAGTCCTTGCCATCTCTTTTATAGTTTTGTTCTTTCTCTCAACAACCCCATTATGTTGAGGTGTTCTGGCAGCAACATATTGTCTTTTTATGCCATGTATTTCACAGTAATCAATGAATTCTTGTGAGGTGAATTCACCACCTTTGTCAGACCTTAGACATTTCAATTTTAAATCTGAATCCCTTTCTACCATTTTTCTAAAGACTTTAAAGTGTTCAAAAGCTTCATATTTGTGCTTGAGAAAAGTAACCCATACCATACGAGAGTAGTCATCAATAAATAGCATGAAATATTTCTCACCATTGATAGATATAGTCCTTGTAGGACCACATAAATCTGTATGAACAAGTTGCTGAGGTCTAGTAGAAGAATGTTCTTTAGATTTAAAACTTACCTTTGTTTGCTTTCCTTTGAGACATTCTTTACAGACTGCATTTTCAGGTTTTCTTAAGATAGGCAGACCTCTTACATTCTGGTTCTTACTAATCCTAACCATATTGTCAAAATTAATGTGACCTAGTCTCTTGTGCCACAACCAGCTTTCTTCAACATGACTCATTAAGCACATACCTTGATTATTTTCATTTCCAGATGTGTCAAGAAGATTGTAGACATTTCCCTTAGTCCTTCTTCTAGCAGCAATAGCTTTTCCAAGCTTATTTTTAATCTCACATCCTTGTGAAGTGAACAAGACCTAATAGCCACTGTCGTAAATTTGACTGACACTTAGAAGATTGTGCTTTAAACCTTCTACGTAATACACATTGTAAATAGGAGTGTCTTCATTCAAAAGAAGTGAACCTATACCTTTGATTTGTATACCTGAATTATCTCCAAAATTCACATATCCACCTACATAATCTTCAAGATTAGTGAATTTCTCTTTGTCACTAGTCATGTGCTTTGAACAACCATTGTCCAGGACCCATAAGTCCTTTTTGTTGGAGTGGAAAGCAATTTCAACTAACATAGTTTGTTCTATGTTGTTGACTGTTTTAAGTTTCCAAACCTTTTTAGTTTTATGTTGTTTATTCTGTTGTTCAACTTTACATTGCTTAGCAAAATGACCCATGGAATTGCATGTGAAGCATCTAATCTATCTAGCAAAGCCAATATTTTTCCTATAACCAAATCTAGGTGTTCTAGGATTTATAAATCTGCAAGAGCTCACTTTGTGGCCAAATCTATTGCAGAAATAACAGTACCCATAAAATAAAGGGTTAGAATTATATGATATTATGTTATTCCTAAAAGGATGAACATGATCCTTATCAGAATCAAGATGATTAGATTCAAAAAATTTGTTTCCAACAACAACATTATCCTTTGTACTGTCATTTGAACATCCACCCTTCATAAATCCAATACTTGTTTTGTCCTTGTTCAATTTCTGTTTACTGAGCATGTCATTCAGTTTAAGAGTACTCTCATATTTCTCAATGGTCTTCCTGAGATCAACAATCTCATGTTCAAGTTTTTGAATTTCTTGATCTTTAATATTTATGCCAATACGAAGACAATCTTCAACTCTCTTGGTTTCTTCAAGTTGAGTTTTCAATGAGACAATTTCAAGATTTGTGAGTTGCTCTTGAGCAAGAGCTTGAGCTGAGTTTTGTTCTTGAGCAAGCATTTGTTTTTTGAGTTTTCTTAGCTCTTTTAATGCACATTTCAGTTCCCCTTCAAGATCCACTTCACCATCTTCAACATCATTGCTGTTAGTATCTTCATGCTGAATGATTTCAACCATGAATAGGTTTTCATCTTCTTCATCTAAAGAATCTCTAGATTCAGAGTCTGTTTCATTTTTGCTGAACATACTCTTCTTCTTTTTGAAGTTGAATTTCTATTTAGGTCTATATGCCTTTTTCTTAGGGAATTTTTCAAATTTCTCGTTGTCACTATTCAAATCACCATAGGGGCACTTTGCAGCAAAGTGGCCTATTTTACCATTGTTAAAGAATTTGAAGGGAAGTTTTCCCTTATACTTTCCAGACCCCTTTTTGAGCTTCCTAACAAAGTGAGATTCTTTGGAATCAGAAAATTCTGATTCAGTAGCCTCAGCTTTTTCTTTCCTTTCAGTATTAAAGGCAGTTTCTTTTGCAGAGGAATTGTTTTTACTGATTCTCATTTCATAGGCAGTCAGAGTGCCTTATAGGTTGTCTAGGGTAAGCTGGTCAAAGTGTTTCTTCTCTTCTAGAGTAGCGAACTTAGCTTCAAATTTGGTCGGTAATGTTCTAATGACCTTAGTTACAACACCAAATTCTTTCACTTCTTCTCCCAGATCTTTCATAGCATTGATAATTTCATCAACTCTCAAGAAGTAATCAACTACTTTTTCATCATCCCTCATTTTTATTTCTTCAAACTAGTGTTTTAGATTGAGGACTTTTGACTGTTTTACTTTTTCAATCCCTTGATAGATAGTTTCAATTTTAACCCAGATATCCCTAGCAGAGCTGCAGTGCATGACTTTGATAAAGACATCTTTAGTCAATGCACACAGGAGAGCATGTTTTGCTCTTGCATTAGTTTCATATATTTTCTTTTCATCAGAATTTGTGGGCAAGGTAGTTGGTACATGTTATGCCTTGCATAACCACCCGATCTTTTTCCTTGGTCAAAATGAGTCCCCATTTATGTTTTTGTCCTTGGTTTTTTTTCAAGCAAAGTCTGGAGCATTTCTTTTCCAACACTTTTTTTTTCTTTGGTTTATTCTGTCGGAACCAGAACCGGAACCAAATCAGGTTTTGAAACTTGTTTCAAAGATTGATTCTGATCCCCATCCCAACAGTCCTTTTTTGCCTTTTTTGCCTTTTTTGTCTTTGTCAGAGCCAGAGCCGGAGTGGAAGTTAAGAGTCGGAATTTATTCAAAGTTTCGAAATCAAATCCAATTCTGCCTCCACCTCCGCTTTTTGGCCTTTCGTTTTAAACTAGGTTTTTATGTTAAGTTTTCTTGTTTCAGTTTTTTTGGTTTTATTTTGATGTTTTGTTCCGCTTTCTTCTTTGTTGGCGGAACGAGAACCGATTTGGAAAATTGAACAAGTTTCTAAAATCATTTTCCATTCCGATTCCACTCTCGCTATTTTTTGTGGTCATTGACTTTACTGAAGTCGCAAAACAGTAATGTGCCAGTTCTTTCTGCAGTTCGGACTCTGCTCTACCACATTTATGGCATTAATTACAGGTGCCATGCATGTGTGAAACTCTGAGTTTTTACCTTAATTAGGGATTAATTGGTAGTTATCATCATTATTGTTAAAAGATCAAAGAGCGAACCAGAGTTGCAGTGAAGCATTTGTGTGTGTGAATCAATCGAAAGGGACACAATTGCGTGCAAATTGCTTTAGGGAATTAACCTATTTATTTGCGTTCAAGGTAGGGGGTTTTCTGTTCTTCTCTTTCGTTTTGTTTATCGTTTTCCATTTTTGTTCGTTCATTGGTTTCTTGCGAATTCGTGATTCTTAGTTCTACAGTGAGTTCGTGTGTTTTGTTTTCTTTCTCTTTTGTTTGGTTTTCTTGTTTTTGTTTTTGTTTTTTGGTTTTGTTTCTTGTTTGTTTGTTTTTTTGACACGGTCGTTTTCACGTCTTAATCGTGATCGTATCCTGGTGCCCTAGTTTTTAAAATGCGTAGATTAGTTATTGTTTTACATTGGTAGGGTTTGATAAATGATGGTTTTTACTTAGGAATCTTGTTTCTCTTTAGATCTAGTTAATTTAAATGGGGTTAAATTCATGCCCTAATTATTTGAAATCGAGGGTTTGTAATTTAGGGTTTTTGATGCATTTTTGTTTTAAATATGATGCCCTAAATAGTACGGTCACCTCTCGGTCATATGGGGATGGTCTTGTATAGATTATTTTAAGCCCCTTTCATTTTTATATGATCTTGTCCTTAGATCATGAAGTTATTTATCGGTTGTTAAGATCTCTTATGATGTCATGGTTATTTTAGGTGGAAGTGGGATCGAAATCGATTTAAACTTTGAAACATGATTTTCTAATAAGTATCGATTCCATTTCAATCCTGTCTCAAACTCTGTTTACAATAAGAAGCAGGCTTTAAAAATAACAATAACCTAGGCGGAAGCAGAACCGGAACTGAATGTGAAATTAGAAAATATTCATGAAACTGAATCAGTTTCCGTTCTGATTCCGGTTACCATTCCAATTTCGACTCTGGTCCCGCTTGTTATTGCTATAAGCTCAATAATTGTTTGGACTCCGATCCCGACAGTGTTTTAAAAGAGACTGTTTAGAATATTTTCTGCCTGGTTCCGCCTTCGGTATATATATGAAGGGTAAGATTTTAAAGCATATTTTGTGATATTTATTCAAGGATCTAATTTGAGGTTTTGTTGCAGAAAACTAAATAATGTCAGGAGTATCAGGAGAAGCTTCCCAAAGGAATTAGCCTGCATAAACTTCAAAGGTAGCAACTAAGCCTAAGAAGATTAAGCCGGAGCAACTACCTTATACCTTGAGGTATAACCAAAGGGGTCTTGTTGTCACTACAAGCAAAGTGGAATCTGATTGGTCTGATGTAACTGACACCAATATAGGCCCATTCAATTTTGAGGAGTTATATTCAGAAACATTCACTAAGGATGTAATGAGGAGGATGGGAAGAATAGTTGAGTTTGGCTTGGCTCACGTCACTGTATTTCCTCTATCCATCCAATGCCCGGAATCGATTATGACAGCAACAAGAGCTTACAATCCAGCCACTAGGCAATGTATGGATTCACAGGATAATGCGATTATAGATCTAACTCCTCAAATGTTTCAGCACATGTTTAGTGTCCTTGATCCAAAGAAACTGGTATAGTTAAATGAGGTAGATGCTTTAGGGATATATAGAAAATACAAGAAGGCCAACAAGGCTCACTTGAACAAGAAGTGGTTGAGAATAGAGAAGAACTCTCTAACCAAGCTCCATGATCAACCAAAGAGGACAGAATTTTACAAGGAAGTATCGGACCTGATAATGATGTTGTCTAGAGCCTTTGGGAAGAGGGATGTATTTCATTTCAAGGAATGGATGTTTCCTTTCATTCAGAAAATATTTAATGGCAAGCAACAGTTTGATTGGCCGATGATTGTCTCAGATACCATTCATGATCAGTTAACCAGAATAAGGGAAACCAAGAGCTTTTTCATGACTTCTTATGTTGTCTATGCAGCAACTAGAGGAGGCATCTTTCTAGGTTTGAACAGAGTAGGAATATTGGGAGAAGCTAATGGACAAAAGAGAGTATGGGATCATTATGATTAGCTATCCCTACAGGTTTCTTAAACACAATTTAGAAGAGTTAATGATGCATTCTTATATGTAGTCATTAACCAACATAATGGAGATGCAGGGTATAGATTGAGCCAGGAAGCCATGGCCTTTATCACAGAATAGGGATGATGGTATATCCAATACCCCAAGTTCACTTATTTTAGGTTGGTAGGATTTGAGGGTCATCCCCACTTACTTCCAAGGTGTTGCAACAATAGGATGATTTTGATGGAGTTTGTCTACCAAGCTCTGGGGGTCAATGCCCAATTTGGGTTAAAACACAAGACAGGTTGTCACAAGTTCCCCATGCAATTGGGTGAATACAGCTGCCCACACCTTGTGGGAGCTAAGGTGGTTTGCAGTGACCTTCTTGAGTGATCTTCAAGATGAATATGATTTCAGGAAGAGGAATTATGAGAGGTTTCCTATTTCACTCATGGTAGAATTTGGGATCAAAGATGATATTCCTGATACCTTAGTAGATGATGGAGTTGTGTTGGATCCATCATATGAAGCATTGTATATTGGTACCAAAATTTTGGATCCGATAGATTCGGATGGTGAGGAGACCATCGACATCAAGAAAATAGGGAGACCAGTCTTGGATAGGAGTATCCACTGGGTTGTTCTAAGAACCAAAACTCTTGGGGGTCTAGCTCCTAAGAAAGGGAAGGGATATAAGAGAATCAAGAGGAAATTGCCTTCCAAGGAGCCTTTGGAGTTCTTACCTCCTGGTATTGAAGAGATTGAGCTTGAAGCCCCTACTCAAGATTTACCTGGAGTACAAGAGGAGGATGCCCAAACAGGACTTGTGGTTTCAACACCAGCAAGAGGTGAGTCATTTGCTCAAGTCCCTCTTACGGAGCAACCAGGCAGAGAGATGCTTGAAGGAACTCTTCATGGTATAGCTGAATCATTAAAGGGAAAAGGAGTAGACCTAGAGATCCATGATGTTGAAACAGACTCTGATGAGACCTTATCAGAGAAAGATGCACAAGAAAAGATGCCTCTAGAGGATAAAATTGAACATATTTTAACAGAGGAAGATCAATGGGCACTATTTGAGGAAGCAAAGAAATCTTCGGATGCTCAAGCACATGCAGAAGCTATGGAAAAGCAAAAGGCAATATATGCTAAGGCACAAGCTGATGCCTTACTTCAACAACAACAAATGGAAGCCAAGTGAAGAGCTAATGAAGTGTAGAAACAACAAAGGCAAAGGGAGCAAGAGCTCAAGATCAAAGAAGAGAATGATAAGCTAGAATTGGTGCAGAAAATTCATGATCTAGAGGAGGAAAAGGAAAAGCAGTGAAGGGAAAGAGAAGCCCTTTTGGCCAAATTGAAGCTTGTTGAAGAAGCTTATAAAAAGAAGGAGGAAGCAAAACGTATACAGAAAGAGAAGGATGCTGAGGAGCTGGCCAAGCAGCTACAAAAGGAAAAGGAACACACAGATAGACTTAAGGCATTGGAAGAAGAGAGAAACCGGGTACTTGAGGAGAAGAGGTTAGAAGAGGAAAAACTGAAGAAGGAAGAAGAAGACAAGAGGATACAAGAACAAAAGCATAGGGAGGAAGCTGAAAAGCTTGCACAGACAAGTGTAGAGCAAGAACAATAAGAGGTACAAGAGGTTGATTCTCAACCTAAGGTTAATGTGCAACAACCCTCTACTACTGTTGCTTCTTCTTCAAGTATAATGACCACTACTCCAAGTGCTCCCACTTGGTTGAAATTGGATCTTCAAAAGAGATCAGTGACACCCTCACAACCTCTTAATTGGGATGATATGATGAAGGAGATTGAAAAAGAAAGGCCCAAAAATAAGGCTAAAATCTTGCATTCCACTAGGCTCACTAAAGCAGGAGAGATTGTTGTTGAATGTGCAATACCGATGGTGGACAAGGATGTAGGGGATATGCAACTAACTGATTATCAATTGGGCACGATTAACTTGGGGAGACCCAAAAGAGATCAACAAATGAACTTGATTGATGTGGTAGCATCATCCACCAAATCAAGAATGATGAAGGATAAGCAGAGAAAGGATGAGCTTAAGGCTCAATTGGATCAATTGCATACTTTCTTGAAGAATGTTTTTGCTCCGAGGTCACAACAAATTGCCTCCATTGAGACACCAATTTTTCTTAGCAAGAAAGAGGTGGATGATTTGGTGCAGGTAAGGAGTAAGGAGGAGATGTTGGATAGATGGATTGATAGACTAAATTAGGAAATAGGTGAGGTGCTAGGCAACAGTTTTGAGATGCACAAGATGATAGTGGAGTTAATAGAAGAGATGAATCAGCATGCCAAAGCATTGGGAGAGCAAGAGGAGGAGTATAGAGGATATATCCAAAATATGAAAGAGATTAATAAGTTTCTGAAATCCACTCTTCTGGAACAGTCAATACTTGAAGAAGACAACACAAATTTCTTGGAAAATACCTCCAGCATAGTCTGGTTTAGATCTAAATTTTTGTACAAGCATAAGAATGAGGTTCAAGATTCTAGCAAGGATTTAAATGAATAGCTTGATGAGTTAGAAGCGGTTGTTGCTATTATAGTAAATGTTGTTATACCGATAAAGGAAGCCCTACCCTTGAGTCAATTAAAAGAGAAATGGGATGATAGACTTAAGGAGGTCGTGCAAAAGGGAGATGATGGAGAGGATTTTCTATTGGATCGGTCGATGGACATTAAAGAAGAGGTAAGGGCTGCTAAAAGGGAGTTGACAAAGTTAAAAGGCATGAGAGGATTTGCTGCTGCGGAATCAAAGAGGATCAAGTTCGAAGATAGTTGGGTTGATGGGCCAGATTTGGATATGCTTCAACAAGTCTTCTGTAGTTATGATGAGTACACTACAGAGCAAAATTCACATCCATAATTGATAGTCTCATGCATACATGCCTTTCTTTTCTCCTCGGCATGCAAGACTAGTAGTTTTAGAGGTGCATGGCTTTCTTTTCTCCTCTATCTTCTTCTCTCCAGTTTACGAGATGATCAATGTGGGAACTAGAGATCAAATTGATCTGAGTTTCCAAGAAGACTTAAGTTCCTAAAAAGGTGGATCAACTTTAGATAGGGAGGCCTTCGTATTTATTTTTTTGGTACATCTATATATACCCGTAGGATACCATATTGTAAAGGTCGGCCGATGAGAATAAGATTAGCCACTTGATAGTAGGAGATGGAATTTTTCATAGTTTTTACAGAGATACTTTGTTATTTTATTTACAGTTGAATATAAATACAGGTTTTTACGCAATATGGTGTTGGAATTGAGTTAATTGGATAAGGTTGCTGAATTATAGTTTATCTGTCTACCAGTGATTGTGCTGAAGCACAAGTGTTTCTTTTGTGATGAAAATCCTTAGAAGAAACCAAATTTAAGGATTATTTCATTAGATTATCTGTGAATTGAATTTATTGAATTATGTTGATCTATGATCTTGGCAACGAATGAGAATGTGTTCTTTTGGAATCTTTAAAATATTTATGATGTGTGATTGTGATGTTAAATTAAGCACCTTAGATGCATGCAATAGTATGGACTATTCTATAAATTGCATCATGCTATGGTTTTCTTGACCTGTTGGAAGAACATTCGTTGTTGAAGATATATGTCTAGATACTAGATAAGTTTTATTCATGTTTTACTGATGTACTCCCTAATCTATCTTTTTCTTTTATTTAAAACCCCATTTTTATTAATAACAATTTGATGAATCAGTCATTGCTTGCATTCCTTATTACTAGCAAGTGCCCCTTGAATATTACAGTTGCATGGACCAATTGAGTGACACCAGATAGTTGAGAACCAACTACTAGGACCTTGGGAGTTAGGCTACTATATGTTGTCTTTCTTTTTCAGGAGAAATAGAGTAGAGATATTCTATTTAACGTTGTTTGTGTCATTTTCACCATCAACAGATTTGGCGCTAGAAGGAGGGCTAAAGGAACAAGCTGGCTTGCATTAGATCATTTTCATCGGAGAAATACAAGAGGATTCTCAGATCCTATACTAATCTTGAACCATTAGAAGAACTCCAAACCCCGGTTAGACCTAGATCCCATGCTCGTAGGATTTTTGATACCTACATTGCCAACACCGCTTACTCCACCAGGATTTCAACCAAACCCACGTACACCACCACCAGTTCAACCTACAACACCACCACTGGCTCAACTAGTATTGCCCCAACCAGTGAGGCCTATGTCGCCACCAATTCGGCCTATATCACCACCAGCTGCTCAACCAATCCTACCCATGACTTACTTTGAGAATAATCCCTCTCTGCTAGAGACTATTCCAGGGGGAATCCATGATTTACCAAAGAACCCAGAAAAGTTTTGTCCCAAGTACATGCATGGCGAATCAAGAAGTGCTAAGGAGCATATACAAGCATTCAAAGATGCTTGTACACATGCTCAAGTTGCTCATAAGGATGTGGTATGTAGATTGTTTCCTTATTGTTTAGGGGACATGGCATATAATTGGTACTTAAATCTACCCCAGGGATCTATCCTAGGTTGGAAAAATTTAGAAAATGCATTAATTAATCAATTTTGGGTTTATGTGGACCCTGCCATCTTGTATCACCAGTTTGCCACCATAAGAAAGGAACATCATGAGCCACTGCATCTATTCAACACTAGATTCTAAAGGATGTTTTGTAGGCTGCAAGATCCTTACTTAGTAGTTGAGAATATTGCCATTCAGGCATATTTAAGAACTGTTGATCCCTTGATTGGCCTATTCTTCCAGAGAACTTATGAGGCCAGTGAGATTGACTCTTTGTCTAAGGTGTATCATCTAGCCATCAAATTGCAATGACAGATAAGTCTGCAATCAGGAGGTTTAGGAGCAACTCTTCCTCCCATGAATTATCAGATGCCTAACCCACCATTGTACAACACTATCCTAGGGATTTATTACTCCCAATATGGACCTATGTATGAATTACAAGCCCCACCTTCCATGCCCTTTTTTGGAAATGGCATGCAAGATTCTTCCCAACAACCTCAAAATCAACAACAATAAGTGGGAGGATCAACGCATGTTCATTCCCCATCCGTAGTGCAGAATGTGCAAAATGAACAAATTGTTCAACTAACCAGTGAGCTAGAAACTCTTAAAAGACTTTATCTCAAATGTCTAATGATATTGCATAGCTTAGGAAAAACCCTCCCCACAACCAAAACCAAAATTATCAGAACCAAGGAGGTTACAACAACTAGGGAAATTACTCCAATCAGAATGTGAACTAGAACACCAACCGAAATTTCTAGAATCAGAACTCCTCTAATCAAAATTACCAAAATCATAATAGAGGATATAACCAGAGGTCCAACAACAATAATAGGCAGTGGAATACTGGACCTAACAATGGGGGAGTTCCCCATAATTATCAGTCAGGTGAGGAGAGATCACATACTGCTAATGTAGCTGACTTTAATTTCATGACTAATTGGTGCAGGCTACATGATACTGCAACACATTCTGAGGTTAATTTCCCATAAATGGAGAAAATGGTAAAGATTGCACAAGCCGATGCCCATCCTCCAGCAGGAAATTCCAATCAGGATAATGGGCCAGTAAGTACTGCTATGACTTATGAGACTATTGAAGAGAAATACCAATTTCCCATGTAGGGAGATAATGAGCCAAAGGAGGATGTGTATAATTCCCAAGCCTTTCAATCCAAAGGTGGTCACTTTATGAAAAATCAGAATAAGGGCCCATTTACTACATATGCACCTCCAAACAACATGGCCCTACCTAACCAAAATGTAGATAATAACCCACCACCACCAAAGGGACCTTCTAACTCTCAGAATAGACGTAATCCGCCTCCTTTTCCTAAATATCAAGTGAGGAATGATTTAGAATTTGATTTTATTGTAGAACTGCAGAGACAAAAGACATCATTATCATTCTTTGATATCATGAAGTGGTGCCCGACTCAATGAGAAGTGGTATTGAAAGACCTGGAGGAGGCAGACCGCTTAAAAGGAAAAGGTAAAGTGACTCTAGTAAAAGAGACAAATGCAACCATTTGTAAAGGTAAGACCAGTACCCCACCTTTTCTTTTAAGTTTGAGGATTTTTGGAAAGAATTTACATAACTGTTTATTAGACTCTGGAGCACTGGGAAATGTTATGCCCTTTTCAATATGTAAGAAATTAGGATTAAGTCCTATCCTGACCAATAAGAAAGTGATTTAGTTAGACAAAATTGAGGTCAATGTTGTAGGATAACTAAAGAACATGCATGTATAGGTTGGATCAGATCCAAGGATCCAGACCTATATAGATATCCAAGTGGCTGACATCCCAGAGACATATGGTATGCTCCTAAGTCGAGAGCTAATGAAAAGTATTGGGGGATATTTGTCCTTGGATTTATCTCACATGTGGCTACCCTGGAAAGGGGTTGCAACGTAGATAAGGATTGAGAGTGAACCAAGACTCAAGCATATGATTACAGAGTATGATTCTTTAAATGAAGTAGCATATTTTGAGATTGAGATAGGAGTTTACAAACAAGAGGAAGTCCTTACTTTCTCTGTACTCAATCCTGGGGATACATTGCTCCTAGCACATGGTAACCCAATGATTTGCATCAACCAACAAGTTCTAATAAGGAAATTACAACAAGATAGGCTGGTATTAGGAGGAGAAACTGATTTGAGTAGTTTGTTGCTTCCTAATTGGTGTAGGATTCATTATCACAATCATTCGGAGTTAACATGCCAATCATGCCTAGATATCTTGAGTCATGTAGACCGGCCTCAACAAATATGTCAAGAGAAACCCCAGATCCCTATCAATGAGTTTCTTTTAAAGTTAAGGATGCTACCATTCTCACCAGGACTAGCCTTTCTCAAGAGGAAGGTTCCTCACCAATAGAGCAGACATAGGTTTTGAGCTCTAAAATTCAAGAAGAGGTTGAGCTATCTCAATTCCTATTCAGTACACCTGCCCTAGATACTTTTCCAATGCCCAAGGCATTGATAAAAGATGAGTTGGATTGCAATTTAATCCAAGAAGTTGTTTAGGAAGTGATTTCTGAGCAAGTTGAAAACATAGAAAAATATTCAAGTGAGCTTTGTCCCATGTCAATTTTTGATGACCAGCAAAATTCTGAGCCCCCACACATCCCAAGTAAGTCATCCCCTGTTTTCCCTAAAAAGAAAGAACTCCTAGCCAAAGACCAATTGTGGAGTCTTAAATTTGATGGCTCCAAATCCAAAGCAGGAAGTGGAGCAAGGATTGAGCTAACCAACCCGAAAGGGAAAACTTACTTTGCGTCTTACAAAATGCAGTTTGGCTGCACAAACAACATGGCTGAGTATGAAGCACTGGCTCGAGGACTTATGTTTTCTCATAAAAAGAAGGTTACTGCTCTCACAATTATGGGGGATTCTGAAGTGATCATAAAATAGGTACGTAGCCAGTATACATGTCATAACAAAAGATTGGCTACGTGCAGAAATAGAGTTTGGAACTTAATTGAAGACTTCAATGCTTTTGGGATTATTCTAATCCCTAAAGAAGCTAATCAAATTGCAGATGCACTTGTTGTTGCTGCTAGCACATTGGAACCCATGCAAGACTCTAATCTGAAGAGATTTTTAGTTGAACTAATTTTAGTCCCAACTGTCCCTGATAATGTCGAAAATTTTTAGGTATTTGATGATGATCAACATATATTGGCCTTTTTGGCAAGTTTTGATGTTTTTGAAGGACAAATAATAGATGAATCTGAAAGAGATCATGGAGATTGGGATCCTGAGAAGGAGAGTGAAGAAGGGATATTGGATTTGAAAAGTAATAGCATTCCGAAAGGGATGGTAGCTTTGGAGAGAATATTTGACTCTAACCCATGGGCTCGTCAAAGGGTGCCTATAGAGAGTGAGGGAGGGAAATATGAATCTATCAATCTAACTCACTCAGGCCTTGAAAGGAATGTCCTCATAGGAAAGACTTGTACTCAAGAAATTAAGGACAAGATAGTTAAAGTTCTGGAGCAGAACATTGAAGCCATTGCTTGGAGTTATGATAATCTAAAAACCTTTGACACTTCGGTGATCACAAATACCATACCTCTCAAGCCAGAAGCCAAGCCCTTCCATCAGAAACAATGCCCGGTCAATGCTTTAATTGAGCCCCTGATCCAGAAAGAGGTGTAAAAGCTCCTATCTGCAAGGATAATCTTTCCTGTTAGACATTCTACGTGGGTGGAAAATTTAGTTCCTGTACATAAAAAGAATGGTGAAATTAGATTATGTGTTGATTTCAAGAATCTAAACAAAGCCTCTAAGAAAGATAATTATCCATTGCCCTCTCTGGATGAAGTACTACAAAAGGTTAATGGATCTCAGATGATGTCATTTTTAGATGGCTATTCTGGGTACAATCAGGTTCTTGTCAGTCATGAGGATAGAATGAAGACAACTTTCACCACCAAATGGGGCACATTTGGCTATCGAAGGATGCCATTCGGTCTTATCAATGTTAGAGCAACTTTTCAAAGGGAAATGGATGTAGCCTTCAAATATTTGGTAGGGAAGTGTATAATTATTTATGTGGATGATTTAACCATCTTCTCCAAGAATAGAGAAGATCATGCTGCTGATTTGGAAAAATTTCTCAAGAAATGTATAAGCTATGGTGTCTCTCTCAATCCAAAGAAGTGTGTGTTTGGAGTATCTGAAAGGAAACTCTTAGGTCACATCATATTAGAGGAAGGGATATCCATAGACCCTAATTGAGTGGAGGCTATCTTGAAACTAACAAGGCCAGGTAGCAAGAAAGAAATGAGATCCTTCTTCAGGAGGATCAATTTTGTTAGAAAATTTATAACAGGGTTTGCAGAGATCACCAAACCTCTAAATGGAATGATGAAGAAAGAGGAAAATATTGAGTGGAGTAATGAGGCTAAATCTACTTTCTCGTAGATCAAATAGTTAATATCTGAGGCACCTATTTTGACAAGCCTAGATTATTTAAAACCTTTTTATATCTATTCCTTTGCATCTGATCATTCATGTGCAACTGTGTTAACACAACGAAGAGGAGAGGGAGAGGAAAGAACTATTGCTTTCATGAGCTCTCCATCTAAGAATGCATAAGTAAGATACCCACCATTGGAGAAACAAGCCTTCGCATTGGTATGAGTGGTAAAGAAGTTCAGGCATTACATTCTTTGAAGTCAAGTAATGGCCATAGTTCCAGACTCGACTGTGAAGTCTCTCTTGATGCAAAGTGAATTGGGAGAGCGAAGAGGAAAGTGGATGGAAATTCTATAAGAGTTTGACCTAGAGATTCATCTGATGAAGCTTGTTCGAGGGCAAGGTTTATCAAAAGAAATGGCAGATGTGGACAAAAACATCACTTGTCAGCAGTATACTGTCCAATCATTTACAAAGGATCCCTGGTACACAAACTTGGTTTTCTTCCTCCTCAATAACAGATGTCTAGAAGGAATGAATGCTACTCAAAGGAGAGCATTGAGGATGAAGAGTTCTCACTACATGCTTAAAGGGGGATCCATCTACAAGAAGAAGTTTCAAGGGATTTACTTGCGTTGTTTAGATCAGTAAGAGGCCAAGCATGCTATTTTTGAGTTTCATGGAAGGCATGGAACATGACATGGATTTGTGGATGCTTTGTCTCATTAGATTCTTAAATCAGGCTATTATTGGCCTTATGTATTTCGGGATGCACACCAACATGTCAAAACATGTCATGTATGCCAAACTTCTGCACCCAGGGAAAGAAATCTTGCAATGCCTTTGCAACCAGTGTATGAGGTAAGGTTGTTTGCTCAATGGGCTCTGGATTTTGTAGGTGTTATTAATCCCAATTCTTCTACAGGACATAAATTCATCTTGACTGCAACTGACTACTGTACACACTGGACTGAGGCCAAAACCTGTAAAAACAACACCGCAGAGGTGGTCATCAAATTTTTCACTCAGAACATCACAACCAGGTTTGGAGTTCCATTTTCTCTGGTATGTGATAATGGCCCTGCTTTTTCTTCTGCTGAATTCATTCAATGGGCTTATGAACATAAAATTATTTTGAAGTATTCATCTAATTACTACCCCCAGGGAAATGGAGTGGCTGAGTCCACTAATAAAAACTTGTTGGAAGTGATAAGAAAACTGCTAGAAAACAATCCTAGAGACTGGCACACCCAATTGAGATTTTCCTTATGGGCAGATCAAACCCAAATCAAAGCAGCTCTAGGAAATTCACCTTTTAAGTTAGTCTATGGTCAAGGCCTAGTCTTCCCGATCCATTTACAAATACGTGTTCTTATACTAAGGATGATAGGATCAAAGTTAGATTACTTAATTTGCTTAACATGGAAGAACAAAGAGATGCTGCTTTGCAACAATTTTCTAAACATCAGGCTGTTGTCAAACGCCGGTTTGACAAAAGAGCCAAGATAAAAGCTTTTAGGATATCAGATCTTGTATTACTATGGGATAAAGACATAGAAAAGAAAGGAGATCACCAGAAGTTTGATAGACTCTGGTTAGGTCCGTATCAAGTGGCTGAGATACTAGGCGAGAATGCTTTTCATTTAAGTACCTTAACAAGAGAGCCTGTTCCATTACCGATTAATGGTCAATTTCTCAAGCACTATTTTGGTTCATGAAATGTCTGATGTTTTTAAGAGAATGTATTATACTGTATCATATGTAATTAATTTTTTGCTTTATTTTTATTTTTTTGTTTTGTTTGTTCTTTTTGTTTGTTTTTGTTTGTTTTGTTTTGTCTTGTTTCATTGGGGATCTTCATTTTTGTCCATCTCAAGACAAGGGGTTGTTATTCAAAGTATGCTACTGGCACTAGGAGAGAAATTGGTTTAGGTATTTTCATCAGCATCATTTGAAAAGGATTTCATTTTGAAACTCATGTTTTTTTGACTATTCTAATCTGGGTTTGAAAAGTTATTTAGGATAGAAAATACATTTTGAATATCTCATCAATTATGATAAAAATTTTGTCACCAAATTAGATAACATCTGCCTAAATAAATACCTATCTGTTTTAGAATGGCTCTATCTTTGATTCAAGTGAAAAATATGATTCCAAAACTATCATGAAATCCATTGTAGTTCTCAACCCACATTTCAGATCCATTGTGTCTGAGTATTGAGGAAGGAGCATAAAAGATTTCCACAAGAGAAATTAAAAAAAAAAAAAAAATGATGAATGAAAAGAAAGAAAGAAAAGGAAAACTCAATATCAAATGGGTAATCAAGTATCTCTATCAGGGCTATGGATGATTGGCTGGCAGTAGAGCAATGCTTTGAGAGAACTAGAGGCATCTCTGTCGGGGCTATGGATGCCTGTCTAGCAACAGAGCAATACCCATGATTTTATTGCACGATAGTTAAAGGAATCAACCTATGTAGCCTGAATCTTAGGGGTAGTTGTTCAGGAGCAAAGAAAGTATCTATAAAGAATGATGCACAATATACGCACACACTCAAATTCAGAAACAACTCATTAACACATACATCTAAGATTCTAGCTCAACCTTATCCTATATATATATATATCTGATCTTATTCAAGTTAGCATTCTTCATAAGCCAAGTAGTTTTAGGGTGACTGAATTTTTCTTGGGTGTCTTGAAAATGGGTAAACCATTTTCCCAACCAAGTCGCCATTTGTTATGCCTTGCATAACCACCCCATCTTTTGCCTTGGTCAAAATGGGTCCCCCTTTATGTTTTTGTCCTTGGTTTTTTTTCAAGCAAAGTCTGGAGCATTTATTTTCCAACACTTTGTTTTTCTTTGGTTTATTCTGTCGGAACCGGAACTGGAACCGAATCGGGTTTTGAAACTTGTTTCAAAGATTGATTCTGATCCCCATCCCGATAGTATTTTTTTGCCTTTTTTGTTTTTGTCTTTGTCGGAGCCAGAGCCGGAGTGGAAGTTAAGTCAAAATTTATTCAAAGTTTCAGAATCAAATCCAATTTCGCCTCCACCTCCGCTTTTTGGTCTTTCGTTTTAAACTAGATTTTTATGTTAAGTTTTCTTGTTTTGGTTTTTTTTGTTTTATTTGATGTTTTGTTTCGCTTTCTTCTTTGTTGGTGGAACCAAAAATGGAACGAGAACTGAGTTGGAAAATTGAACAAGTTTCTAAAATCATTTTCCATTCCGATTCCGCTCCCGCCATTTTTTGTGGTCGTTGACTTTACTGAAGTCGCACAACAGTAATGTGCTAGTTCTTTCTGCAGTTCTGACTCCGCTCTACCACATTTATGGCATTAATTACACATGCCATGCATGCGTGAAACTCTAAGTTTTTACCTTAATTAGGGATTAACTAGTAGTTATCATCATTATTGTTAAAAGATCAAAGAGCGAACTAGAGTTGCAGTGGAGCATTTGTGTGTGTGAATCGATCAAAAGGGAGACAATTATGTGTGGATTGCTTCAGGGAATTAACTTATTCATTTGCGTTCGAGGTAGGGGGTTTTCTGTTCTTCTCTTTCATTTTTTTTAGTGTTTTCCATTTTTGTTCGTTCGTTGGTTTCTTGCGAATTTGTGTTTCTCGGTTCTACAATGAGTTTGTGTGTTTCATTTTCTTTCTCTTTTGTTTGGTTTTCTTGTTTTTGTTTTGCTTTTCTGGTTTTGTTTCTTGTTTGTTTGTTTTTTTGACATAGTCATTTTCACGTCCTAATCATGATCATATCGTGGTGCCCTAGTTTTTAAAATGCGTAGATTAGTTACTGTTTTACATTGGTAGGGTTTGATAAATGATGGTTTTTACTTAGGAATCTTGTTTCGCTTTAGATCTGGTTAATTTAAATGGGGTTAAATTCATGCCCTAATTATTTGAAATCGAGGGTTTGTAATTTAGAGTTTTTGACACATTCCCATTTTAAATATGATGTCCTAAATAGTACGATCGCCTCTCGGTCATATGGGGATGGTCTTGTATAGATTATTTTAAGCCCCTTTCATTTTTATATGATCTTGTCCTTAGATCATGAAGTTATTTATCGGTTGTTAAGATCTCTTACGACATCATGGTTATTTTAGGCGGAAGTGGGATTAGAATCAATTTAGACTTTGAAACATGATTTTCTAATAAGTATCGATTCAATTTCAATCCCGTCTCTGACTCCGTTTACAATAAGAAGCAGACTTTCAAAATAACAATAACCTAGGCGGAAGCGGAACAAGAACTGAATGTGAAATTAGAAAATATTCATGAAATCGAATCAGTTTTCATTTCGATTCCAATTCCAGTTACCATTCCAATTCCGACTCCGGTCCCACTTGTTATTACTATAAGCTCAATAATTGTTTTGACTCTGATCCCGACACTGTTTTAAAAGAGACTGTTTAGAATGTTTTCTGCCTGGTTCCACCTCTGATATATATATGAAGGGTAAGATTTTAAAGCATATTTTGTGATATTTATTCAAGGATCTAATTTGAGGTTTTGTTGCAGGAAGCTAAAGAATGTCAGGAGTATCAGGAGAAGCTTCCCAAAGGAATCGGCCTGTAGAAACTTCAAAGGCAACAACTAAGCCTAAGAAGATTGAGCCGAAGCAACTACCTTATACCTTGAGGTATAACCATAGGGGTCATGTTGTCACTGCAAGCAAAGTGGAATCTGATTGGTCTGATGTAACTGACACCAATCTAGGCCCATTCAATTTTGAGGAGTTATATTCAAAAACATTCACTGAGGATGTAACGGGGAGGACGAGAAGAATAGTTGAGTCTGGCTTAGCTCACGTCACTGTATTTCCTCTATCCATCCAATGCTCGGAATCGATTATGACAGCAACAAGAGCTTACAATCTGACCACTAGGCAATGTATGGATTCACAGGATAATGTGATTATAGATCTAAATCCTCAAATGTTTCAACACATGTTTAGTGTCCTTGATCCAAAGAACCTGGTACAGTTAAATGAGGTAGATGCCTTAGGGATATATAGAAAATACAAGGAGGCCAACAAGGCTCACTTGAACAAGAAGTGGTTGATAATAGAGGAAAAGTCTCTGACCAAGCTCCATGATCAACCAAAGAGGACAAAATTTTACAAGGAAGTATAAGACCTGATAATGATGTTGTCTAGAGCCTTTGGGAAGAGGGATGCATTTCATTTCAAAGAATGGATGTTTCCTTTCATTCAGACAATATTTAATGGCAAGCAACAGTTTGATTGGCCGATGATTGTCTCAGATACCATTAATGATTAGTTAACCAGAATAAGGGAAACCAAGAGCTTTTTCATGACTTCTTATGTTGTCTATGCAGCAGCTAGAGGAGGCATCTTTCCAGGTTTGAACAGAGTAGGAATATTAGGAGAAGTTGATGGATAAAAGAGAGTATGGGATCATTATGATCAACTATCCCTATAGGTTTCTGAAACATAATTTAGAAGAGTTAATGATGCATTCTTATATGTAGTCATTAACCAACTTGATGGACATGCAGGGTACAAATTGAGCCAAGAAGCAATGGCCTTTATCACAGAATGGGGATGATGGTATATCCAATACCCCAAGTTCACTTATTTTAGGTTGGCAGGATTTCAGGGTCATCCCCACTTACTTCCAAGGTGTTGCAACAATAGGATGATTTTGATGGAGTTTGTCTATCAAGCTCTGGGGGTCAATGCCCGATTTGGGTTAAAACACAAGATAGGTTTTCATAAGTTCCCCATGCAATTGGGTGAATACAGCTGCCCACACCTTGTGGGACCTAAGGTGGTTTGCAGTGAGTTGATACATTTGAAGTTGGGTTTGTATACTACTCAAAAGCACTTTGATCCAAAGAAGAAAATGAATACTTTGCTGCCTTCAGTGTTTGACAAACATTTTAATTTGTTAGAGGAATTCTCGAGTGATCTTCAGGATGAATATGACTTCAGGAAGAGGAATTATGAGAGGTTGCCTGTTTCACTAATGGTAGAATTCAGGATCAAAGATGATTTTCCTGATACCTTAGTAGATGATGGAGTTGTGTTGGATCCATCATATGAAGCATTGAATATTGGTACCTAAAGTTTCGATCCGGTAGATTGGGATGGTGAGGAGACCATCGACATCAAGCAAATAGGGAGACCAGTCTTGGATAGGAGTATCCACTAGGCTGTTCTAAGAACCAAAACTCCTAGAGGTCTAGCTCCTAAGAAAGGGAAGGGATATA
This sequence comes from Sequoiadendron giganteum, assembly GCA_007115665.2. Taxonomy (NCBI): domain Eukaryota; kingdom Viridiplantae; phylum Streptophyta; class Pinopsida; order Cupressales; family Cupressaceae; genus Sequoiadendron; species Sequoiadendron giganteum. The sequence continues at coordinate 662,421,437 of CM021100.1, forward strand.
AGAGAATCAAGAGGAAATTGCCTTCCAAGGAGCCTTTGGAGTTCTTCCCTCCTGATATTGAAGAGATTGAGCTTGAAGCCCCTACTCAAGATTTACCTACAGTACAAGAGGAGGATGCCCAAATAGGACCTGTGGTTTCAACACCGGCAATAGGCGAGTCATCTGCTCAAGTCCCTCTTACGGAGCAACCAGGTGTAGAGATGCCTGAAGGAACTCTTCATGGTATAGCTGAATCATTAAAGGGAAAAGGAGTAGAGTTGGAGATCCATGATGTTGAAACAAACTCTGATGAGACCTTATCAGAGAAAGATGCACAAGAAAAGATGCCTCTAGAGGAGGAAATTGAACATATTTTAATAGAGGAAGATCAATGGGCACTGTTTGAGGAAGCAAAGAAAGCTTCGGATTCTCAAGCACATGCAAAAGCTATGGAAAAGCAAAAGGCAATAGATGCTAAGGAACAAGTTGATGCCTTACTTCAACAACAACAAATGGAAGCCAAGCGAAGAGCTGATGAAGTGCATAAACAACAAAGGCAAAGGGAGTAGGAGCTCAAGATCAAAGAAGAGAATGATAAGCTAGAATTGGTGTAGAAAATTCATGATCTAGAGGAGGAAAAGGAAAAGCAGCGAGGGGAAAGAGAAGCCCTTGTGGCCAAATTAAAGGTTGTTGAAGAAGCTTATAAAAAGAAGAAGGAAGCATAACGTATACAGAAAGAGAGAGATGTTGAGGAGGTGGCCAAGCAGCTGCAAAAGGAAAAGGAAGGTGCAAATAGACTTAAGGCATTTGAAGAAGAGAGAAACCAGGTACTTGAGGAGAAGAGGTTAGAAGAGGAAAAACTGAAGAAGGAAGAAGAAGACAAGAGGATACAAGAACAAAAGGAAAGGGAGGAAGCTGAAAATATTGCATAGACATTTGTAGAGAAAAAACAAAAAGAGGTACAAGAGGTTGATTCTCAACCTAAGGTTAATATGCAACAACCCTCTACTACTGCTGCTTCTTCTTCAACTATAATGACCACTACCCCAAGTTCTCCCACTTGGTTGAAATTGGATCTTCAAAAGAGATAAGTGACACCCTCACAACCTCTCAATTGGGATGATATGATGAAGGAGATTGAAAAAGAAAGGCCCAAAAAAAGTGCTAAAATCCTGCATTCCACTAGACTCACTGAAGCAGGGGAGATTGTTGTTGAATGTGCAATACCGATGGTGGACAAGGATGTAGGGGATATGCAGCTAACTAATTATCAATTGGGCATGGTTAACTTGGGGAGACCCACAAGAGATCAACAAATGAACTTGATTGATGTGGTAGAATCATCCACCAAATAAAGAATGATGAAGGATAAGCAGAGAAAGGATGAGCTTAAGGCTCAATTGGATCAATTGCAAACTTTCTTGAAGAATGTTTCTACTCCGAGGTCACAACAAATTGCCACCATTGAGACACCAATTTTTCTTAGTAAGAAAGAGGTGGATGATTTGGTGCAGGTAAGGAGTAAGGCGGAGATGTTGGATAGATGGAATGATAGACTAAATTAGGAAATAGGTGAGGTGTTGGGCAGAAATTTTGAGATGAACAAGATGATAGTGGAGTTAATAGAAGAGATGAATCAACATGCCAAAGCATTGGGAGAGCAAGAGGAGGAGTATAGAGGATATATCCAGAAGCTAAAAGAGATTAATAAGTTGCTGAAATCCACTCTTCTGGAATAGTCAATACTTGAAGAGGACAACATAGATTTCTTGGAAAATACCTCCAACATAGTCCGATTTAGATCTGACTTTTTGTACAAACATAAGAATGGGGTTCAAGATTCTAGCAAGGATTTAAATGAAAAACTTGATGAGTTAGAGGCGGTTGTTGCTATTATAGTAAATATTGATATACCGGTAAAGGAAAGCCTACCCTTGAGTTAGTTAAAAGAGAAATGGGATGATAGACTTAAGGAGGTTGTGCAAAAGGGAGATGATGGAGAGGATCTGCTATTGGATCGGTTGGTGGACATTAAAGAAGAGGTAAGGGCTGCTAAAAGGGAGTTGACAAAGTTAAAAGACATGAGAGGATTTGCTACTGCAAAATTAGAGACGATCAAGTTTGAAGACAGTTGGGTTGATTGGCCAGATTTGGATATGCTTCAACAAGTCTTCTCTAGTTATGATGAGTACACTATAGAGCAAACTTCACATGCATAATTGATAGTCTCATGCATGCATGGCTTTCTTTTCTCCTCTGCATGCAGGACTGGCAATTTTAGAGGTGCATGGCTTTCTTTTCTCCTATATCTTCTTCTCTCCAGTTTACGAGATGATCAATGTGGGAACTAGAGATCAAATTGATCTGAGTTTCCAAGAAGACTTAAGTTCCTACAAAGGTGGATCAACTTTATGTAGGGAGGCCTTCGTATTTTGTTTTGTTTTGTACATCTATATATACCCGTAGGATACCATATTGTAAAGGTCGGCTGATGAGAATAAGATTAGCCACCTGATAGTAGGAGATATAATTTTTTGTAGTTTTTATAGAGATACTTTGTTATTTTATTTATAGTTGAATATAGATACAGGTTTTTATGCAATATGGTGTTGGAATTGAGTTTATTTGATAAGGTTGATGAATTATAGTCTATCTGTCTGCCAGTGATTGTGCTAAAGCACAAGTGTTTCTTTTGTGATGAAAATCCTTAGAAGAAACCACATTTAAGGATTATTTCATTAGATTATTTGTGAATTGAATTTATTGAAAGTCTATTGATCTATGATCTTGGCAATGAATGAGAGTGTGTTCTTTTGGAATCTTTAAAATATTTATGATGTGTGATTGTGATGTTAAATTAAGCACCTTAGATGCATGCAATAGTATGGACTATTCTGTAAATTGCATCATGCTATGGTTTTCTTGATCTGTTGGAAGAACATTCGTTGTTGAAGATATATGTCTAGATACTAGATAAGTTCTATTTATGTTTTATTGATGTACGCCCTGATATATCTTTTTCTTTTATTTAAAACCCCATTTTTATTAAGAACAGTTCAATGAATCAGTCATTGCTTGCATTCCTTATTACCAACAAATGCCCCTTGAATATTACAGTTGCATGGACCAATTGAGTGACACCAGATAGTTGAGAAGCAACTACCAGGACCTTGGGAGTTAGGCTACTATATGTTGTCTTTCTTTTTCAGGAGAAATAGAGTAGAGATATTTTGTTTAACGTTGTTTGTGTCATTTTCACCATCAACAGTATAGTGTACCCAGTTAACACTATGCTCCACGCATCGAGGTCAATAGAAGTTAAATAAGTCTCCAAATTGATTTTCTAGAATACATAATCAGTTCCATCAAATAATGGAGCTCTAGTCATGGATGCGCCTTCATGATCCCGAGACATTTTGAATAGACTCCAAGGCCAGAATCAATCCTGGGATGGATAGACCTATCATAGGACCCTACACTCTGATACCAATTGTTGGAGTGAAAAAGACACTAAGAGGGGGGGGGGGGTTGAATCAGTGTCATTAACAATTTTGAAATTTTTTACTAAAACTAAAATAAAACAGATGTGTGCTCTCATTTATCAATGATAAACTCATTCATGTATTGAATGCAATCACATAAACTGAAATGAGAATTATAATAGTGAAACATAGCATATTAAAGCATTCATGCAATGAATTAGATGAACCATAGATAAGCAAAGTGACACAAGATATACTGAGTGGAAAACCCTCCTGGGGTAGAAAAACCACTCCTAAATTGCTTCCTTTTTACGCTTTCATTTTAATAATCACTTTTGATAATGCCTCATAGGCTAATTTCTGAGCACCAACTCAAGGAGCACCAACCCCTCTTTTAGAAGCACCGATTTGAAGGAGCACCAACCCCTTTTATGTTTTCAGTAAGACATACAATGATACAGAGGATCTCTCTGTTTCTCTCAAGTGCCTCTTGACGGACAATGCCTACAATTCTCAAGGTTCAAGAATGACCCTTCAAAATTCTAACCATTGTCAAGCCTTAAGACAACTTGATAATTAACTCATATTTTAGTATTTCAATCTCAATGCTCAACATCTCTTCAATACAATCAAAGTGATATACTCACACTGGTTTTTCACTCTCTTTCTCATATATTTCTCATAGTTCCTTAAAACAGTTAACACAATCTCACTATTTCTCCAGAAACTAAAATCCTTATTTCTCACTGAATTTCCAAGAAAACTTAAAAACCCTAATCTCTCTATTTTTCTTCTTACACAAATTTCATCATTACATCTCAAGGAAATTACAACAGTAACTTCTTTTTCATATTTCAAAAATAACAGAGGTGATTTTCAAAGTACCCACTTTTTGTCGAACAACATTGCGAGGTATTGCTGTGTTTTTGAGAAAATGTTCAACATGGAGGTTTTCTTCTGACAAGAATAGTCAAGGAATATGCAATTTCAGAAAGGAGACTAAACCCCGACCACATGAAGAGCCTGCACAGGAAATGCTAACTGAAACAACATTAAAACATATAAATATTCCATGAACAATAGCCTTGAAAACTATTGCAATAGTAATGTAACTGGAACCCCATTATAGTCCAATCGAAACCTCGTAATAATGCACCCAAAAACAAATATTACTGAATCCAGGTGAGAGACTGAAAGGATTTGCAGAACTCATGATTACCCATAAATCAAAAATACCATCCCTTAAAGTAGGAGCATAATCAATATGGTAAACTATTTTGATATGCATTTCAGATTATGTGAAATTGACATGCATCATTTCTGATCACAAATAAATAAACCCAATTTACCATTTTCCAAAAAGAAGCAAACACATGTCTTCAACTTTTTGTGCCAGTAGAAGTAACAGTTCTTCAAAACAGTTGAAAAGATGAATACCTGAGAAGAATGATGGAGAGACTATCATGAATATCTTTACCGGACTGACAGTGAGAAAAAAGTCCAATACTTTTTCCAATTTCGAGCCTTCACCCAACAACAAGAAGTTGACACAACCATTGACTAGGGTAAGGATCTTTTAGATTCCCCCATTCACTATCCAAGTGTTTCAGATAGCCAACAAACACAGTGAAACGACTGAGAAGATTTCAATGGTGGTGACTGAGTTAGGGTTCCAAACCCTTGAGCATGTGAAACAAAAAATGATTGCCCTAAACTTTCCAAGGCAATTCAACCGATGACATTTACAAATGTTGATAAAGTTTGAAGTCCGAAAGGACTGAAGTAATAATTAGAAACCCATAATACATTTTGAAATCTGTGGACAGACCAATGCAATGCATGTCAACCATCTCATTACCTTCAAATGCATGCTCACCGTAGATCATCATTACCACTGTTCAGTTCTTAACCAAGTGAAATGCCGACATAATTCGCTCAATCTGTGTAGGAAAGAAAATGGTTCAGTCATGGTAGGAGGGTCCTCAAAGAGAATAGTTTGAATAGTGCAACAAGAGTTACACAACAAAAGCCACTCAGAATATGGAGGCAAATGCAGATTCAAACATTCTTATTATTATAAATTCCAGTTACAATTAATCGACAACATCCGGTTTCACAGATTGGGCTCACATGCCTGATAAAACATGCTCAAAACACAGTAGTCCTATATGCTCCTTAGTGTGAGCTGAAATCTTACATCTCAAATCCAATATTAATTCTACTCTCTAGCCTAATGATTGTTTACAATGATTTATATCACATTTGAAGATCTAGAATCCTCTATGTAGGCCAAAGATCATTATAATCTCTGATGAAGGAAACATAATGTGTGCATGAAATAGGTCAACTTTAAATTTGAATTTCTCCTTGGCAGGTGCATAGGATGAAGTTTGGACCTAAATTAAGGTCAGGGAAACTCCACAAAACAATTAGAAACACAATGCGAGGATCCACAAGGTATGTGAAGGATCCGCAAGAGATGAAATTAATCGTTAGGCTCGAAACTACTTTGGTGCTTTGTTCTAGAAACTATCACTTAATCTGAAAGCAATATCTTGTCGGAAAAGATCCAATCATTCAAAAATCTTGGAATAAGGAAAATGAATAGGTCCACGATGAAAACATAGATCCACAGAGTCTGGTGAGTAAATATGATGAAATACTGAATCTGCCAACTTAAATTGAACAAAAACTGGAATGAAAATATTTTTGGTTGATGCAGGATTGCAAAGAACCAAGGATGCTCCTGCATCAAAAAAGATCCTCATTGTATTCAACATAGTGAGTGAATGCCTCCATGTTGTTTCTTTCAAGGCTAGCACACATTAGAGTAATAGCTTGGCCAACCCTCTCATTACATAACATATAGGAGATATAGATAGGGTCACCAAGCAGGCCCACACATGGGTGAAATTTTTTTTATCTTAGAGCATCTTCAACATTCTATAGGTACCATGGGCGAACTAGACACTCAATAGACCCCAAATCCCATCCAAACAAACCAAAAGTGCGTACAATATTGTACAAAAATGCTCGAGCAGGTTGGAATTGTGAACATGCACTTGTGATAAGAAGTGCTCACCAATCACCTTGTGGATGACTTCTTCCTCCACATCATCACAAATGAGGAAGACTTCCCTTAGTTGATTCAACACTAGCCTACGAACAACACTGCATTCAATGCCTTCTAGTACTATAAAGTCACTCTCCATGACTATTTTACTTGACGAGCTCGAAATGCTTGAAGATGTAATTTTAGTATTATACAAAATGAAATAGTGAAGAATAGAATCTACAGAGTGACAGTGGAAAATTGGCGGAGCTTGTTTGGAGAAATTAATGCCAAAGTAAATATAAATTGCTTTAACTTAATTAATTCAAGCAAGGTGATGTGATGGAGATCTTGTAAATTGGATTCAAGCAGCCCTGAACATTCAAAGAACTACACAGAATTATCTAGGTGGCATGCCAATAGTCATAGAGAAGTTAAAGTGGTGGCCATTTTGCATGAAGTAAAGCCATGTGGTTTGCACATATTAAGTGATGATTCATCCCCATAACCTGTCAATCGGGAAATAGGATGCAATCATAACTATCCCCAAAAATAACAATTAATGAAGGGAATTGTCATAATCTGACAAGGTTAATCAATTTTTGGCCAACTTTATTTGTCTGGATAGAAGTTAATAGCCAAGAAGACATTCCAAGAGACCTTAACCATTACAGATGAAAATGTTTAAATATTCAGTTATGAGACATTGTAAGGGTTCAACATTTTGACCCCCCTTGCACTTTGAAGCATGAGTGAGAATCAATCTTAATATAGGATCAAATTTTGCAGTTTCAATTTATTTTTCTGTGGATAATTATTTTCTTTGTGCAGTAATTGTGAATTAGATGTTAGTGTTTGTGAGAAAGTCTTTGAGCTTTGGCATGCATTTGAACATTCCTTTCCTTTGAGAATGTGTTGTTTTGTGACATTTGATTCATGTTATTTATAATAAATGGTTGGAATTGTGCCAAGTTGAGTCAACACATGTTAGTAATCTGATCTTTGATTCATGATATTGATTGTTTTCCAATCCTTTCATTTCAACAATAGTTAGTTTAAACATTAATCTTCGCACTTGTGTCATGGCTATGAACAAGTGTTAGTTTTCCTTTTTTGCTTTCTAGTAAAAAGCACACCCTGAGTTTATAGATATTTGAAAAATACAAAATTATATCAAAAGAGGGAGTTGTACCTCAATCAAAATTCAGAGGAAGATCACCAATGAAATGGTGATCTCTCCAACTATTGAGGATTGATTCATCCTTCTTGGGAAGTATAGAGTCATTTTATGTTCATTTTTTAAATGAAAAATTTGTTCACTAACAAATTTTTGGTGACTCTGCTAGGGACCAAACTAGGAAATCGTCACCTTCATAAAGAAAAATCTTTGGTTTACCAAGGAAATTTTTTGTAGACTATTATAAGTCACCTTTATATGATGAATAAAGATGGTGTTACCACATGAAGAAATCTTTCCTATGCTGTAGCCAAGGTTAGATTTGGTTACTTCACAACAAGAAGACATCATCTCTTAGTTGAGTACACTTGTGTGTTAGTATTGAACAAGTACGGAAAAATATTTGCATGTGAGTTTTATACTTGAAGAAGAAGAGCAAGAAAAATACCCACCAAGACCCGTGGTAGAAAGGTTCCCAAGAATTAAAATGATTCATTATCTAAACCCACCACCCCAACTCAACCGGAACCAAAACCCATCACCATCTTGAACAGTTCCACCACAAAATTAATTGAACTTAAAATTATCTCCTTCAAGACTGGCAAATTTGTTTGAAAAAGAACCCATACATCTGAGTTGGAATTTATTTTGATGGCCTCTTCATCATCCCAGCCTTGGTGAACCAAATTTTTCCCCTTAGAATTATCAAGTTATCCCCCACTTCTTGAAGGATCTAGGGAACAACTCCCTGTGTTCACTAGATAAAATACATAGGACCCAGAAGATCATTCACATACCTTTGCTACTTCTTGCGCCTCCTCTAGTGTTGTTGAAGAAAATGTAGTCATTCATCTTTTTGTTGCATCTTTGGAAGGCTGAGCAACAGGATGATTCATGCGACTCATAGAGGGAAGCATTACAAACTAGAATACTCTCAAAGATAGCTTTCTTGAAATATTTAAGATCGTGGTCAATACTAGAGCTCACCTGAGAACTCTTTTTGATATTCAAAGAAATGAGGATAAGTGTTAGGAGCTTTATTGATAGATTCATCAAGGCTTTGAATCAGATCCTGCATTCTAGTAGACCTAGTGAAACTAATATGGAAACCACTCTTATGCATTCCTTGCCTCCAAAAATTCATTTTATCTTGAGGAGAAGAGGTGTATTTGGATTTGAGGCAGTAAAAATCGAAGTTGTGAGAATTGAAGAAGAACTGGTGAGGCATCATGACGTTTAGGTGGTGGATCTGTTTCCATTTTGAGTCTCCTTCCAAGGGAAGTTCTTAGTATTTTGAGTAATGATGAATCACCCCAAGTTGATCCTTCGAATATAGTCCCACCACAACCGTTGAAAACTTCTTTGAAGCACATGGCAAGAGATGCAAGTGAATTTGAGCTTTCAAAACTAAAGGATGAAGATTTTGATGATTCAGATGATGATGATGGGTTCTATGTTTTTGATAACACATATTCTAATGCTAAATTTCAGGAAGATATTGAGCATTCGTTTAGTCTTGATTCTTAGGTAATCTCATCTACTCAAGGTAGAGAAAAGATTCAAAAAGATGATGCCATGAAGCCCAAAGTCTCATAGTTTCTTTCCTTAGAGGTAGAAAAGAAATAAGAAATCACTTCAAAGAATGACATATAGGGAAGATAAGTGAGAATAGAAGTATGCATTGACAAGAATTTCACAAAAGGAACATAAAAAATTCACACAAACTTACAACCTTCGACAAAAGCCACATTCATCTACAAGTTGAAAAATGAAGTGAATAGTCCTAGGGATACACATGAGCCCTAAGTCCTACCAAAATTTATTCTGACTGATGAGACGGTTGTACTTAATTAGGGGAATGAGACCTTTTTTCTTCATCTACCGGATGGTGTCTGGGTAGCTCTGTTGTTATTACATAGATGACCTCTTTAAAAGTTGAGGTGAAAAGTGAAGTGATAAAGGAAAGGACTTGGAGCCTTTTTATCCAGTGACTCATTCAAACATTTAAAGGAGAAATGACAACACTTCCTTATCATGTAAGTCTTTTCACTTTTCAATTAATGTTTCAAAAAGTGCCTTCGGGATGTGGTTATGTTGGTTTCAACTGTCGGGGGTCATATTTTTCTCAGCATGTCAATGACTATGTATAATAGTTTATTTCCTTTTCAATGCTGGTAGGTACCTCCTACCATTGTAAAAAGGTTTGTTTTTTCTTTGGTGTGTGGTCCCATTTTTTTTGTGTCTAATCCTTTTATTTTAAATCTTGACTTTGTTTCCCAATGGATAAGTAATTGGTATTTTGTGATTTTAAGTATGGGTTCATGTCTTCATCATTGGAAGTCCTTTTCCCCAGTTAGATCCAGTTGTTACCATAATTTTTAGCCCTACCCCCCTTAAAAATTTATTTCCAAATACCTTATAAATTAGAGGGGATGTGTTTGTCGATCTTTAACTAAGTTTTTGAACTTGCATCGGTTCTTGACTCGTTTCTCAAACCCATATGTTTTCTCGACGATATTTACTTTGGAAACTTCACAAGTCTATTTGTGGGACCCAAGAGATTGTAAAAGCATACTGTAATCAAGAATCAAATAGGAAAAACAACAAAGGTTGGAAAAACTTTTTAAAGTTTTGAAACCTTTTTTGGTCCCGATAGGGTTTTGAAAACTTCTTTATCTCCGCCAAAATCATAAATTAAGTTGTGACTATTTTCTTAAGTGCCTTACATAAAGACTAATGGATGAATTTGAAATTATAAGCAACATAAAGGAAAGTTTCTATAACTATGGAATATTTTAAAGCTTTTCCAGAACTTATCAAAAATATTTACCAGTACATTTGGGGCCTAAGATTGTTTCAAAATTGAGGATGAAATTGTAAGAGAGAATGATTGTTTACAAGAAAATATAGTTTTTCATATGTCATTTTACATGAGCATACAATTAAAGGTTGTAAATGACTGAAATAAAATAGATAAGATCTCCATAACATAGAAGAATTGAAAAGCCAAAAAGATATATATATTTATTTATGCATCTATAAAACATCGTGATACATTGCCAAAAAAGGGGATGATTTCATAACAAGAGTTTTTCAAATAGAGAGAGTAAATATGATAACTCTGATCGCCTTGACCACCTCTTGCATTCTCTCAATTTGTGCAGGAGAGAAAATATTCTCATTGTATTCAACATATTGAGCAAATGTCTTCATGTTGTTGCTTTCAAGGAAGCATGCATCAAAGTAACAGCTTGGCCGACCCTCTCATTACACAGTGCATAGGAGATACAAATAGCGTCACCGATCAGGCCCATGCGTAGGTCAATAGAAAGTCCTCTTAGAGAATCTTTAACATTATGCAAGTATCATGGGTGAACCAGACGCTCAGCAGCCCGCAAAGCCCATCCAAACAGAGTAGAATTATGTATAATATTGTATAGAAAACACTCAAGCAGGTTGGCATTATGAACATGCACTTACGACAGGAAGTGCTCACCAATCACCTTGCAGGTCACTTCTTCCACATCACTGCGGATGAGGAAGACTTCTTTCAATTGATCGAACACCAACCTATGAAAAACACTACATTCAACACCTTCTACTACTATAAAGTCACTCTCCATGACTATTTCACTGGACAAGCTCGACATGCTTGAAGATGTAATTACCATTGTGTAGAATGAAATAGTGAAGAATAGAATTTATAAATCGATAGGGGAAAATTGGTGGAGCTTTTTTGGAGCAATTAATGTTGAAGTACATACAAATTGCTTCAAATTAATTAATTCAAGCAAAGTGATGTGATGGAGATCTTGCAAATTGGATTCAAGCAGCCCTGAGCATTTAAATAACTAAATGGAATGATCTAGGTGGCATGCCAACAATCATAGAGAAGTTAAAGTGATGGTCATTTCACACGAAGTAAAGCCACATGGTTTGCACATATTAAGCAACGGTTCATCCCCCTATCCTTTCAATTGAGAAATGGGATGCAATCATAACTATCCCCAAAAATAACAATTAATGAAGGGAATTGTCATAATCTGACAAGGTTAGTCAATTTTTGGTCAACTTTATTCAATTGGATAGCGGTTAATAGCCAAGAATTTGTTCCAAGAAACCTTAACCATTATGGATGAAATTTTTTAAATATTTAGTTATGAGACATTGTAAGGGTCTAACATTTTGATCCCCCTTGCACTTTGATGCATGAGTGAGAATCAATCTTAATACAAGATCAAATTTTTTAGTTTCAATTCATTTTTTTTGGATGATTATTATCTTTGTACAGTAATTATGAATTAGATGTTAGTGTTTGTGAGAAATTATTTGAGCTTTGACAAGTGTTTGAACATTCCTTTCCTTTGAGAATGTGTTGTTCTGTGACATTTGACTCATTTTATTTACAGTAAATGGTTGGAATTGTGTCGAGTTGAGTCACCAAACATTAGTAACTTGATATTTGAGTCACGATACAATTTTTTTTCCAGTCCTTTCATTTCAGCAGTTGTTAGTTTAAGAATTACTCTTCGCACTTGTGTCATGGCTATGAACAAGTGTTAGTTTTCATTTTCTAATTTCTAGTAAAAAGTATACCCTGATTTTATATATATTTTAAAAATAAAAAAATTATATCAAAAGAGGGAGACATACCTCAATCAAAATTCAAAGGAAGATCACCAATGCAATGGTGATCTCTCCAACTATTGTGGATTGATTCATACTTCTCGTGTTATAGAGTCATTATATGTTCATATTGTAAAGGATAGATTTATTCACTAACAACTTGAAAATATTGGTTATAATAAAATTGAAGAGGAAGGTGAAGCATGGTGGTGGTGGTTACAAATTGACTTAACTTCATTTACACCACTTTCCCAATCGTAGGTGCTAGGATCTAGGTGGAGAATATTTTCACATCAAGTAGGGTTCATAAATATAATGGAGTGCTACTCTTATGGATTTGTGCCCACTCTTCACATGGGTCAAATATTGTTGAGAATTTATGTTTTCTATTCATGGATGCACTGAATAGTCACAAGGGGGCTATGGGTTTTCTCCGTAACATGATTTTAGGTAGTCATGGTTTCATTAATCTACTGTTGGTTTCCTCTCAACCCTATAAATTGTATGCATTAGATAGATATTCCATGTGTTATTAAAAGTACATATGTGTTACCAAAATAATATTTAATTTAAGGGAGAAGTGTGTTGCTTATGTAGTCTTGTTTTAGAAGATTAATACATAAGTGTCATCTCTTTAAAAGTGGAGTGTATTCTCAAAAGAGTTTCCATGTACATCTAGTGTTATGTGTTGAATTATTATGGTGTGTTGATTTTCTATGCATTCCCTATTTCTATTTCATTGGTTAATACATGAACACATTAAAATATGTACACTTAGTTTGGTATCATTGATGGAACAATTCACTATTTTTAATGTTTATTGTTAGAGCTTTTATTTTTATCGAAGAGGGACACCCTTCTAAAAGTGTTGTGGGAGCATCTTGATTTATATGTTTATAGATCTATGTATGCATTAAAATACATGGAAAGAGAATCTCTATTGAAGATTTAGAAACTTAATGGTACTAGTTATAACATTTTGAAACTTAAAATGGAGGATCTCTTTAAAGTTATTAGTGGAGATTTGTTTCAAACAAGGATAAACTAGCAAGTATGGCCAATGATGATTGGAAGGAACTAGATAAAAAGTTGTAATGCACCACTTAGCTATACCTTGTAGATTATATCCTACTAAATATCTCTAAGGAGGCTACCACATATCCCCTACGGAGAAGGGTTGAGGAGTCTACCAAACAAATGTCTAGTAAATAAACTATTTAAAAAAATACTCATTAAAAATGGAAGAAGAGGATTGTGTTGTAAATAATTTCAATTCATTTAATTTTATTCAAAGTTAGTTAGCATCCATTAATGTTAAGCTTGAAGATGAGGATAATTTTATTTTACAACTTTTTTCTTTGTATAAATCATGGGAAAATCCAATCGTTGTCATGAGTGGTTCAATTATATATCCTAGATTATATTCCCTTGTTGTTTCTTTGATTACAAAATAAGTGAGGATAAAATCCATAGATGAAGGATAAAATGATGCACTACATGCTCAACCAAGCCCCAAGGATAAAGAAGGGTACAAAGAGGATAAAAAGTCCATTAAGAGATACAAGTCTCCATGTTGTTCTAAGACCCCAAGAAAGAGAAGATATAAGGGTACAAAGAAATCCATTGAGATTACAATTATTTAATTTATAAGTTATCTAATTAATAACAATGTCTCTTCATCAAGATGTTCCTCGACCCTTAGTACATTCCATATAATGGCAATCGCCAAGGGCCATTTCCCCTCAAATGTAAATCTAAGGATTTATATAAACCTATCTCCTCCACACCAATAAACTTCAGACATCAAAGTATCACAGTGTCACCCAAGATGGAAGGTAGAATATCCTTGCATAAGGGAATCCCAAAGAAATATAACAAAAAATGGATACAAAATAATGGTTCAAGATCCCCCCCATTTCAAAGACTACCACTAATAAAGGGGGAACCACATCAAGTCCACCTAAGGACACAAAAATACAAAACAATACCCCTAATGATCAAGGAAATACATCAAAACAATGCTTCACAATATACAACAACCCTTTGCACGAGTTAGGATGCTACAATGGTGAAAAATTCCCAAGAAGGGACCCTCATAATCAACTTGAACAAAACAACTTATATGAAACTATTCAATTTTTCAAGCCTGACCCCCAAAAGATGAGTGAATTACATGCTTATATAGATGAAGAAGTGAGGTGGGCAGAAGCACAAAGAGATTATGAGGATAGAATGGCTCAACAGTATGTTGAGGACCCTCAACATGGATTTATGAAACAAGTACCACATACAATACCCTTCACAAATACTCACAAGGATCTTACTACAATGAAAGAATGACCTCATCAAGAGGTAGAACAAAGGGTTAAGAAAATGAAAGAACAATTTAGGATTCTTGAACTAATAAAACAAGAGCAAGACTTGGCCCAATTTTTTTTTGAATTATGTAATGAAGCTACTCCCAAAATGACTGAGAATAGACTTGCTTACAATCAGAATATGGGTGGTCCTTAAATTTCACAAGCATCTCACAACACAGTAGGAAACTTAGGGAATACAATCAATGCCACTTATGTGCAACAAAAGGTGCCTATAGTACAAGTATTAAACCCAACGAATACTTCTATAAATAATGCTTATCCATTCCCACCTGGGCAGGGAAGAGTAGGATATCAAAATCATAACCAAAAAATTGGGTATAATCCACATCAGAGCCCTAACCAAAATATACAAGGAAATATACACTCTCATGGAGCTTGTACTCAAAATACCTAGTAAGGTATGCATAATTACCAACACGGACAAGGACATCACCATCAACAATGTCAACCCAGCCAAAACTAGTTTGTAAGGGGACCCATGAACATAGATAGATTTAGACCACTTGATTTTCAAGGGACTCAAGGGTATCTAAATCCAATTGATAATGATGTGAGAAATTTTGTCCCGAAGTTCTCTAGGAGCCATGCTATATCAAGAGAAGATCACATTAGGGCGTTTGAAATAGTGATGGATGGTTTTGATGTGCGATATGAAGATATCTATATGAAGTTGTTTATGCAATCCCTAATCGAAGATGTTAGGGATTGGTACAAAAACCTACCTAATGCTTCAATAACCTCTTGGCCTAAATTTAAAAGAGTTTTTGAGGAGCAATATGAAGACCATTATAATATGAATTTTTCCTTGCATGAACTAAAAAATATTCACAAAAGTTATAATGAATCAATTACAAACTTCAATACAAGATTCATGAAGCTATTCAACAAGATCCCTCCTCAATTACAACCCATTGATCCAATGTTCTTGATCTTCTATTTAAATGATTTTGATCCAAAACCCAGTTATGAGCTTAAGACAAGGAGTCATCATGTCCTCGCTGAAGCATTTAGAGCTGCATTGAATATAGAAAACAATTGAAAGGATTTAGGAAAGGTAGGAAGAAGGGATGGAACTAGAACACTACAAAACCTTAACTCCCATCAATAGAAGCAACCGAACAATTATAGAAATGATAGATCAAGGTTACATTATATGCCCTACAAAACAAATTGGAAGGATGGAAAGCCAATCGGAAATGATTAGAGATAAAATATGAGTAAAGATACTCCTGATCCACTAAAAAGGCATGGAACAAATATGCTGGAAAATAATCCATGGTGTATACCCTGCAATCTCCCTCACTCTCCAGAATATTGCATAGTAGCACAATCTATTCAGGAAGATGAAGGACAATATGACAAAGAGAGAAGTGATCACACTATAAACATGTTGGAAGCTAGACCTCATAGAATGTATAAATAATATTCATCTTCAAAGGAAGATGGCTTTGGGTATGATGTAGATAATCAAAAGTATAATGTTCATATGAGCCAATAGGAAGTATTTTCAGATCAAGAAGATGACAATATCTCAGATCAATACTTCTAGTCAACAATCAAACCAGATCCAACTAAGAAGGCCTATTGAACAAGAAATGAAAGAACTAATGGTTGTTTCTATGGTAGAGGTTAGGAGCAATTACAACCTTAGAAACATAAATTTGAATCTTGATCAAGGAACCCATGGATGTTTTTTTGCGAAGGATCAACAAAAGTATGAAATGGTGACTGTAGAAAATTAGAGAAATGAAGGAAAGAAGAAGCCTTAGTTGATAACTCAAATATACATTCCAAAGGAAGTAGCACATAGTGAACCAAATAAAGTGGGAAATAATCCTAAACAACAAGTGGAGGAGAAGAAACCTATCAAGGTAGAAATGAGCAAGACAAAAATAAACGCACCATCCTTTGATATGGCACAAACCTTGTCCCAAGTTAAAATGTAAGTACCACTACTAGAAATGATGAAGATAGATGAATACAAAGATAGTTCCATAAAGTTGATTTCAAATATACCAAACAAGATTAGAGGTCAAATTAGAACTGTTACTAAATCACAAAAAATGAAGCACAAGTTAATAATGTCAAAGAAGAGACAATAAAAAATCATGAGGTATACTTGGGAACTACTCTTGCAAAAAACCCATCCCATATAGATCCTTTCTACACCACGTTGCTGATAAATAACAAACTGGTGAAAAATTACATGATTGATTCAGAGGTAGTAATCAATATTATGCCCATGGAAGTTATGAAAGAGTTAGGCTTATGGGTGGATACTACCTATAGAAAGTGTTATGGCATGGATAATAGGTATGTCCCTATTATTGGTGTGATGTGGGATGTAGAGTTTAAACTGGCTGCATACCATGAAGCCATGTATAAAATTGACATTATTGTGGTTGACACTCCATCTTATTATGGCATGTTATTATTAAGGCAATGGACGGGTGTAGTGGGTGGAAATGTATAGTTGGATTTATCATATGCAACCATCCCCATCAATGGAAAATAAGTTAAACTATATAGAGAACCATGATTAGAGCAAGTATTGGAACACATTGAACCTAATATGATGAATTGCTTTTGTGATGTGGATTTGGGTAACTTCAGAATGGAACAATCACAACTAGAGTTGCAAAATGGTGACCCTATTATAAATATAGCCCAAAAGGATGAATCAAACATCTGGTAGATGTACTTTGATGGAACTTGTAGTAAATAAGGCAATGGGGTGGGATTGGTCTTATTTCACCTACTGGTAAAATATTTAAATACTCATTTTTCTATCCTTTGAATGCACTAACAACATTGCAGAATATGAGGCATTATTGTTAGGTTTGAATATTGCTACTAAGTATGGGATCAAACTATTAGCGATGTATGGGGATTCTATTATTTGTCTCACAGGTTAGAGATAGGTATGCTACAAAGAATAAAAGACTTAAATGATACAAGCATGTTGTGTGGGACACAATGGAACTTTTTGATGCATTCTCCATAGAATGGATAGAAATATAAAAGAATCTAATGGTGGATTTCCTTGTGAATGCGTCCTTGAAAGGGGATGATATCTCATTGGTAGGAATTTTAGAGGTTGAGTTCAAAACTAGACCATTTATCCCTGATAATATCTAAAACTAGTAGGTGTTCAATGACGACAATGATCTGATAAGGTTCCTTCAATGTATTGATTAGTATGAAGCTCAACAAATAGAGTTTAACGCTTTGTAGAAAATATAGATGGCAAGGATACTATTTTTGGTCAAGAAGTAGTACAACTAAGAACCAATAAGATACCGAAAGGATTGGTAGCCCTGGAAAAGGTCTTTGATGGAAATGATCGATCCCTATTAAAGCAAACACCAATTAATCAAGAAGACCTTGAGGAAATAAACCCTTGAACTAAAATAGCCCCAAAGAAAGTATACATAGGTAGAAAGATCAGTCCAAAGGTAAGAGAAATGCTCATAATATTATTAAGGAAATATAATCATGTATTTGCATGGTCATATGATGACCTTAAAGATTATAGAGAAGATTTATTCCAGCACGAGATTCCCTTGAAGCTAGAGGCAAAACCTTTTAGACAAAAGCATAGACCCATAAACCCCATGTTGGAACCTAAGATGCAAGAAGAACTAATGAAGCTCTAGGATGGAGGAATAATAAAACCCATTAGGAATTTATCTTGGGTATCAAATTTAGTACTAGTGAGAAAAAAGAATGGGGATATAAGGCTATGTGTAGATTTTTTCAATTTGAATATTTCATCACTTAAACATAACTACCCACTCCCAAATATGGAGGCAATGTTGCAGAGAGTGATTGGATATGAATTGTTATCCATGATGGATAACTTCTCAGGCTATAACCAAGTCAAAGTGAAAGAATTAGAATAGTATAAGACCACCTTCACTACACCATGGGGAACATATGTGTATGTAAGAATGACATTTGGCCTTACGAATGATGGTGCAACCTTTTAGAGGTCCGTGGATGTAGCCTTTGTAGACCTGAATAAAATCATAAAAGTTGTTTATCAGGATGACCTAACAACCTATTCAAAAAGAGCAGAGGATCATTGCCTACACTTGGAGAAAATCTTTATTAAAGCATTGGAATATGGGATATCTTTGAATTCAAAAAAGTGTCATTTTGTAGTAATAGAAGGGAAATTACTAGGACACATAGTCTTCAAAGAGGGATTCAAAATCTATCTAGAGAGAGTGGAAGCTATTGATAAGGTGCCTATCCCCAAAATGGTGAAAACAATTCAATCATTCTTTGGCCAAATTAAATTTGTCAGAAGATTCATCTCCAATTTCATTGAAATTGTAAAGCCAATATAAAAAATGCTAAAAAAGGGAATACAAGTTGATTGGACAACTAAAGCTATAAATGCGTTTGTGTCAATAAAGAGAGCTATCAAAGAAGCTCATGTGTCAAAGTCCCCAAACTTTAGAAAAACCTTCCAAATTTTCTCTTTTGCATCTTACCATACCATTGTTGTTGTGATGCTGCAAAAGAATGAAGAGGGGTATGAACAACCAATCTCATTTTTCAACAAGTCACTTCAAGGGGCTGGATTAAAATATGATTCTACTGAGAAATAGGCCTATGCACTAGTGAAATCTATAAAAGAATTCAGACCATGCCTAGTTGGAGCACAAGTGATTGCTTATGTGCCAAATGCAACAGTTAAAGATGTGTTTGTGCATACTGAAGTGACGAGGAGGAGGTGTAGATGGATAAACAAGATCTAGGAGTTCAATATTGAGATCCAAATTATAAAGCTTGTGAGAGGGCAAGGCCTAACAAAATTTATGGTTAAATCCAACTTGGAAACTTCCCAAGTATGCAATATTGAAGAATAGAAGAATATGATTTTAAGCATTGAACATACACACTGGTATAAAAATATATCATATTACCTCAAGCATATGAATTGCCCTGATAATATGAATGAAAACCAGAAAAGAACACTGAAACTTCATGCTTCAAAATATGTTTTTATCAATGGTGATTTTTTTTGGAGAAACATGGATGGTGTCCTATTGTTCTTCTTGGATGAGGAACAAGCACAGTAGGTCCTAAAAGAAATGCACGAGGGTGTGTGTGGAGGCCATTTTTTCAGCTAAAACTACTGCATATAAGGTAATAAGAGTTGGTTACTATTGGCCGAAGTTCTTTGTAGATGCTCATAGATATGTAAGGAGGTGTGAAGAATGTCAAAAGTTCTTAGTGAAACTAAAATATCAAGGAGCTCTACCTTTAACACCCATGCAGGTTGAAGCACCATTTCAGGAATGGGGTATTGACTTTACAAGAGAGATAACAAATAATTCAAGTGGGGGCATAGATGGATAATTGTAGCCATTAACTACTTCACCAAATGGATTGATGCAATCCCCACAAAGCAAGCTATAGACACCCAAAATTGTCCAAGTCATAACATTACCTAGCTGATACATGACCTTGTAAGACATCTTGTAATATTTTACCCTAGGTCATTACATTATCTTGCTTATCCCATTTATTTCACTTAATCACCTTCCCAATTAATTAAATAAATCTCATTTATTTAATTAATTCCCCTTCACATGTCTCAAAATAATTCAAATTAAATATTTGAATTAATTCCTCTCTTATTACCACATTGCAACATGTGTCACTTAACTACAACTCTTCACATGCACAACAATAATTTAAATAATTTTAATATTTAAATTATGAGATTCCCACTCACATCTTATTTTTTAGCCCCATTCATTGTGAGTCATAGGCATCTTTTCATCCAAAATAAATAAAAGAATCCCACTTATTCTCTCACATCCTAATTTTAGCCTCATGTCATTACTCACTTAATGTGCGTCATAGGCACTAAAATTAAATTTTAATCCTAGCCATACACATCACATAATTGAATTTTAATCTTGGCCATCAAATAAAATCAACTCTTGCCTATAAATCAAGCCTTTCATAGGCCATTTGCATTAATCTTCTTCTAGTATCCACACTCTACCAAAATTTCCTCCAATCTTCTCATCTATCTATCTATTCCTCTATCATCTCCATCTTATCATTATGTTGCAAAAATGAGCAATCAACATCAACATATCAAATCATTCAATCCTTCAAAATATTGCATTCTCATGCAAGTGGAGAAGAGCAATGGAGATAAATCAAATCTAGCTTGGAGATCAATTTTATTTGCTTTCTTGTTTTCATTTCATGCTAGTTTGTGCTCTATTGTGCTTGTTAGGGTTTCATTATAAAAATTTTATGCATTTGCCCTAAATTTTTACCCTAACTACGTTGGTGAACCTGACGTGAAGAACCATTTCCTTTTGCAGATCTACTAATTGTTGTGTAGTTCCACAACATGCCCCATTTTGCTCCTTGGAAAAGTGTGGCCCCCTTTTTTTGTTCCACTTTGATTTTGTCTGCTTTGGCATTGTTTTGTGGTTTGGTTGCTTCCGACTCTCTCTCTTGGTCTTGTTGGCCTTTTATATTTGACGTATTCTTATCTCTTGGATTTGGTTTTGGTTTTTTTTATGAAGATTGATGTCTTAACCAAAAAATGGAATCTCTGAGTCCTATGATTGTATCTTCAATTGATTTTAACTCCACCTGGTAAATCATCGATCGAAAATGTCAATCCCGATGATATCTTTTGTTCTTGTATCGAAACTCGGTAATTTTATTTGTACCCCAAAAATCAGAAGGTCCATTTTGAAGCACTTTACTTTTTTCTTGATGCCCAACTTTCGGTCTTTTCTTTCATTCTGGTCTTTGTTCTTCTTGAAGTTAAGTGACATTTTATCGAACCCTAGTATTTCTTTCAGAAGTTGATACCAGAAAGCGTCAATCCTGGTGATCATGAGTTGGTCATGTATCTTTAATGGTCCATGCCTAATCGGTGATTGAAGTGACACTAGTGTGCCACGTATAATCACCATGCTATCTTTTCCCTCTAGTAATGAGCCCGCACATAAATCTAGGTGTTCATAATTTGAACCCTAATCTGTAATGATTGAACCTTTATTCGAGATAATTAATGCATTGTAACAAGTTATTAATGAAGGTGGTGAACTACTCATGTAATTAGCACTACAATAAGAAGAGAGTTGCTTTTGTAACACTCTACTTCACGTCTTGTTGCAACCTCGCAAGGGACATTGAAAGAATGAGATAATTTCGATGTGCACAAAAAGGTAAATTTTGAGAAACCAAAAAAAATAGTTACCAAGGGTTTTTGGAGTCTCATTTCAACAGATTATTATTAGCCAAGACCAGGTATGTGGTGAATAATCAATTTTTCATTAAGCTATTTTTTATATTCAAAGATCTCGAAAAAGGTGTTTTCCTTTAGAAATTCAGAAATTGAAACAATGTTTATTCTCTAATTTTGAATTTAACCAAAAATGAATTTTATTTTTTTATGAAATTGTAAGAATTTTTGGTTAAATTTAACCCTAACTAGCACACAAGGCATATACTTGAAAATTTGTAGGAAATACCAGTAAAAATGAGTACTTTTGATGCAAGAGCAGAAGATGAATTCAAATATTGCAATTCACAAGCCATACCAATCAATGTGGTAGTGACAAACACTCACATGGGGTGGTCATTTGATATTGAAATCCGCATTCGGATACGGCAAGAAAACGCTTTTCAATATGTTGGAAACATTAT
This sequence comes from Sequoiadendron giganteum, assembly GCA_007115665.2. Lineage (NCBI taxonomy): Eukaryota > Viridiplantae > Streptophyta > Pinopsida > Cupressales > Cupressaceae > Sequoiadendron > Sequoiadendron giganteum. The sequence goes on from CM021100.1 coordinate 662,443,832, forward strand.
AGAAAGTGGGTTATTTTCTGCAGCAGGATTTGCACCAGCAATGGAGGCCCCTGAGTTGGTTACACAGTGTATGAATTACTACAACCTTGATAAAAGAATCATTGAGAAAGAAGGAAGAATTATGCTAATCTCACACCAAAAGGAATTACATATACATTTGGGCTTCCTATTTTCACTCAGATGTACAATATTGATATGAAAGCCATGGCCAAGACCTATCAAAATGCTGAAGTTCATAACATAGAAATTATGAATACCCAATGGTGCCTTGAATTAATTACACCACAAACCAAGGTACTCCAAAGGTCCATGTTCAACCAAGAAATTCAAGACATTATTATTTTGCTAAGCAAGATGGCTGGTTTAAGAGATGTTAGTAAATTTGAACCTTGGATGTTCATGATAATATATAGATTAATGGAAAGTCCCATGCAAATGCACCGGGGAAAGTTGATTAGTGACAGATTATGTGAACAGATAAAGGCATTTCCCAAAACCAAGTATTTTTATTTGTATTCATATATGATTTATTCATGTGCCTTAAGAGCAAGTAAACAAGGGTTAAAAAGGGTTGGTACTCTAGGTAGGGAGGTTGGAAATAGTTTGATATATGCTCATTTACCCCAAATTTCTATTCATGGATATAAAGAAAATTATAGGAGAGTTAATGATGTGTTCTCCATGAAGTTGGTCAGAACAATGGAGGGTGATAAAGCCAAGAGATTGTCCCTGGAAGCACAAAGTGTTATTAGACCGATGGGAGGTTGGTACAATCAGTTCCCTATATTTTCCTACATCAGAATGGAAGGATTTGATGGACATCCATTTATGCTGCCCAGGTACCCAACAAATAAGATTGTTTTATTGGAATTAGTGAGATAGTTGAAGTCATGTCACGCCCTTTATGAGAAATCTCATAAGAAGGCCTCCTATAGATTTCCTATAGTATTAGGGAATTACAAGTGTAATGCAATAAGACTGTCTGACTTGTGTGAGGAAGAATTGAAAACATATAACTTTGAGTTTTTTTCCACTCCAGAGAATGCACTATGATCCTGAAGGAAATATTGCTAAGACTATTGCTGGTAAGCATGCTCATGTACAACATCTAGAAGATTATTGGCTTAATTGTAAGGATGAGCACAAAGTAAGAGTAAAAAAATATGAAAGATTGTCTTTAGAGTGCTCGGATTCTAATGCTTCATGATGTTCCAGATCAACTAGAAAAAGATTATGGAGAAGTGTTGAATAAGGATTACAATGAAAATAGGGTGTATGATGAACCTATTCCAGACCCAAATTATGAAGGTGAAGAAATGAGATCAATTGACGAGTTCTCTGCACCAGTTTTGTTGCATAATCAACACTGGATTAATTATTTTTGTAAATATTTGAGGGAAAGAGTAATTCAACCCACGTTCTTAGAAGATAAGAAGAGAAAACAAATAAATAAAGTTGTATTTGAGAGTGGGGAATCTATTAGAAAGAAAAGGAGAACTAGTAAAGTGGCTCCTGGTATAAGAATTGAAGAGAAAACCCTTGAGGCTTTAAATCTTGAATTTTCAATGAAACCATATGTTAAACGAAGGGATGAAAAATCAAATAAGGATAAAGCAAAGACACAAACTAAAGGTGCATCCTCCTCCACAGTGAAACCAAGAAATGATGTGGTTATTGAAGAAGAAGCAGGAGTGACAACTAATGTTGATGCAAAACCAAGGTTTGCATCTCATAAAGCTGCAACATTATTTACTTCTCCTCCCTCAGTTAATATGGCTAATGTGAAACAAGAACTAGGAGGAACTCTTGATGCTTTAGATGAAATTTCTGAGACACATGAGGCCAAAATTAAAGAACATATGGATAAATGGGGTGCCATGTGGGAGAAAGTAAAAGAAAAGAAGTTTAAAGATAAACCCATGGGACAACCAGTAGTGGAAGAAATTCCTAATACAAGGTATGTCCCTATAAATATTGAAGAAGAAGAATTCATACAAGGAACGCTCGCCTTAGAAGTGGGGAATCCTGACATTATTGAGATGGAAACGCAAGAGACTGTAGAGCAGGATCCTATTGATGAAATAGTTGTTGAAGATACTTTTGATTCCCAGCCTTCGCTTGGAAATGTATTGAATGATAATGAACAATCACAAGTTTTTGAGAAATTAGACAAATATTTGGCCGAATATGAAGTTGAAAAGAAGACTACACAAATTCAAGGTGAAGAAGTTGAAGATAAAGAAAACCCTGGTGTAGCAAAAATAAAGAAGGTAATCTTGAGGAAATTAATATTGAACATCTAGATAGATAGGAGAATATAAGTCTTCAAACAAAAGAGACAGTGCCAAATCCTAATAATTTAGACTCTATTCCAAAAATTGTGGAGGAGGTTCTTATTTTAGAGGAAACAACAAATAAAGGTAAAGAAATAAGAGAAGAAATTCCCGAATCTAGTGGACATCAGGAATAGAGGAATGTTACAGAGGTAGAGTTAGATAATGATGCACCTGATTGGTTGATTGGCGAATTAACTTCCGCAATGGAAGTAGAAATATTGCCTCTGGATCTTAGAAATTTTGTACAGGAAATAGAGACTCGAAAGCCTAGGCACAGAGCTAAAATAAAGCATGACATACAAAAGAATGTAGATGGTAACAAAACTATCCATATAGCTACTCCAATAGCTGATAAATAAAAACATGAAATAACACCTAGGGAGTATAAGGTAACAAGTATCAATCTTGGACACTCCTCTTGGAAGCAAGAGTTGGATGAAATAAAAGTAAATTTAGATGCCACTGTTGCTAGGGTACATGAATACAAAAATAAGAAAAGAGAATTGAAAGAAAGGGTTGCTACCTTAGAACATTTTATAAAATCATTTTCTCTATCAATTCAAGCACAAACAAAATATCCCCAACATCCAGTATTAATATCACAAGAGTAGGTAGATGCAATTGCAACTGTCCATCACAAAATGAATGTATTTGAAGAATGGATTGAATACTGGGTAAAATAGGGAGAAGAGTTCATTGTTGATGCAGTAGGGAAATATAAGGAAGAATACAACAAGTTTGAAAAATATAAAAGCTTCGAAAGTGAATGCAGAGTTCATCAAGAACAAGTTAATATGAAGAAGCAAAATGTTGAAATTCTCATACATACTGATGTCTAGGATTTGATACAAGAAAATATAATATCAGAGAAAGAAGCTCTATCACCAAAAAAATGGAAGAAACAATTGAAGTGGGAAGGTGATATGTTGATGCAATGTATTGAAGGATTTTAAAAGGTCACCACTGAAAGTAAAGGATTACTTGATGAATATCAAGGTTTTATTGAATTGTTAGCACATCAAAGGTGATCCTCAAACTTTAGGGCAGGAGGATAAGGAAGCCAAAGCTTTCAAGGAATGGATTGAAAGAATGCATAGAGATCTTGCTCAGTTATCAACCTGGGAGGTTATTGATGAGATCATACAGTGTAGGAACATTATAGATAAATATGCAACAGACGAAGTACAAAGAAATGATATATTACTTCGGGTATCAGAAGACTATGATAAGCTTAAATTCACTTGGAAAGCTATACAAGGGATTTCAAAAGATCATATGCATCAAGTATTGGGAGCTTTTCAAGAGTGTCAAGAAAGAAAGGACAAAGAAAGAGTCTAAGCCCGAGCTTTGAGTGACGAAAAGTATCGGATACCAGAGGGTGTTGTGATAACATTTGTTTTGTGATTTTGTAGGTTGATCCTGGTCCCGATAGGAGTATCATGTCCGGTATTTAGATGAATACTGATAGATGTAGAATGCTATATACCGGAGTAAGGAGTGAAGAGTATTGTTGCTGACCAAGTCAAGCCTTTGACTTCATCTGGAATGTTCTAAATGATAGTTGGCGATTGCCACGTGCTACTTTTTGATTCATTGTTTCTGATTCTTTGAAAGACTTTAAGTTCAAAATTTTAGGGCCTTGTCTCTATAAAAGGCCATTTACTGCTTTATTTTCATTTAAGTTCAAAATTTGTAGATGTCGAAAGAGCCAAAACTTCTTTAAGTTTTGTTCTTTTTTCCCGTTTTTTGAATCATTCCGGACTAAAAACTTGTATGCACGTAGATGTTAATTAATATCAGAGCCAATTTGATAGCTACCTATCTCATGAATCTTTTGTAGCTAGTTTTGTTAGTTCCATTGAACAAGCCTATATACTGCGTTGTTTAAGGGTGTATACAGAAAATACTCAGTGTCCAAACAAAACCCTCTCTTTAAAAGTTCGCACTATTTTGTATGTAGTTGTGAAGCAATCTGGTGAAGTATAAAGTAGTTTGATTTGATTTAATTAATTCTTTGGGGCATGCGTGGACAATAACCAGGAGAACCTTTTAATTTTAGTATTTTTATGCTTTATTTTAGAATAGATGTTTAAATTCCTTGAAAATGTTCCAAAAAAATAGATGAATGAATAGAAATTTATTGAAAATATTTCATTTTACATAAAAATTGTTGAATGCTTAAAGCTAAATATACTTAAATGATAGCAAATAAAATTGTGGATGTTCATGAAATATTGTATCAAATCATTCAAGGAATCCTTGACATGATCCAAAAACTTCAAACAAGTCAATCACCTCAAATGCAACAACTCATAGCACAAGCCCAATATCTCATGGCCACTTGCCAAATCCAACAAGCACAAGATCAAATCCAATCACCATATCAACAAATTCCACATCAATCCTATGTGTCACCTATATCATCATATCAACCTCATCCATCCACATATCATGTTACCCCTTCAATAATGTATCACACCTCTTCCAATGTCAACCCTTATCCATATCAATCCACCTCTCAACAACCATTATCCTATGCAACCCCTCCATCGCTATCACAATAAAAAATCATACAACAAGTCCAAACACCATTCCAACCTCAACACATTCAACCAAAATCCTATGTGTCACCTTCATCATCATACCAACCTAACCCATCTACCTATCATGTCAATGCCACATCAACATATCCACCCATATCACAATAAGAACATAGGAGCCCAAGTCCACCTTGGTAACAAAATCAAGATCCTTTCAATTCTCATGCTCCATTTGACAAGGGGAACACCAATCCAGTTCATAAACCCTATAACTTTATCATACCACTATCCAATCAAATTCCTATACCTATTGAAAATTGAGGTGTTTTCTTAGCTTAATACTTTGTAAAACTTTAATATTGCTGATCTAAATGTGCTTTTCCTTTGTTATAGATTATTTGTGGGTGATTATCTAATTAATCCATTTTACTGTTTGTAGAATGTAGATAAAAGTTGATAGAATAAGTAGATAGGATATTAGAAAGATTACACAAGCATATACCGTGGAGAAAACCCTTTCGGGTAAAAAAATCCACCAATAATTAATCTATTATTCAATCTTTGAAGTAGATTACAATAGCTTCAATTCTTGCTCGAGAATGCCTCTTTTTCCTTCACCAAAACTTCTTCACAACCTGCAATAAAATTGATAATAACTCTCTTCAACTTGCTTGAGATAAGTAGGCTTTAATCAAATTTGTAAACTCCAAATGAGTTACAATTACAATGCTCAAACCCTATCCCTAAAAGGTACACCTATCTCTTGCAAGTAGAGTTATATTGTGAAGAAAAATGTCAAATCCTCAACTTCATATATTTGGGCATTCCAAATTGAAGTCATAACTCAACCTTTATTCTATAAATATCTTAAGGCCTCATCCTCAAAGTAGGCACCCAAAAAAGGGCCCACTTAACTAAGCCTTCAAAAATATCTCAACATGCAAAGGAGCTAATTCCAAGAAGCCAACTTGGACGCCCAAGGTGGGTCCAAGTTATTTCTTGCTAACTGAAACATTTCTCAACACCATTCATGCAAAACAATGTGCATGCATGATCCTCCATCTGTTAACTGAAAGTATTCCCTGTTATCTGTCATGCAACTCTATTGCAGAGAGGGTAAGGAGGGTCCTCAAAGAGAATAGTTTGAGCCTTGCAGCAAGAGTAACACAACAGAAGCAACAACAATTATGGATGCAAATGCAGATGCAAACATTCTCATTAACTCAAATATTGATTACATATGTTTAGCCACATCTGGACTTACAGATTCAGCGCATAGGCCTGATTACAACATTCTCAAGATAAAGTACTTATACATACGAGCAAAATCCAACAGATCAAACTTTTAGAACTACTACTAAACTACCACTTCCTAATGATACAATGCGGGCTTTATAACATATCTGCAAGTCTAGAAACATCTGCGTCGGCCAAAGATTATTACAATCTCCCAAGAGGAAAATGTAACGTGTAAGAAAAGGTCAGCCTCAAATATGAAATTCATCCATGGTAGATGCGTACGATGAAGTGTGGACCTAAGTGTTAGGTCAAGGACACTCCATAGAACAAATCCATTTACACTGAGAGGATCCACAAACAATGGGCGAGATTCACGATTGATCCAACTAGTTGTTAGGATTTGAAATTATTCTGAGGCTAGAACCAAAAACTATCTCTTAATTCGAAAGCAATGACTTACCAGAAAAAGACCCAAATGAGCTAAAAATTTGAAATAGGCAATTGAACATGTCCACAATGAAATACTAGGTACACAAGATTTGGCGAGCAAATATGCAGAAACACTGGATCTTCAAACTTGAACAGGAATAAGAACAAAATAGGAACAAAACTGAAAGGAAATATTTTTAGGTTGATGCAAGATTGACAAGAACCAAGGATGCTCTTGCATCAGACATCCGGGGTTAATGAAAAGTGAGCCTCTCACTTTATAGGGTCCAAAGGAAAACCGATACGGTCTACCTCAGCCTGAGAAATCCAAGAAGAATCCTCCACTCGTCTACCTTTCCACTTTACCATATATTCTTTGTACTGCTTTGCACGACTCTTTCTCCCATCTCTGATATCCAAGATATCTATTATCTCATCTGATTGCTGGTTAGGAAGCTGTTCTTCCAACTTCACATGACTGTCTTCACGAAATTCTACCTCATGATACTGATGTAGGTCTACAATGTTGAATATAGGTGATATACTCATACCATCTAGTAACTCTATCTCATATGCATTTCCTGAGTCAAACTTGCTCAATATTCTACAAGGTCCAAATTTCCTCATCTTCAATTTACTGTATGTACCAACTGGGAATCTTTCCTTTCTCAAATATACCATCACTTCATCTCCAACTTCAAATTCCTTGTCTTCTCTTTTCATCTGCCTTCTCCTTATATCTCTGGTTCATGTTTTCCAAATGCTTCTTTACTTGTGTATGCACTGTCTTCATATGCTCAAAAAATTATTCTACCTCTACACTCCTTTTACCTTCCATACTAATGTCTCTTAGTTTGGTTACACCTCTAGGATGTACTCCTATAACAATCTCAAATGGTGTCTTACCTATACTCCAACTTACTGAATTATTGTAGGCAGACTCTGCTTGTGCTAGGGCTAAATCCCAACTTCCGGTTTTCTCTCCAACCAAACATCTCAACAAGTTTCCCAAAATTCTATTTACTACCTATGTTTGTCCATCTGTTTGTGGGTGAAAAGTAGAGCTGAACTTCAAATCTGTTTTCATTTTTCTCCAAAGTGTCCTCCAAAAGTATCCAACAAACTTGGTATCTCGGTTTGAAACAATACTCCTACGTAATCCATGCAATTTGACTACTTCTCTGAAAAAAAATCTGCTACATATACTACATCTGTTTTCTTTTTACAAGGTATGAAATGTGTCATTTTAGAAAATTTGTCCTCTACCACAAATACCAAGTCATTTCCTCTCTGGGTTTTAGGCAAACCAAGTATGAAATCCATGCTAATATCTTCCCAAGGTCTTTCAGGTATTGTCAAAGGCTTATACAACCCAATGTTTTGACTACTCCCTTTTGCAACTTGACAAAATCTGCAACTCTACACAAATTTCCTTACATCCTTATGAATGTGTGGCCAAAAGTAGTTCTCACTCACCAAGGCTATTGTCTTGTCAATTCCAAAATGTCCTGCCAATCCTCCACTATGTTTTTCTTTTATCAGGTTATCCCTCATTGAACTTCAAGGTATACACAACTGATTCCCCCTGAACAACATACTCTCTTGAAGGAAATAATTTAACCACTGAATTCTATCCTCCAAAACTGGTTTTCTACAAGCTCTCCAAGGTTCTACAAAATTCGGGTCCTCTTCATACAAGTTCTTCAATTCATCAAAACCCAATACCTCTAATTTCATCTGTGTCAACAAATTCCTCCTCCTACTCAAGGAATCAACAAACTTATTCGATTTTATACTCCAATGTTTCAAAACAAAAGGATAACTCTGCAAGAACTCTACCCATCTCATGTGTTTCTGAATCAAGTTACCTTGTTTGTTCAAATATTGCAAAGCCTGGTGATCTGTATACAACACAAAATCCTTAGATAGAAAGTAATGTCTCCACTTCTTCAAAGCTTAAATTATGGCGTAGTACTCCTGATCATACACTGAATATCTTTTCCTTGTATCATTCAACTTCTCACTGAAATAGGCTATTGGTCTTCCTTCTTGACTCAGTACTGCTCCAATTGCATTTCCACTTGCATCAAAATCTACTTGAAATACCTTATCAAAGTCCGGTAAAGACAACACAGGCTATTGAGTTACCTTCCACTTCAACAATTCAAAACTCCCGTCTACTCTCGATGTCCATCTAAAATCCTTCCTATCCCTTCTCATCATTTCAGTCATAGGACTAGAAATAGAACTAAAATTCCTAATGAACTTTCGGTAGAAACTAGCCTATCCATGAAATGATCTTACCTCTCCAATGCTTTCAGGTGTAGGCCATTCAACAATAGCTCTTACCTTTTCAGGATCCATCTTCAATCCGTCCATTGATATCACAAAACCAAGGTATACCAACTCCTCCTTCATGAAACTACACTTCTTGATGTTTATCAGCAATTGTTCTTCTCTCAACTTCTGCAAAAATTGTCTTATGTGCAACAAATGTTCTTCCCCAGTCTTACTGAAATTTAATATGTCATCCAAGTAAAGAATCACAAACTCACCCAAGAATTTCTTCAACACCTCATTCATCAACCTCATGAAAGTAATTAGTGAGTTTTTCAATCCAGAAGGCATCACTAACAATTCATAAAATACTTCATTTTTCTTGAATGTTGTTTTCCACTCATCTCCCTCTCTAATCTCGATCTGGTGATATCCACTCTTTAAGTCTATCTTTGTAAAATACTTGGCTCCACTCAAGTAATCCATTATGTTATCCATCTAAGGCAAAGGAAATTTGTACTTTACTGTGATCTTGTTTATGGCTCTAGAGCCTATACACATCCTCCATTCTCCATCCTTCTTAGGTGCCAATACAACAAGAACTACACAAGGACTTAAGCTTTCTTTGATCAATCCTTTCCTAGAAAATTATTTCACTTGTCTGTTCAATTCTTCATTTTTTTTCGATGTCATATGGTGTGTTGCTTTGTTAGGAAAACTAGTTCCAGGAATCAGATCCATACTATGACTAATAATCCTTATAGGTGGTAATCCATTAGGCACATTATCTGAGATGATAGCTTTATATTCTGTTAGCAATTCCCTTATCTCCTCTGGCTGCTCTCCTTCATGTTTTAAATCTTCAACCTTCTTAGGAACTAGGGCATAACATAGGTTCTTGTGTCTTAATCCATCTAGGAATCTCCTTCCATCAACCAAATAGATTCTAACAGTCGTACAAATCTCATTTTTAGGGACATCTTCCAAGGGTAACAAGATCTCCTTCATCCCATTTGCAACAATGGCATATATTTTCTTCTTTCCATCATGAATAGCTTGTCTATCATATTTCCAAGAACTTCGCAACAAAATATGGCATATATCCATAGGCATAATATCACACAAAACTTCATCATGGTAATTTCCTATCTTTAATTTTACCAAACATTGTTCACTTACTAGTATCTTATGTTCATCTTGAATCCATGCTATCTAATAGGGTTTCGGGTGTTTTAACCTTTGCAACTTCAACTTGGTCACCATTTCTTCAAAAGCCAGGTTCTCTGAACTTCCACTGTCAATGATCATTTTGCAGCATTTACCAGCTACCTTGCATTTGGTCTGAAACAAATTCTTCCTCTACAATGGCTCTTTCTCCAATTTGTTTTGACACAACACTCTCCTATTTAACAAAACTTCTCCTTCTTCCGGTTGATTAGATGATCTAGCATGTTCCTCCTCTACAAAGGTTGTTCTCCTATTATTTTCGGTCCTTTTGTTTGTCTCTCCTTGTTTGCATTAAAATGCTCTATGTCCTTCTCCACCACATTTAAAATAGGTTCCTCTGAATACTCTTTTCTCCTGTCCTCTATCATCTTTTCTATATCCTTCATTTCTATAGCCTCCATATCTTCATCCTTTGTAAGAGTTTTCATCATCTCTTCGGTATGAATTATCATTCTTGCTGACCTCCTTATCCTTATTTTGATCTGAAAAATTTCCTCTTCCTCCTCCTATGAATATTCTTCCTTTTTGAAATCTGCCACCTCTTCCTCTCTGTCTCTACTCATGTATTTTATTCAGTTTCTCATCTGCTTTTAGGGCACACTAGTACGACTCCTCCACACTCAACAACTTCATCAAACTGATCTCATCTTGAATAGACAACCTCAAAACATTCATATATCTAGCTACTTATTTGGTTTCATCTTCTGAATGTCCAAATATGATCAACTTGTAGAAATCTTCAGTATACTCTATTACACTTGATTCTCTTTGCTTTAGATTCTGCAATTTTCAGAATAGACTGATCTAATAGTCTGCAGGCATAAATTTTGTCTTCAACTTATTCACCAACCGATCCCATGATTTTATCTTCTCCTTCCCCTTTCTTTGTCTACCTGTCTGCAAGTTTTCCCACCAAAGGGATGCATGTCCTTTCAACTTTGTACAAGCGAATTTTACCTTCTTATCTTCTGGGGTACCTACAAAATCAAAGTATTTTTCCATCTCTATTATCTAATCTAACAATTCATTTGAATCCAACTTTCCAATGTAATCCGGTGGATTGAAATGCGGATTAGTGTTCACTTTGGTTAGGGATCTTATGAACCTCTCCTCTTCCTGGTCAAGACATGGTTTCTCTCCTCTTGCAACTTCTTGTTCTTCCACTTCTTCATCACTCACATCTTCAACTGGTTGACCTCTTATCTGGGTCATTTCAACTGCATCTAATCTGGCAACAATTCCTCTCAACATATCCAATATAGTAGGGCCTGCATTTCCACATGCTCCATTTCCTCTACCATTTCTTCTTCCCACCATCTTTACACAAGCCCTCTATAGCTACAAGTCAGATCCTCAATCCGCTACCCTACAAAAATTCTTCAACAAGACTACACAACTTGCAAGGAATCAAATCTCGCTTTGATACCAATTTATTGCAAACAGGGTAGGGAGGGTCCTCAAAGAGAATAGTCCGAACCTTGCAACAAGAGTAACACAACAAAATAAACAAAAATTATGGAGGCAAATGTAGATGCAAACATTCTCATTAACTCAAATATTGATTACATATGTTCGGCCACATCCGGGCTTATAGATTCGGTGCACAGGCCTGATTACAACATGCTCAAGATAAAGTACTCCTACATGCGAGCGAAATCCCACATATCAAAATTTTAGAACTACTACCGAACTACCACTTCCTAATGATACAATGCGAGATTTATAGCATATCCATGAGTCTAGAAACATCCGTGTCGGCCAAAGATTATTACAATCTCCTAAGAGGAAAATGTAATGTGCAAGAACAGGTCAGCCTCAAGTCTGAAATTCATCCATGATAGATGCATATGATGAAGTGTGGACCTAAGTGTAAGGTTGGGGAAACTCCATAGAACAAATCCAATCACTCCATGAGGATCTGCAAACAATGGGCAAGATCCGCGATTGATCCAACTAGCCGTTAGGGTTTGAAATTATTTCGGGGCCAGAACCAAAAACTGTCTCTTAATCCAAAAGCGATGACTTGCTGAAAAGATCCAAATGAGCTGAAAACTTGAAATAAGGCAATTGAACATGTCCACAATGAAATACTAGGTATGCAAGATCTGGCGAGAAAATATGCAGAAACACCGGATCTTCAAACTTGAATAGGAATAAGAACATAATAGGAACAAAACTGAAAGGAAATATTTTTGGGTTGATTCAAGATTGCCAAGAACCAAGGATGCTCCTACATCAAACACAAGCTATTAGCCATGCATTCCAAGTTAATTGAATTCAAATATCATTCAAGTAAAACTAACTGAAGATAACTGAAATGAACTGAACTTAACTAAACTGAACTAAACTGAAATGAAATGAACTGAACTGAATTGAAATGAATTGAACTGAACTAAACTGAACTCAATTGAATTAAATTGAATTGAATTGAACCTCGTACACATCACCCCCTATTTTATAGGACATCAACATGCATAAAAAAAATCCCTATTTTGTAGGAACCTAGGATGCATTTATGAAGTGTACTCAAATCGTCAACCAGTTAACTGAACCATGGTGGATCCCACCTCCCATGTGTGCGCCCATGTGCTCCTATTTTTTAGGAGCTAACTCCAAGGCATCCCCACATGCTCCTAACACTTATAATTAATTACAAATGTCAATTAACATGATTATTTCATCAAATATTATTCTCTTCCTAATCCTAGTGTTGTTGAACACATTCCAATGACTTAGGCGATACATGAAATAAATAATTTTTAGGATTGCAATTAAATGACATCCTATTTCCAAAATTCTCCCACTTGACATTATCATTACAATTATTCTAAACAAGGAATCATTTAATCAGTACATGACTCAAGGCCAATGGCCTTCTTGCACCAATGAGAACTTATCTGCAACATTGATTAAAGTGTCAACTTTCTCAATCAATGCCTTTCCAAAGTCTTTGTAGTATCCATGACTACTCAACAAAAAATTCATGCCAACTTCAAATGCAACCTGCATAATCATGAAGCTCCAAGCAAATGATTAATACTCAAAACCAAAAAGAACTGCATCCTCTTCAAATTTCATGAAGATAACCATATCCTACCAAAGCTCCCACTGAACCATGATACCGAGCTATACATGGCAACAAGATAAATATCAAACCATCACTGTCAAAAAACTCCCACTGTAACATGTAACCAAGCTATCCATGAAATCTTGATAACCATGTTCTAAATGAAGATCATCCATGGCCTCAACACAATCAAAGAATCTGTTGTTAACTATATAGCTCCCAAAAGGTCAAGTAAAACCATAATCTTTAAAACAAGAAGATAAAAATCAAGGTAACCATCCCCATAACTAGAAATCAGCCCATAAACCACGTCATAACATCCCTCAAAATGAATCCTCCAAAACTAACTATTCATAGCTTAAGATCCATATCTATGAAAGATAAAACATATAAACTCATGCTAAACCATCCTTGAATGAGTTTCCATTAATCAACTCAATCCCATGAGAAATAAAAGCATGAAACATAACACATCTGAAAGATATAAAGAGAAAATACCTCTCAAATAAAAAATTGCCGAGTGTGTTGAACTCATGTTCAACCAAGGTGTAGGCTTCTTAGTCTTTACTGTTGAATTTTTTTTTCTTACAAGTAACCATTCCAACATATATCTCTTACCAAAAGAGAACTCAAGCCTCACCTAATTCTCTAAGTATCCATGAGGACCTATAACCAATCAATCCATGTTAAACTCCAAATGAAACACAACACCATCATGAAGTAATCAAGAAAATGATTAATGTACCCAATACAAAGAGAACTACTATGATCAATGTTAAAGATCCAATCTGAAATAAGGAACATCAACATGACATCCATGATATAAAAATCCTAGTCTCAAGAGAACAAGTACCATGCCAAACTCTAAACGCGTATCAAGAGTAAACCGTGACATAATAGAAACCACTCTAAACCAAGAAAACTTATCTCCATATCACCTAAAGATAACCTTACCAATGATGCATCCACATCACTACCAACAACTCCCATTGAACCATGGCACCGAGTCACACATCGCATCGTGACTACCATCATTTCCATGAAGATCACTTTGTAACATCAAGCAAAGAGTTATCACAAACTATATTAGCTAAAATAACCAATGCATTATTACTGTCATATGAGGATTCCTCTGTAGAAGAATCAAAACTCTTTTTCTTGTTCTTACAATCCTTCTTCACATGTCCTGGTTTCCCACAATTCCAACTCTTTACCTTACTATTACCAGGGGTTTTAGACCGTCCTGTAGACTTACTCTTTCCTTCCTTGTCTCCCTTAGGTTCCTTTTTCTCAGGCCTACCTTTTACAAACAAGGCATCTTGGATTTCCATTTTATAATTCCTCCTCATCTCCTCTGATAGGAGAGTAGGAATTATATTGTCCATCTTTGGATCTGCACCACTACCATTGATAGCAACAATTAAATTTTCCCAAGACTCTGGTATAGAACAATGTAATAAAATGCATTTACCTTCATCTTCTAGCTTTACATCTACAGATGCTAACTGACTCATAATCAAATTAAAAGCATTTAAATGATGTGCATCAAAATCGCCATCTTTCATCTTTAAAGAATATAACTATCTTTTTAGATACAATTTATTAGCAAGGATTTTAGTTTGATAGATATCACCTATCCTCTTCCACAAACCAAATGTAGTTTTTTCATCTGAAACATTCAAGAGAACAACATCAACAAGACATAATTTTATGGTTCTTCTTTCCTTCTTATCAAGCTTAGCCCAATCCTCATCTGACATAGATGAAGGTGTCTTTGTCTTATTACCTACAACTAACCACTGATCTCTCTCTTCGAGGAGATCTTCCAATTTTAATTTCCACATCTCGTACCCAGTTCCATTGAACCTTTCAATATCTAAACGAGAAGTAGAACCCAATGTAACAAAAATTATTTCCAAAATCAGCAAATAACAAAAATAATAAAAGCTCCCACTAAAAAAAAATCTTCAATACTCTACCCAACCTCAGCTCTGATACCAAATGTTGAAAATTGAGGTGTTTTCTTAGCTTAATACTTTGTAAAACTTTAATATTGCTGATCTAAATGTGCTTTTCCTTTGTTACAAATTCTTTGTGGGTGATTATTTGATTAATACATTTTACTGTTTGTAGAATGTAGACAAAAGTTGATAAAAGAAGTAGACAGGATATTAGAAAGATTACACAAGCATATACTGTGGAGAAAACCCTTTCAGGTAAAAAAATCCACCAATAATTAATCTATTATTCAATCTCTGAAGTAGATTACAATAGCTTCAATTCTTGCTTGAGAATGCCTCTTTTTCCTTCACCAAGACTTCTTCACAACATGCAATAAAACTGATAATAACTCTCTTCAACTTGCTTGAGATAAATAGGCTTTAATCAAATTTGTAAACTCCAAATGAGTTACAATTACAATGCTCAAACCCTATCCATAAAAGGCACACCTATCTCTTGCAAGTAGAGTTATACCATGAAGAACAATGTCAAATCCTCAACTTCATCCATTTGGGCGTCCCAAACTAAAGTCATAACTCAACCTTTATTCTGTAAATATCTTAAGGCTTCATCCTCAAAGTAGGTGCCCAAAAAAGGGCCCACTTAACTAAGCCTTCAAAAATATCTCAACATGCAAAGGAGCTAATTCCAAGAAGCCAACTTGGGTGCCCAAGGTGGGTCCAAGTTATTTCTTGTTAACTAAAACATTTCTCAACACCATTCATGCAAAACAATGTGCATGCATGATCCTCCATCTATTAACTGAAAGTAGTCCTTGTTATCTGTTATGCAACTCAAGTTATTAGCCATGCATTCCAAGTTAACTCAAGTCAACTAGCATTCAACTTAAACTAACTGAAGATAACTGAACCTTAAATGAACTGAATTGAACTGAACTAAAATGAACTGAACTGAGCCTCATACACATCACCCCCTATTTTATAGGACATCAACATGCATAAAAAAAAATCCCTATTTTTTAGTAACCTAGGATGCATTTATGAAGTGTACTCAAATCATCAACTAGTTAACTAAACCATGGTGGATCCCACCTCCCATGTGTGCACCCATGTGCTCCTATTTTGTAGGAGCTAACTCCAAGGTGTCCCCACATACTCCTAACACTTATAATTAATTACAAATATCAATTAACATGATTATTTCATCAAATATTATTCTCTTCCTAATACTAATGTTGTTGAACACATTCCAAGGACTTAGGAGATACATGAAATAAATAGTGTTTAGGATTGCAATTAAATGGCATCCTATTTCCAAAAATCCCTAAGCCACCATGTCCTAGTCCTAATCCATTGGCCTCTCCACCTTCTAACCCTTCAAACTCTTCATTACCCCCATCATCATCTAATCCTCCATCAAATACATGCCCTAAATTCAAATATTTCAAAAGTAAACCTATGGAATTACCCAAATCTACCCATCCACCTACAAAGGATGTGACCCAAGGGCTACTAGCAAGGAATTAAACATTGCCATTTCATCCAAATCATATGTTTGAACCTACCAAAGAGTCTTAAAACATCATGCCCATTCTTATAACCCCATCATGTAGTCTTCCCCTTGAGCCTATTGAAGAGTCTCCCCCATTGAGCCCAAGTCAACCTCCATCATGTCTCCATGCTTTTGACCATCTAGAACATGTTAAGCCTATTCAAGATTCATACCCTTCCACTTGCATTCAAGCAACCCAAAATTTATATCAAGAGTCTACTCCCAAGCATGTGGAAACATCAAGCCCTAGTCCTAATCGAATCAAATCACTTTCATCCAACCTATCCATAACCTATATATTATCTACGATCAAGCTATTACCTATGAAGAAGCTATCCATGAGGAACTTGATCCTATACCTATCCATGAGAAAGATATCCCAAATGCACCTTCACCTAGTCCTATCCATGATCCACCAACATCCACTTCCCTTGATGAGACATATGCCTCCCAAACACACATAGAAGATCAAACAAATACCTTGGATCTAAGTGAACACAATGCTAATCAAGATCCTAATGATCCTCCATCACCCACCATCAAATCCATTTCAAATCCATCATATCCACTTGGTCTTTCCACCCTCATTCATGAACGTTCCTCCTTAGAACCACAACCACCATTATCCACTTCACCTTCTTCATCTAATAATGAACTCAAGTCTAGTGTCCAAAACACACCTAGTCCCATTGTCCATCGCATACTCCAAAATATGAACTACCAAGATAAAGGTTTAGGCCTTCATGAACAAGGTATTTTGGAGCCCATCCATGTCAAATTCCCCACACACTCATATGACCTTGGATACACACCTCGAGGACACCAATCTAAAGATGTTGGTACTTCCTCCATGCATCCTAAGTCCACGTCCTTCCATCATAAGCCCTATCATACACCCAAGACATGTGTTTCCATTCCACCTCCATCATCCTACAAATGTCAAAAGCATGTGACCGTACACCTTCCACCATCAACTTTGCCACCATTTCTTCCAACTCATAATATCCCTCCCATATACTCTACCTCTGTTACTCCCAACACCTTATATCTCTATTATACAATCCCCTTATCCATACATCTATAAATATTATAAAAATCCTAATCATGAAAAATCAATACACACATTGTCTAAACATGAAGCTTCCACTCATTCCACCATACCCATGGGATTCAAAAGCAAAAATTTCAATGCCTCTACGTATAAAGTAAAAAATCCTAAGAGTCCTCATGCCTTAGGGCACAAAAGAAAATAATCAAAGAAAAATCCATCTAAAAATCTATATAAGCCCATACCTCCAAAAGAAAATTCTAAAAACAAAATGGTTTGGGTACCTAAGCAAAAAGAAATCAAGTGAAACGAGGCATCCACGTCACAAAATCTGAACCATCCACTTCCACCTCACATTCCCACTCTATTCAAGAATCTCATATTCCATCCCACAAGCAAAATAAAAGTCATAAAAATACTAAGTCTATTTGGGTACATAAAGCACTTCATCACCCATCTCCTAAGCAAACATCTCCATTTCTTCCTACACCCCCTCCACATCAAAATCTTTAACATTTATCATTGGCCATTGTTCCATTCCATTTCACAAGAATTCCACCTACCTCCATCTCTTCATCCTTCACTCATTATCCTACATATCTCCCCCATCACCTTCTTATGGTCCATTCTTTTGGCTAAGCCTCCCCTTCATCTTCCCTACATAATCCACATCACAATCCATCATCTACCTAATCCATCTCCCTTTCATGTCATCCCTTACCAACATCTATGAGCATAATGACATTTGACATGGTCCATGCAACGAAAGCCATCTAGCGGGACTATCACCTTCCATGGAACTAGACACTTGAGTCCCTCCTATCCTTCTCCTATTCAAAAAAATAAAAAAAGTCAAAAAAATAAAAAATAAAGTCAAAAAGTAAAAAAATTAAAAAAAAAAGTAAAAAAAAGTAAAGATAAATCCCTTCATCAAATGATGAAAACCTATTAAAGAGACACCCTAAATAAATACCATGATGGAAACCTGGCAAATGGGCGTCATGTGTAGGTTGATCTTCTATGTCATTTACACTTGGGGGCACTTTGTCTCATCCATACTATCTATCTTATCATGTCGCTTCTTATCATATCATTTCAATCCTACCTACCATCTTTAGCCGTCATACATACCTTTCATATTGAGTCCATTCATCCTCTCTTCCTCCTTTTGATCTTGATAAAAATAGGGGGAAAAATGTTGAAACATGCTTTGGATGTCTTTTGATATACCTCATCCTTCCAAACAAGCCTATCATTATCCTATTGTCATAAGCTTTGTCATTAAAAATTCTAAAGTATTGTGCCTAGAATGGGGCATGTTGTTCCTATGTGACATAGTCTTTGGAGATCACATCCTTGCTCTCTTATGATGCATACATCCATTCCATTCACTATGACCTATCCTTTTTATCCATCCATCTATCATGAGCCTTTTATCCCTTATCCTATCACCCACCCTTTCATCCATCAATCCTACTTCTCTCCTTGCACCTAGACTTGGTTTTCCCATATCATTGGTATCGAGCACAAAGGCTACCCAAATTTTCATCCATTGACATCTCAAAACATTTCAAAAAGTCCTAAAAAAATACCAAAAAAATGAAAAAAAGGTCTTGAAAATAATCCCAAAAGATCAAAGCATTCTAAAAATCCAAAAAAATCAAAACATTTCAAAAATGCAAAAAAATAAAAATATCCCCAAAAATACAAAAAAATGGGAAAAGGTCCTGAAAAAAGACAAAAAATCAAATAGCCAACAAAAATCCAAGCAATAAAATCAAACCAAATCACTTCTTCCAATAAATTCACCACATCAATTCAACTCCTTCAAATCAATCTTCAAACTATCAATCAATCAATCCTCTAATCAAATCGCTCCAACTTAAATTATTCGAAGAAAATCAATTCCTCAATTCAATTCATCAATCATCATCCAAATTAATCATCTTCACTCATTCCAAGTGTAATGCCCCTCCACGTAAACCCCATAGGACACAACAACTAACAATAAACAAAACATTTTTTTTTGAAACAACAATTACATTAAACATAATTAAATAATTAATCAACATTAATTTAAACCATAAGACATCAACCTAGTCCCATGGGGTAACATGGTGCGCTACTTGAAATGAACCCAACCATAACTTAGATAAATGAACCCATAATTAAATAATTCATAGAAACGTGAATAAGAAATGACATAAATATATAACATATATTCAATCATAAATAAGATAGATAAAGAAATATATGAATATATGAATATCATAATATTGCATTACAACTTCCAAGTTCATAATTACATTCATGGAACATATCTCCATAGATACAACACATTAAGAAACTATTATTACATTACAAAGCTGCTTCCCTTATAATAATGGGAAGTGTACAACATAATCTAGAATGATACAATAATGAAGAATATAATACATAAAGTGGTACAATCTTCCTCTATGTGAAGCTTTGAGATCACTGCAACTGCTTTTGCATCACGATCACCACCTGGGGACCTAATGGGTGCATAGAACGTTCCACCCGACCTTGTGAACCCGAAAGTACACCCCCCGTGCAAGGAGTCAATAAGAAAAGAACCACATCCAACAAGGTCAAAACATAAAAGACTAACACCACACAACAAAACCACATAATAACACAAACAATAAAAATAGTAATACTCCAGAGGCAACAAGAACAATGGAAAACAACTAGGTACAGTGGGAGAGAGTCATCACATGGCCTTACATGGATTCACCAGACTACCTAACACTAGGAGCCACCTCCATCTATGGTTAACCAGACAGTCTATCTCAAGGTGCCGCCCCATAGGGTGACTAATGCGAAGCCACTTACCTTTCGTGGAGACAAGATAGTGACCTTATCGATCAGGTCTTCCCACCCAACCTTAGCCTTTGAGAGCACTAACGGTATGAGTGAGGCACATGTTTAGTCTTGTTATTAGTTGAACTAACCCAACCCACTAGATACATTAATTAGGTTATCACTTATTAAGGGAACTCTTCCATGGGTTATCCTGGTCCAACCTCTTTGTCCGTCGACCCCCATGAAGAGCCACTCTCCCTATGGCTACCCAAAACCAAAGTCAAGTAAAGGGTTGTACCTCAACACTCTAAAACATAAAAGATACTCTTTAAACAAGACACACAGGGCATGACCATCTTGTGAATACAAAATGTATCAAAACCCATAAATCAAAGAGGCACCACCCATGCACACACACTCAAGATAAAGGAATAAATATATAAGTACAACAACCAAAATGCACAACCGCACAATATCCCCTAGCCTATGGAAGAAAGTAAACAACTACCCAAGGACAAAAATGACATGAGTTTCCCCGAAATCACAAAATAATTTAAATCAAAGTTCCAAAACATACAACAAATAACTCCTCTCAAATAAATAAATCAATAACCCATTTTCTCTTCTATAAGCAAAAATATTTTAAACGATACATTATTCCAATTAAGATAATGTTTCCAAACAATATAAACTTCGACATAAATAAGCATATTGCCTAACAAATAACAACTCCATCATTTTAAAATCATTTAATATTAATAAACTACTATATATAAAATTCATTCCAACACACGATATACATTACAGAAATAAAGTATTTTAACTTAAATTATTAAAATAATTATAAATAATATGTGTATAGTTTAGAATCTAAACTTACACAATATTTATTATCTCATCATATTTATTTTATCAAATAAGAAAATCTGCATTTACATATTTGTTTCTAAATAAGAGTTTTCTAAATCTGAGTTTTACAAAATTATAATTTTTTGTTCAATTATTTCAGAAATCAAAATCACATTTGCACAACTAAAATATATATAAAATTATACATATACATACATAATATATATATATATATATATATATATATATATATATATATATATATATATATATATATATATATATATATATATATATATATATATATATATATATATATATATATATATATATATTAGTCATTTAAAAATTAAATTATATTACTGTGCTGGTGCAACTGTAGCATATCCCAAAAAGCAGTTTTTATTAAATCATTATATAATAGAATCTACACACACACACACACATATATATATATATATATATATATATATATATATATATATATATTATAACAAAACTCAAATCGAAATATCCATTGAACTATCCGAGAGTTCACAAAACACAGAGAAGTAATAATACACAAATCACCCATAACACACACACACACATATATGTATATATTTATGTATATTAAAAAAACAAGGAATGGCAGGAATGTATAAGGCGCGACCCCTTCCTTGAATGGCTGCACACAATAGCCATAAGTTGTTGTGCAACCATTCAAGGAAGGATGGCAGTGAATGAGGGTGCCGGCAGGTAGGGTGTGGGAAGAATGAAACGCCTAAGGTGTTAAACATAACTGCTCGATAATAACAGGAAACCATGAGGAAAATTCAATATGCCAATGAAAGATGCTATCGACCTTGAACATATATATATTAGACACCCAAAAAATGGAATGCGGGTACAACCCAACATACAATAACATTGGAGAATCCAAGAACTAGATTGGTGAAATAAAATAGATAGAATGCGAAAGAAAACTGAAATAATTAGAGGAAGATCTTTGGTAAAGAGAAATTACAATGTAAATGGTTGGGGAAATAAATCCATAAACAAAACGGATTGAAAACAGAGACAAATATACCAAAAATGAAATGAATTTCTAGACAATTTGCCAACCAAATCCATACATCTAAAATAATAAATGAGACGATGACGAACATGAACAAAGAGGTAGGAAAACCAATAGGTTGTAGACGAAATTTAAACATCAACTAAGACAAACGATTTCACAAAATCAACAATTCAAAACTCACAGAAATGCATTATTCATTACACATAGTTTTTGACAAGCAAGCATAATACAATTTCAAAATTTTCTTTTCCTTTTTCTTTTTAATAGGAAGAACAAATATTTTTAAGTTTACTATTGCTACCTAGAGTCCTTCGCCTGGTACTTAATCAGAGATGAAATGCTAAGTCGAGCGTTTCCAGACAGCCACGTTCTTTCACCAATTTTTGAAATCCACAGCTTAGAGAACCAATTTCGAAGAAGCAATATCCCAAGCAAACTAAGATTCTTAATTCTTTTATTATTAATTTTGAAAAGAAATACTAAGAACATAATTTTTTCTAGAAAAACTAAAAAAAATGTGAATTGTAGAGAAAATTTCTTTCCTTCTCTTTGCTTTTTTGAAAAACCACCAAATTGGATATAAAATCCAAAAAAGGTAAAAATCAGAAAGTTACTAACAATTTCCGAATTTTAATCCACATGGAAAATAGCCACTTGCATTAAATTTCATTTTTTACCAATTTCAAATAAGCATTTCACCCAAAATTTCTAAACTAACTATTTCTTCAAAAATTTAAACAATATAATTTCATTGTTAAAATATAATTAACTTTAAGGCAATAAATATTATCAAAATAAATAAATAAACAATATAAACCATGCAACATTTAAATTTAAAATTTAATATTAAATTAATTACTCAATGTTAGAATTAATCATAATAATAATAATTTCAAATGTCTTAATTTAAATATCTAATAAAACAATTTATTAATTTACATTTATTTAAATTAAATGGTATTCCCAAAATAATTTAAACTATGCAATATTAATAAAGCAATTAATGTTTACTTAAAATAAATAATCATTAATTATATTAACTAGCAAATTTTAATTTTTTAAAGAATAAATTACATTCATGACAATTAAAATTTAATCATTTAACTACCCTCATCGAAGAATATCATTTAATTAAAGCAATTATTCAACAACATCTACATAGCCATATTCAAAACCTTTAATAAACATTACTAAAACCATGGAAGTAAATAACTTAAAATAAAACCGTACCCACATGAACAAAGTGCATATAGATAACATGAACAAACAATGACTAAACCACAGACACATACGGGGGTAATTCTTATCAACTCCCTAACCACATCAAACCATTGGGTATGTAGGGTGCGCTCAGACCCGACAATGTGGGTGGAGTCGGCACCCGATACCTGCAGTCCTACATAACACCAAATGTCAAACAACATATACATATACATATAAACTCATAATCAAAGCTCACCATGAAAGAGAATTACAGTGAGGTAGGGCGCTCATGGATGAGCGATGCAACACTATCCCTCTCACCTGAATCATAAAAAATAATCAAAATCTAAACAACATCATCATCATAAAGCGATCAGTCACCACATCATAAGAATAAGTATCCAACACATGTGTCCAAATATCATAAGCAAAAAAATAGAACTACCCGCCAACCAAACAACATGATGAAACAAATGTCTATCAAAGTATCAAGTATGCATCAAAACATAACCAGAAACCAAACATAATCAAAACACACATCAAACAGTATCATAATGTATCAGTAACATGAGAGGCACTACACCAAGCAATAATCTAAATACAAGTCAATCCTTAATCCATACCAACCAAGCTAATCAATCTTGCCAAATTATCCAATCACATCCTTTGGTCTTGATCCTAATCTTGTTGTAAACCCAATCAATCAATTAATCAATCATCCTTGTGTTGATCTAGGGATATATAATTCCCCACAATTACAACACTATCATCATCAACCAACCAATCAATCAATTAACCATTGGTTTACAACTTGATAGGGGCAATACCTTCTTGTTTTGGTATCATTTGTGCATGCTTGCTTGCTTGCTAGTGTGTGTTATCATTTTTATCTTGCATTTGCATCAAATCCAAATCATTCCCAGCTAATATTCATATCTTGTTTCTAGACAAGGTTGTATTATGCTGGGGCGCAAGACACATCGTCACCTTGGTATTTATACCTTGGTGCATAACGTCTAGTGCCATATCAAACATATGATTGCTCACTTTATTGCAGCATAGCGTGTCATTCTTCTTTTTCATCTACTTCTTATCTTGTATCATTCATCTTAAATCCCTCCTTTATCGTCTCATTCATTTCGAGAGCATACTCGTGTTTTTCCAACCGGCCTATCCTCTCGAGGGGGCATCATCATCATTATCATATCCTATATCATCATCCCATTTCTTCATATCTTTTGCATCATCATATTCTTCTATCATCCCTTTCATTCATTCATTCATCTTACTCCTCACTTCCTCAAGTGGCTGGGGCATCATCTTTTTTTCCTCTATCCATACCTTAGCTTCTTTGAAATGATGTTACTTGACATAAATCACATCATCTCAAAGAGAGACAAAATGTAGACACCTAAAATTTTCTAAGTCATAACATTACCTAGTCGATACATGACCTTGTAAGACATCTTGTAATATTTTACTCTAGGTCATTACATTATCCTGCTTATCCAATTTATTCTACTTAATCACCTTCCCAATTAATTAAATAAATCTCATTTATTTAATTAATTCCCCTTCACATGTCTCAAAATAATTCAAATTAAATATTTTAATTAATCCCTCACTTATTACCACATTGCAACATGTGTCACTTGACTACAACTCTTCACATGCACAAATAATTCAAATAATTTTATTATTTAAATTATGAGATTCCCACTCACATCCTATTCTTTTATCCCCATTCATTGTGTGTCATAGGCATCTTTTCCTCCAAAATAAATAAAAGAATCCCACTTATTACCTCACATCCTAATTTTAGCCTCATATCATAACTCACTTAATGTGCGTCATAGGCACTAAAATCAACTTTTAATCCTAGTCATACACATCACATAATTGTCTTTTAATCTTGGTCATTGAATCAAATCAACTCTTGCCTATAAGTCAAGCCTTTCATAGGCCATTTGCATCAATCTTCTTCTAGTATCCATACTCTACCAAAATTTTCTCCAATCTTCTCATCTATCTATCTATTCCTCTATCATCTCCATCTTATCATTATGCTACAAAAATGAGCAATCAACATCAACATATAAAATCATTCAATCCTTCAAAATCTTGCATTCTCATGCAGGTGGAGAAGAGCAATGGAGAGAAATCAAGTCTAGCTTGGAGATCGGTTTTCTTTCCTTTCTTGTTTTCATTTCATGCTAGTTTGTGCTTTATTATGCTTGTTAGGGTTTCATTATAATTTTTTAATGCATTTTCCCTAAATTTTTACACTAACTACATAAGCTACTAGCAAAGTAGTAATCAAATTCTTGCTGGATAATATCATCAAAAGGTTTGGAATTCCTGTTAGATTGATAACAGATAATGGGATGTGCTTTAGATTATATTAATTCAAGAAATTTCATGAATCTTATGGCATAGTAATCTCTTATGCTTCCCCCTATCACCATCAAACTAATGGGCAAGTTGAATCCAACAATAAGAGAATTATAAAGATAATTAGAAGAATGCTAGACAATAACAAGAAGTCTTGGGATTCAAAATTAAGATTAGCATTATGGGTAGATAGGATCATAGTAAAGAAAGCTACTGGAAAATCTCCCTTTGAATTGGTGTATGGAGCTCAAGCAAGGATGCCAATGCACAACTTATTGCCTATTTACAAATTCATGCTACAAGAGGATATGTATATCCCTGAGCCCATGGAAGAAATGATGGAACTGTAAGAATGGGGAAAATCAAATAGTATTAGATAAAGTGACAGCCAACACTTCTAAACTATTATCCCGATCTAAACAAGAGGATACAAACAAAGAGAGCAATCAAAATGAAAAAAAATGAAATAAAACACTCCCCTTTGAAGTTGATTCTTTCTCTTGTCTGTCCTATTTCTTCTTATGCCAATATTGCCCTCAGATTTGTTGATGAAGTTGTGCAAATACCTGCAAATAGTAAGCAAGAAAGTTGGAGATAATGACTGTTCAATTGAAAATGGAGGGGAAGGGTTTCTTTTATAGACAACCATTCGAATGGACGGACGAGATTGATCTTCCAGAAAGATTCTAAGATCAACGGATGAGGATTCATGAGAGGGAAGTTATGAAATGGATGGCCAAGATCGAGTTTCTAGAAAGATGCCAAGATCTACGGTTGAGAATTGATGCAACCAGAATATGCCATGCATGGAAAAGATATGACGCCGACGGCTATGACGCCTGACGGCTATGACAGACATGCAGGACATGCAGACTATGACATGAAATAATGACAGGGGATCTTTGACCAAATAATTTATTTTAAATAATTTATTCAAAAATGGAAGGGGATGACAAGTGGCAAATAAATAATTTATTTTAAATTATTTATTCAAAAATGGAGGAAAAGGACAAGTGGCAAATAAATAATTTATTTTAAATCATTTATTTGGAGGAAATGAAAAAGGAGATTTAATTAAATTCATAAATTTAATTAAAGGAGGAGATATAAATTAAATATGGATAATTGATTAGGATCAATTATTTAAAGGAGAAGAATGACACATAACTAAATAATTTTGTCAATTATTTAATTATAGAAGAATAAAAGGTCAAATAATAATAATTATCTGACTATAGACATGTGATAAAAGATAAATAATTAAATAAATAATGATTTATTTAATTATTGAAGAAAGGGGTATTAGTGATGCAATTAAATAATTTTAATTGATCAAGATAGAAATGAGAAGGTGAATCAATTAAATAATTAAAAACTATTTAATTAATAAAGGAATATGATCAAACATAATAGAATAATTAAAATTATTCAATTATTGAAAGATGATGACTAGGAAAAATGATGCTCATAGACTTAGGACATTTTTCAGTGTCTACATTTTGCCCCTCTTTGACATAATGTAGTTCATCGCATTGTGTCAAAGAAATTTAATTCTGAAATATGCCCCAGTGTAAAGAGAAAGGGGAAGGATGACCAAGAGGGTTGTGGTATGCCCCCTCAAGAGGACATGCAGGTTCAAAGAACAGGAATGTGCTCTCGAAATGGAAGAGAAGACTAGAGGATGAAAGATGGAAGAAATGTTAGCATGGAAAAAATAAGGGAGATGGGATGTTAGAGTGAAAAGGGGAAAAAAGATAGACATGAAATGATAAGGGAACCAACTTTCACGCTTACATTGTTATATTTATCATCATTGGGCATCAAAAATGTCACAAATGGACCACAAACACCATGGTATGACATAAAACAAGGTGTGCAAGGTGACCATTTGGAAGAGACAACCAATCAAAAAAGACAAGGAATGCCCTAGCTCATACTAGGGACCCGATTGTCCTAGTCTTTTTGCCAGGACAAACCACAGGCAGCAAACAGAGAAAAGAGGCCATGATCCATCATCGTCCCTCTAAATCCATTGATAGGAAATCCTCAAGGAGACTAGTAACATGACCCAAAACCAATCAAAAAGATAAGAAAATCCATACCAACAAAGTGTTTTCCAAGAGAGTGTTTTCTAGTGATAATGACGATTGTTTGGTTGGTTGATTAGGTTGACCAAGATGACTGAGTTGATTGATAGGTTGATAAGGATTGATAAAGTGATTTAATTGACCATGCCTAGCCTCAGGAAGGACACATCCTGATGAAGGCAAGATTGATTGACCAAGCTGATAAGATTGAGTGGTGTGACAAAGTTGATTGATAATGATAATGCCCGATTCCAGGAAGGACACATCCTGATTAAGGAAAGATTGATTGACAAAGTTGACAAGATTGTTTGATTGTTTGACAAATATTAATGAATATGACCAAGCGATGTGACAATACCCAACCATAGGAAGGACACATCTGATAAAGTTGACCAAGTGACAAGTGTTGACATGACACCCTGACTGCAAGAAAGACACATCCTGCTTAAGGTGAATGACAAGGTTGAGAAAGTCCAATCCCAGGAAGGATGTATCTTGATAAAAGACAAGAGATAAGACCAAATGAGACAAATGACATGATGCCCCATTCCGATATAAGACTAGTGACTTGATTGAGTTGATGATAGGATAATTGATTGATGAAAGATTTAATTTGTTTGTGGTTTCTTGATGTAGTTTGAATGATGATTGCTTTCAGATCAAGCACACGACCCAACTCGATGAACCCTAAAGGACTTGACCTAGGGGGCCTCGGGGGCTCATCGATAGATGGCCTTGCCTACGTAGCAGTGCACAAAGACCTCGTAGTTCGACACGACTTGAATTTGTCTTATTTGACAAAAT
The DNA here is from genome assembly GCA_007115665.2 of Sequoiadendron giganteum. Classification (NCBI taxonomy): domain Eukaryota; kingdom Viridiplantae; phylum Streptophyta; class Pinopsida; order Cupressales; family Cupressaceae; genus Sequoiadendron; species Sequoiadendron giganteum. The sequence goes on from CM021100.1 coordinate 662,472,728, forward strand.
ACTAGGTCATGATTTTATTTGGACAACCTAAAGGGACTGACCTAATGCCTCGGGGGCTCATTTAAGATGAGTCTTGCCTACGTAGCAAATGCGCAGAGGCAACGTAGTTCGACCACTCTAACAAAACTGATTCAGACTCAGACTCTATTTTTGGGATTTTTGAAGCTTTTTGATTTTTTTGGATTTTGAAATGTTTTGATTTTTTTTGGATTTTGAAATATTTTGGTTTTTTTTTGGGTTTTGAAATGTTTTGATGTTTTTTTTTTTTCAGGACATTATATGATTTTTTCAGGACATTTGATGATTTTTTTTTATTTTGAAGGTTTTAAAGGGGTGATACCATGTATTATTTCCCATGAAGATGGAAGTCAAGGAATTGCCCCCAGTTGAGTATAGGACAAATTTATTATGTGTGAGGGGAAGCGACGAATGCGATAGGTGGATATGAAAGCGAAGGATGCTAAATGTCGGTGGTTTTTGGTTCATGGAAAGGATGGCACTTTATTATGGATGAATGAGACTTTATTATGGATGATAACTATAGGGATCATGAAAAATGCATGTGAAAGATATCCACAATCAACCAGGAAGGCATGCACACGAATCCAAGGACAAACATGATCTTGCCCCTAGTCAAGCTGAGAACCAATTGATAGGTGATGATGACGATGACAATGTTGTTTGATAGGGGAAGGACACATCCCGAAACAACATGAGGATGATGATTATGTGACTAAAGGATCAAGGTTCACAATAGGGCTAGGAACAAAGCCAAGAAATGTTTTGGATGATGTACTAGGTTACATAGCAAGATTGTATGGATTAGACTCATTGCATTTGGAATGACTAACCTTAGAACTAGATGGGATTATGGAGGGAACTTGGATAAGTGGATTAGAATCCTTAAACCAATAACAAGGGAAACCAAGTCCAACAATAGGTATGAAAAGATAATGGATTGCTTTTGGAAAATGATAAGAGACATGAGGATTATTGGATGGAAGAATTAGGATATGATCTCCAAGGACTATTTTGCATAGGAACAATTTGTTTTCTCCAAGATATGGGTTTGGATAAATTCTATGAAGGAAATGACATGATATTTCATGGGTAGTGTATGATCAAAGGATAGACATGTCCAAAAATTTTCCGAAGCATGATTTATGTTTGTGCCCCATTTCTTATCAAGATCAAGGTAGGTGGGAGAAGGGATGAAAACAATATGGACTAGATGGAAATGTTATGAGAAAGGCATGGGAGATGAGAAAACTTGCCCCCAAGTGTAATAATCCACATAGATAATTTCTCTTACACATGACGCCTATTTGCCAGGTTTTCATCATGGTACTTATCCAAAGCGCCATAAAAATGGTTTTCACTATTGGACGAAATTTTTTTCTTTACTATTTTTTTTTTTTAATGATGTCACACAAGACGCCTGCTTGCCAGGTTTTCATCAAGGTGACATATTTTTTGACTTTTTATATCGATTTGATAGTTTGGATGGCTGTTGATTGTTCTGGATCTTTTGATAGTGTTGATGTAGATACTGGTGTCATGATATGCCAATAGTGACCTTTATGGAGTAATTGTCTTGTCAAGATCGTAGCACTTGCATGCAACTGATCAATGTCATTGTGATCCTCTCTGATACTAGTGTTGGCCTTATTAGAATATGCACATCATGATAGAGTACCATGGGAGTCCTTATGATAAAGGGTTGCTGCCAAGATGCGATGGATTTGTGAAGTAGGATTTTTAGACTTTAGGTGAGATGCAAGATTATGATGGATGATGGTAGGTGTGGATGGAAAATTTGGTGTTTTGGATGTAGCAATTTTTATTTTCCAAACTTGGGATGGTGGATGATGGAGTTTGGAATTTTGATTAGGATAGTGTTTGGAACCAACATTTTTATATGCCTTTCTTGATGACCATTTTAAAGGAGGTGGACATTTATTATATGTGGGAGTCCTCTTTTCTTGTGGCTCCATATTTTGATTGACTTTTGGATTTGAAATATTTTCTTTGTTTGATCCATTTTTCTTTGGGATCTATTTTAACTTCATTTGTCCACTTGAATTTTTGTTTGACTCAATGGCCTTTGACATTTGATTTTGAATTTTGGATTTATAATAATTTTATTTTTGTTGGTTCCAAATGGAAGATTTATTCATGTTGCAATGATGGTTTATGGTGTGGATGGAAGGAGTGTTGGCAACAACCTTATGACAAGGACTACTCATGGCCCCCATTTTGATGTTTATATCAGATAAAGTCGCCCCCAATATCAAGGAGGTACCACTAACATCATTTGATTCTCTGATTGAAGAATAACCAAGACCTTGATGTCTAGGATTTGCATAAAATTGTATTGGTTCTATAATGCCTTGCTCATGTAGCCTAGTCCTCTTCCTTGATACTGCATGCTCTGACAAATTTTGTTTCCGATGAGGTATTTTTTATTTTGAAAACAAGATGCTAACCCATCATTTTGTATGTGGTTTTTGTTACTTGGAATCTCCTCATCTACAAGAAATCCTGCTTTGACAAAGGTGGATGCTCCTAATTGATAGGATGTTTTGGATTTATCATTCGTCATGCTTGTTTCTTCTCGATCATTTGGGACATCAATTTGATTTGTCATAGATTTTGTATCTTCTTCTTTGACTTGATCCATAGTAGCTTCTTTGTGTTCTCCTTTGACTTGATCAATAGTAGTTGCTTTATGCTCTTCTTTGATGTTATCCATATCATTGATTTGATTATCTATGTGTCCAAAGGAGGCAAGTGTCTCAATTTGGGGAATGGAGGTGTTTTGTGTTTGGATGGGGTCATCTTCAAATGTTTGGTCATGAATGGCATAAAGGTCAATAAGAGGATCATTTTGGATTTCTTGTCCAATGGTAGGATCTTGGTCAAAAATAGGTGTATCTTGGAGAACATGGTTGTGAATAGACTCTTGAACAAGGATAGGTGTATTTTGGATGCCATGATTATCTAGAAGGACTTCTTGGATGGACTTAAGGATGGGATCATGAGATGGACTGCTTCGATCTTGATATGAAAGTGAAGTTGTGATGTCATGCTTTGGAATTTCTTTTTGACATGTATCCCAAGGTGTAGACAATGTGATGTGGTTTTGGATACCTTGACCAAATGTATTTTCATGTCCAAATGTAGTTTGGGATGGAGTGGATGGAAATGGGCTAGTGGATGATGGATTAGAATAAGATGTGGAGGATTGGAATGGATTAGTGGATGATGGATTATGATAGGATGTGGAAGATTGGAATGGACTAGTGGAAGGTTGGTTTCCCTTGTCAAAGTTAGGATAGGGATGACTAATGGACATTTGTTGTGGGTCAATGACATGGATTGTGCTAAGGGAATCTTGATAGTGAGGGTAGATGGATGAAGGACTAAGGCTTATGGATTGTTGATAAGAAGGGTATGTGAGTGGTTGGTATTGGCGATTGAGGATTGATTGATATTCAGCTTGACTACGAAGAAGATCAAGGTAAAGTGAAGACATGGTCATGAATTTGGATTATGATGGATAAGGAAAACTTAGTGAGGACCATAAAAGAATTGTGACCTTTGGATGGCAATGCAAGGTTTTAATGCAAAATGGATATGAAATTATGCTATTTTTTTTTTTTTGAGATTTTCAAGGATATAAGGATGCAAAGTTTCAATGTACCTAAGACCAAGATTAATGAATGGTGGAATGATAATGACCCTATTACCAAGGATATGATATGCAAGGATGAACCTATGGGCAAATGAAAACTAAAGATGTCACTAATGGAAGATTTGAGCAATTTTTTATTTTTATTTTGGTTTTCGATAGAGGTTGCTTGATATCAAATTGGACAAGTTTGGTCTTGGGTTTTAGATTGCAAAATTTTGAATTGTTTCAAGTTGAATGTGTGTGTTTCCAGATTTGTGAAAGATGTTTATCTGTCTCAATGTCTTAAAAAAAAACACTTGGAAAACACAATATCTTGTCTTTGAAAATTTGAAAACATGCACAATGAAGACAAGCACAACCCTAAGTTAAGCAAGGACAATATTCGCTAGATTCCACGTGGGTTTCCCCAACTGCACTTATTCTTAGCGTGTGAATCCAAAAGCTTGGCTGCACGGGCTCCCCCTTACATTGCACTCACTTCTCAGGCCAACCAAGCTTCCAACCCCCATAAAACTCCCATGGCAGGTTGATCACCTCTACTAAGAACTGCGAGAATGTGGATGCCTTCACAACGACCGTTGTTGCGCTAGCAAATAGAAGGATTTTGGCAACTACACAAAGGTTTTTAGTTCGGGACCCCCGTTCGAGTGGCCATACATGGGGCACAAGATTAAGCTCCGTTTAGGAGGCACTCCAGCTTGAAGAGGTTATGTTCAACAGGGTTTTGGGGAGTACTACTTGGTCCGTATGACACATCCGCACTCGTAATCCAAGGTTTTCCCTTAGGATTCACATTTATATACCGGTCGGGGGTAGCTCGGCCAAAGAGCTCCGTTGCCGGTCTGAGTCGCCTTGGGGTGAGTACTTTTTCGCACCAAGGAAGGCCCAAGTTCTAGAGGCAATAACCGTTTCTCTTACACCCAAGATCGCATAAATGCGCAAGGGGAGAGGATACTTCGATTATTGCATCAAAGGGTAACACAAAATTGAAGACACTTATAAATTTTAATTACCGAATGATAATGTAAGGAGGACACACAAGACACTTTATTCATTTTAAAAATTTAACTTGATGTGAAACAAACAAAGTTCATTTTAAGCCAATGACATGAAATGCATGTTCATTTTAACCCATGAATGTGCATGCAATTTGTGTTCATTTTAATCTCATGACATAAAATGCATGTTCATTTTAACCAATGATTGTGAATGCAATTTGCGTTCATTTTAAGCCCATGATATGAAATGCTTGTTTATTTTAACCGATGAGTGTAAATGCAATTTGTTGTAGTTGTTGAAAGCAAACAAAATTGATTATGTCTAAAAAAAATTAAAAGTTCGATTTTTGTTTCTAAAGAAACAATTTTTTTTAGACTCCCTCCAAGCTGTGCCACATGCTAAAAACAAGAGATTAGTAACTCAAAAGAAAATGACACCAGTGAATTAAAATAATCATAACTTTTTCAAAACTTAACAAAATTTCAATTGGTTTATATCCATGGAAAGCTAAAATTCAAACCTTCAAAACCCAAAAATTATTTTTCCAAGATTCTGCATAAAAAAAATGTTATAGGCAAAAAAAAACGCGAGTTTTAACAGCTAAACTAAAAAAACAACAAATATTAAAATAGCCATAACTTTCTCAAATCTTAACGAAATTTTAAACCGTTTGAAGTTTCAGAAAGCTAAAAATGAGGGCTACAAAACCCAAATGATTATTTTTAAAGAATTTATGCGCCCATTTTTCTGTGCTCAAAAAAAGATGACGGGATTTCATATGAATTCTTAGCTGTAACCTGCAAAACAACCAAAAAAACAAGAAAACAAACAATTTTTTGCAATATTATTCGATTCACGTCGGGTTCACCAATGTAAGAATGGGGAAAATCAAATAGATTTAGATTAAGTGACAGCCAACACTTCTAAACTATTATCCCGATCTAAACAAAAGAATACAAACAAAGAGAGCAATCAAAATGAAAACAAATGAAATAAAACACTCCCCTTTGAAGTTGATTCTTTCTCTTGTCTGTCCTATTTCTTCTTATGCCAATATTGCCCTCAGATTTGTTGATGAAGTTGTGCAAATATCTGCAAATAGTAAGCAAGAAAGTTGGAGATAATGACTGTTCAATTGAAAATGGAGGGGAAGGGTTTCTTTTATAGACAACCATTCGAATGGACGGACGAGATTGATCTTCCAGAAAGATTCTAAGATCAACGGATGAGGATTCATGAGAGGGAAGTTATGAAATGGATGGCCAAGATCGAGTTTCTAGAAAGATGCCAAGATCTACGGTTGAGAATTGATGCAACTAGAATATGCCATGCATGGAAAAGATATGATGCCAACGGCTATGACGCCTGACGGCTATGATAGACATGCAGGACATGCAGACTATGACATGAAATAATGACAGGGGATCTTTGACCAAATAATTTATTTTAAATAATTTATTCAAAAATGGAAGGGGATGACAAGTGGCAAATAAATAATTTATTTTAAATTATTTATTCAAAAATGGAGGAAAAGGACAAGTGGCAAATAAATAATTTATTTTAAATCATTTATTTGGAGGAAATGAAAAAGGAGATTTAATTAAATTCATAAATTTAATTAAAGGAGGAGATATAAATTAAATATGGATAATTGATTAGGATCAATTATTTAAAGGAGAAGAATGACACATAACTAAATAATTTCGTCAATTATTTAATTATAGAAGAATAAAAGGTCAAATAATAATAATTATCTGACTATAGACATGTGATAAAAGATAAATAATTAAATAAATAATGATTTATTTAATTATTGAAGAAAGGGGTATTAGTGACACAATTAAATAATTTTAATTGATCAAGATAGAAATGAGAAGGTGAATCAATTAAATAATTAAAAACTATTTAATTAATAAAGGAATATGATCAAACATAATAGAATAATTAAAATTATTCAATTATTGAAAGATGATGACTAGGAAAAATGATGTTCATAGACTTAGGACATTTTTCAATGTCTACAGGAACAATTGGTAGAATTAGATAAAACCAAGTCTCAAGCGCAAAATCAAAATGAGAAAATGCATCTTCAAATGAAGTATTTATTTGATAAGAGGGCCAAGGAAAGGAAATTTCAAATTGATGACATAGTTATTATGTGGAATACCAAGAATCAAGATGAAGGAAATCATGGAAAGTTTGAGGCATTGTGGTTGGGCCCATTTGTCATTACAGGAAAGTGTGGTGAAGATGCATATTACTTGCAAAATTTGGTGGGTGAAAATCAGGAATTTCCAGTGCATGGATAATTTCTGAAGCATTTTTTTTCTTAAGAAAATATTTTTCTTTCATGCATAGTAGTTTAGGTTTGTTCCCAAGTTTTAGTTTTTATTTTATGTATAATTTTGTCAACATTTGTGGTCTGCCTCCCAGATATGGCTTTTGGATTCTTGCAATGCCTAGTAATTCATTCATCCCCAACTGGAGCCATTATTAGAACTATCAAAATTTGCATAAACTTAGCCCTAAAAATCCTAAAACTTCAAGCTAGGAAAAAAATTGTGTCTTACTACGAATCCTTTGTACACCCTACCATTCAATATGTCACATATGTTCACCATTGTAAATATCCCATTTATGCTCCCATAGTTATTTCCCTAAGCTCACATTTACCACCGATTCCTAATATAAACTATATCGAAGAGACTACACCATATCAGTAGGACTTGTTTCAACATCCCTTCGATAATCCAAATGAACATCATCGAAGACACATTAATATATCGGGAGGACACAATTTTGAGTCCCTTTGATAAAATGATCTACATTGAAAAATAACATTTATTTCTTTGGATTTGATAAAGGAAAAGACTTCATCAACTGAAATCAAAAAGTATGATTTAATATAAATTGGCCTGTAAATATATCAAAGTGACAACAGATATTCAAAGAGATAGTTTGCAATAAATTTTTTGAAGATACTTCAAGATATTGGAGTGAGAAATTTTAGGTCCCTTCGATATCCCAAAAACAAATAAGCATATGATTGATATAAGGATTCTATCAGAGGGAGAAATAAATATCAGCAGGAACAAAGAATTAGTTCCTTTAAAATCTTGAGGGACAAAGAAAAGCACACTATTGAGGAAGCTATCGAGGAGAGAGAGAAATATTGGCAAGAGTGAAATATTAGTCCCTTCGATACAACAAAAAAATCTACTCACCTGATTGACAAGACAACAATATTTCGAGGAGAGAATTGGTGGCAATGACAAACAAATCAATGATTGATATTCAAAACTTTGATGATGACATGAAAGTTGTCATCAAATGAAATTTATGAATCAAAGCTGAGTGAATTGTAGACTAAATTCTGGTTTATTTGGTTTTAAAAATTCTTGAGCATCTAGAAAAGAGGGAGACGGGGAGTGAAGCAGTGGATCGACAATGAATGAACCAAAGGAGGCATTTCTAGTTCAAGTAAGTACTTGAGCTTGAATTGAATTTTTTCCATTATTCAAACCAGCTGAAGTAGAAATTATGAAGTAGGGTTTGAATTATTCTGTGAATTGATATTATGGTGAGCACTTATGAAACACCTAAAACTAAGAGACAAAAAATAGAGACTCGACACTTGAATCAAGACCTGGTAGATCAATGCCCCAGTTCTAGACCAAGGTCCAAAAGGATTGCACAATTGAATCTTGGAGCTGAGAAGTTGGAAGATAGACAAAGGGAATTAGGTGACACATCAACTCCGATGAGGGGCTATGACTTGTTCATATATTATTACAAGAAAATACATAGGCACCAACCCGTGTCGAACCCATGGAGACTCAATATAGGAAGATTAGTATTACCCAACATGTTTTTCAATGTAGAATTAATTAGGGCACTTTCAAAAAAATATGATCCACAAACACGTATGATCTTATTCGCAGACGGTTCTTTTTTTGTTCCTATCACAAAGAATTATATCTCCATGGTGTTTCAATTCGATACTAGTAAAAATATGAAATTCAAAATTAGAGACCTCCTAGAGGAGTATCACAACATGGAAACTAGTTATAAGAGATGGAGGTTACCACTGCACAAACCACGTGCCGAAGGAAATTGGTTTAAAGTATTTTCAGACGAGGAACACCCTCTGTTCTCTATGAGATTTTTTGAAGAATATTTACAATATATTTATTACTATGCTTGTCAAGTGTTGTCTCTAGACGCTCTTACATTGATGGCCATAGCTCCAATGGTTTTAGCAATTGACATACATAACTAAGATGCCAGCCAGTTTGACTATGTTGAATACTTGGAAAATGACCTCAACAACACCCTCACCTCTATCAAGACAAACAATGGAGGCATCTGTTTCAATCATTACTCATTATTTATACATATAATCTTTCATGAAGGGTAGAACATGAGAATATGGAGTGATCACTTGATAATAAAAGATATAGATGATAACAAAAACATCAGGCATGTGCAAATGTGGAATTTTTTTTGGGATAGTATGTGTGTAAGGTCACATTACTTGTACTTTGAAGAGTATTTTGTAAAGCCATTGTACAAACTCCTAGGCCACCCTTGTGACTAATTCATCATCAAAAGTACAAATATTTCTCTGACCAAAAGACAAGGATGAAAGAGGGAAGGTTAACCATAATTAGGGAGATTGGTATGCATATGATGACTGCACAAATATTTGAGTGTATGATTTTGAGGGAGCCCCACTTCTCCTATCAAAAACTTGTCTAGATAGGGTTGCATATTTGGAAATTGTTAGGCAATTGGCCTACTCAAATTTCATGCATCTTAAGTGTTATAACAAGCAATCACTTATGCTTGGTATGCTTTGTTTTGGAGATTTTTTTGTTGTTTCTAAAAAGGGTTATGAAGTGATTAACAAGAAGCTAGAACATTATAACCTACCAAAAGAAACTGAGGGGAAGGATTTTGATCCTAAACAATTTATAAATAATGTCAAGGTGAAACAAAGGTTGAAAGGATATCCACACACACTTCTTGTAGAAGATGATCTAATTAGAAATGTTGATGAGCATCATGCAACTAGAAGAAGAAATCTGTACAATAGAATAATGATAGTTGAGGCTTGGAAAATGTATAATAATTCATTATACATAGGTGATTTTTCTAAAGCCGAGGATCCTATAGAAAGGTTGTATAAATTTCTTTCACATGAAACTAAATTGACTAGGATGTACCACCCTATGTGTTTAATAGGAAAATAAATTCTCTTGCAATAGAATATTTCATGGGGGTGTAGGCTGAGAATGAAATCCCATTACACCATATCTCTCCACAACCTATCCTAGATATTAGTTTTTCTGTCGATACATCTATGGCAGGAGAAGAAGAGGTAGAAGATGAAGATGAAGGTGCACAAGTAATTAAACATGTTATTGGAAACTATGAGCCTCCATCAGAAAGAAATATGGTCATGATATAATCCTCAAAGAAACTCTCTAATGATGTAAGACACCTTGCAAGCGAGAAATTCATTTATGATGATTCTTTTGTGAAGTCTCCAAAATTCAAATCATTTTTTAATGAGTACAAAGGTAAATTGATAAGAGAAAGGGTTAAGGAGATCACTCCTAAGAGAGAATTAGAATCCTTAAAGGAGCTATAGGAGGAAGTAGATCAAGAGATGGAGAATATTACCCTAGAGAAAGGAAGGGAATTGATAGAAGAGGTCAGTGTCATGCTCCTCTTAGGATGGGACATAAAATCTACCATTGTATTTGATAGCTTTAGAAGGAGTCAAAATAAGACTTTAAAATTGAGCACCAAAGGAGTGGAAAAAATATACACAGGATCAAGATACAATCCTGATAATACAACTTTACAAATTTGGGCCCTATATCCTCCAGATAAGAGAACCACAATTATTGATGATCCAAATAAGGTCTTTGTCCATCTACTTGTGCATAGAGTGGGAGACACTGATCCACTTGAAATTGTAGATCTAAATATTAATGTTGCTAAGTTTGCTAAGGCTCAAATTAAGAAGTTGATGAGGGGCAACAAAAAATATGTTACTGAAAATGAGAATTTGAGGCAGGAAATAGCCAGATACAAGGACAATTTTACATATTCCTCAAGCTCTTACTCACAAGAGCTAGATCATGATGTTAGGCTATTGGAGGTGGTAACTGAAAATGAATATTGGAAGCATAAAGTTGAAAAGGTCCAAATGAAGTGTGACAAGCTAGAAGCAAAAATGAAATATGTTAAGTTCAAGATTGTCTCATAGTTGATAATAAGAAGATTTGAAAAGGTTCTTGAAAAGGCTGACATGTTTTGGGTGACTTAAACCAAAACTTATAGTGCTCTTCAAGAACATAATTGATTGCAACATAGGTTGATAGAAAAAAGGGAAGAGTTGATTACTAGAGGAAGTGTTAATGACCAAACACTTAAGGTCTAGGACAAGTTGGTTGATACACACAATTGATTTCATGTTGTGCTTAAAAAAGAACTCAGTGACTTCGACCAACCATTGGATATGCCTTTTCCTAACTTCTTTAATGATGAAGGTGAGCTTAAGGAACAAAGTGTGTGGAAAGAAGAATTGGATCAGTTACTACCTCAAGCCCTCAACATAGTGAATGATGAATTGATGGTGGTAGATAATGTGAACATAAAAATTCCCAAGCTCCCTTTGGGTGAGTTTATTTTTCCTAAGTATCGACCATGCCCCCTTTTCAGAAAAGGTAATGTCGGGCTTCCTTTCGCACAAACCTATGCTAGTACTACCACTTGTCAGTCGAGCAATCTTCGCAGGATTTTCCTCTTGTTGCTTTTCAAAAGTTTACGATGAGCTTCCATGTGTCAGCCGTTCACAAAATTTTGAGCCTCTTTGCATCACTATCTTTTCAAGTCCCAACCGTCTACCACATAGCATTAGTTCGCGCACATTTCTTGGTGGACCCCACCGATCAACATAGTATGCAACAAACCTCCACGTTTCTTCACAGTGCAAGTTCTTCATTGATCAAGGGAAATGATGAGCATCGGGTCCCAATAGTATGCCACATGATCTTCTGAAGGCTTCATTACCCAGACAAACCAAGCAGGCAACAACTATCACCAACTGCCATGTTCTGTAACTACCGTCATGAGTGAATTACATGTGTCCAAATGCTGGTTTGTTGGGACCACTACCATCATTCATAAGGGATGCATCCGGACTTTGGATGTCCTAGTTCATAGTTTGAATCTTTTCTGTTGTAAGGACCAAGGAGAAATAATTGCTAAAACATCATTACTCATGATGACATAATATTTCCTATTGTTTGCTCATCAAGCTGGGCTTTTATTATAAATACTGCTTCTTCCTTAGTAGAAAAAAAGGGAGGTTTTTCCAGGGTTCTAGAAGTTCCAAGAGTTCCAAATTTTGTTTGGATTTCAGTGGAAGAATAGATAGAAGAATCAGGCCTTTATTTGCTTTATTAGATTATTGTACAAGAACTCACAGACTATGCCATTGTTCGGCCTTTTTGTTTTCTTCGATATTTAATAAGTTTTACTTTGCCATTGTTGTACTAGATGCATCATTCTCAGGATTCTATAAATTAATACAAGTTGATAGTTTAGATCATGTCTTGGATTGTTCTTTCTAGAAAATGTGTATGAATCTTATTTTATGTCATATATAGTGAATCATTCAGGATTCTATCTTTGTTTTATCATTCTGGAACACAACAGACTACCCAGTAGGCCCTTAAGTCATATCTCTAAGATAGATTTATTGTTCCTAACATCTAAATCTCGGTGCATCGCCTTAGTTAGATCCTTTATTTTATATCTGCTTTCTTTTCTCATTCAAAACCCCAGTAAAAGAAGAAGCCAACATTTTTTAAAATATGGAGGTTACTCAGTTTGGCACAATAGGTTCCCCCCTAAAATTGAGTTTCCCACAGAGGGTTGTTACCTTGCCAACTTTTGGCATCAACAGTTTTTTTTCTTTCCTGGCATGCCTAGTGGGACCACTAAAAAAAACCAAATCAAAAGGGTGTGTAAGTCATCGGCCTGTTACTAGGCCGCAAACCTCAAAATAAACTGGCTTGTTAGTATCCCCACTAATAACAGCGCATACCCAAAATCACCTAGTAGAACCATCGAATCCCAACCATAATGCTAATCACAAATCAAAATTATGTAGCTTGGGATGCTGGAAGTCCTCTTGTTGCCCTAGTAGCACTTGCCCTATGGACCCCTATCCCAGTCTCTACTCTTAAATCTATTCTGAAGTTTACCGAAGATGGCTCGAGAACACCATTCGAACATCTGCAAGATGTTACAGATGTGTGTTTGGTGCATGGAGTAACAGATCAAAATATAGTGCTCAGATTGCTTGCAGCTTCTTTCAGAGGAAGAGTGCTAGATTGGTATCACACTCTGCCTACCAATACCATCAGTACTTGGGATGAGCTCAAAGATCCCTTTTATGAGATATTTTCCAATGATGAAGATAGATCTTCATTGTACCACCAATTATCGACAATAAAGCGGGCCCCATCCAAAGCCATGAAAAATTTCAATGCCTGATTCACACAACCTGGTAGAGGATCCATAATTCCATTTGACCACCGGCCAAGCTAGCATTCATGTTCTATTTAAAGTCTATCAATGTCAACATTTCCATGATGATCTAGTCACTCAGAAAAACTACATTACTAAATGCATACAACATAGTGGTCAAGGCAGAGAACAATCTAATCGACATTGGGAAGCTACCACCTTGACCCATCATGCCAATCTTCCCTGAAGTATCAAATTTTAATTAGGAGATTCCATCTACTAGCACAACCACACCACCACCACCATCGATATACACATATCCAAGTGTGCAACCAAATGCTACTTCCGCATCTGGCGCTCCGGAGGACGAAATGAGCAACCTAAGGGAGATGTTATGGAACCTGAAAAATGAAGTAACTACCATTAAGCGCAACCAATTTTCTCCTCCGAGACCAATCTATCAACTTTATTAGGGTAAAAAACCTTTCTACCAACATAACCAATATCAAGGGGTCGCGCGCACAAATCCACTGACTCAAAAGAATAACCAAATAGTACCAGTACCGACTCCATTGGGAACTACTCAAACAAGTATAAGCAGAGAGATGACTGTAGGTCAGAACAACCTCGCTGAGGATTTCAATCCCTGGTGCTATCCTTGCGGTGACTCTCATATGCCTCAAAATTGTCCAAATGGCAATTTACAACAGAAAATTGCTGAACAATGCAACCAAGGTGCAACAACGAGTTTAGGAGGGTATACATACGCCTCTTCCCCAATAGAAAATGTGGTTCTCACTGCACAGATACAAGGAATTCCCCCAGAGCAAGAAGGTGACATAACTCATGACCATACCCTCCTCTCATGGATGGAAGGGGATGAAGCAATATTCACTTATGAAGCATCCACATCGGTGACCCCGAAAGTACAGTCTGACTACAACACTTGATCAAAGAGAAGATTCATAAGAGAGACAGTCACTCCTAAGTCGAGGAATATTTTGTGCCAACTCCTTGGCCCTTCTACAAGTTCTCTAGAGCCTCAAGTACAAAAAGAAATCATTATCACAAAGTCAAAAGAACAAAAGCATCCAAATCCATCACCAGTCAATGTGGTGGAACAACTCAAGAAATATTCCGCTAATGTGTCCCTTAGGGATATCTTAGCCATTCTAGAACATAAATCATTACTACAAGAAGCCCTTCAAAAAGATGAAGTTATGCAACCAATAGAAGTAGCTTCCAAAAAGATCATCGACACATCACTCCCAGCCAAAGTTCTTGCGAACACTGCAGAGGAGACTTTGACAGAGGAAAAGAAGGAGAAGCCAAAGCCTAAACCTTTCTTCCTAACTCTCATTTTAGGAAAGAAATTATTGCACAACTCTATGATTGACTTCAGTGCCAGTACCACAGTCATGCCCAAGTAGATAGTTGAAGCCTTAGGACTTAGCTATGAACCCCTAAAGAGAGGAGTTATGCAGCTGGATGGGAACAAGGTCGAAACATTAGGTCTCATTAAAGACCTCCCTTTAACATTCTTTTCCTGTCCTAATATCACAGTACCACAAGATACCATGATCATCGATGTTCCCCCATGTTTGGCCTTTGTCTATCACGAGAGTTCATGGCCAAGATAGGTGGATACCTTTCTTTGGATTGGTCTCACCTAATTCTCAGGACTAAGCACAAAGCCAAACTGAAGATTGTATAAGAATCCTTGCATTTAGAGCATGTGGCTGATGAATCCATGATCAAATATGATGCTACCCATACTCCTCCTACAAAAGAAGAAACCAAAGTTTCTCAAACCTCTTATACCAAAGAAGAGGCTGCCAATAGCGAACTGCAAGAAGAAGAAAGGATGGCCAGAGACAAATCCGGTTCCAAAGAAGTCTTATTGAGTGATTACTCAGAGGACAACCCTTTCGACAACTATCATGCCACTGGTTTGGGCACCTAGTCTACGATGAAGATTAGGAATTGCAAAAGATAGCAAAGGACTCCGCAGCCAAGTAGACCTTAGAACTATGGATGTTGCACTTTGACAGTGCAAGATGCAAAGTTGGCGTTGGTGCCGGGATATGCCTAACATCTCCAAACAATGAGCAGATTCTTAGATCCTTCCATTTTCAATTTTCCTGTTCAAACAATGAGGCTGAATACGAAGGTCTTGTGCAAGGACTAAGCCTCATAGAGTGCATGGGTATTAAGCAAATAAAAGTGTTCGAAGATTCTAAACTTATAATCATTCAAGTCAAAAATATATCTGCTGCAAAAAATGTTTGCATACGATCTTATAGACACAGAGTTTGGGACCTTAGTGAAGGGTTTGAAGCTTTCAACATCCATGTGGTACCAAGGGAACATAATTCAGCTATGGATTTCATGGCAACGATCGGATATCAATTTGATCCTATTTCTGACTTGATGGAGAATGTACACTCGATACAAGTAATTGTTTGACCATCCATTCCAAATAATGACCAGAGCTGGAAAGTGTTCAAAAGAGAAGAACACATTGCCTCATTCATTCACCAGTCGGGTGAATTCGCTGATCAGCTCCAACTGAAGATTGAAGAAGCATACGAAGGGCAGATCATTCAATTAAGATCAAACAAGCTTCTGAAAGGATTGGTCACACTTGAAAATCTTTTCGACTGTGATGATGTGAGGAAAAATAGGAGGAAATTCATGGAAAACCAAGTGGATTACACCGACCTTGAGGTTAGAGGTGGAAGAAAACTGAAGGTCAAAAAAGAAGTCCCACAACATGACAAAGATAGGTTGATATACTTTTGTGAAGCATACGAATGAGTCGTAGCCTGGTCTTATGATGACCTCAGGGGATATGATCCTGGTATCATCTAGCATACCATTGAACTCATGGAGGGTGCTAAACCTATCCGATAAAATCAAAGGCCTATCAATCGAGAGATTGAAGCCTTGATGGCACACGAGCTAGGAAAGTTGATCCAGTCAAGGATCATATTCCCTATCAAACATAGCACCTGGGTATCCAACCTTGTGGCAGTCCAAAAGAAGAACATAGGCATTTGTCTCTATGTTGACTTCCATGACCTGAACAAAGCATCATTAAAATATCATTATCCACTACCTTCCATGGAATCCATTTTGCAGAATGTGGTAGGTTCAAAAATGTTTTCTCTACTGGATGAGTTCTCGAGCTATAATCATGTCTGGGTAAAAAAAGAAAACCAATACAAAACCACATTCACCACCAAATGGGGGACATTCACATATGCGAAAATTCCTTTCGACCTATCAAATGCGGGAGCTACCTTCTAGCAGGCAATGGATATCGCCTTCAACAAAATCATCAAAAAAATCATTCTCATCTATTTAGATGACCTGACTGTGTTTTCCAAGTCAAAGGATAACCATTTTGATCATCTTGAATTGGTTTTCAAGAAATGCCAAGAGTTTGGGGTATCCTTGAACCCCAAAAAGTGTGTTTTCGGCGTGCCGCAAGGCAAGCTACTAGGGCATGTAGTTTCCAGAGACGTGATTGCTATTGATCCTGAAAGGGTAAAAGAAATCAAAGAACTCCCCCTCCCAGTCAACAAAAAGGGAGTTCAGTCCTTTCTGGGAAAGCTAAATTTCATAAGCAAATTCATTTATGATTTTTCAAGAATAATTCGGCCAATCACTCTAATGCTAAAGAAGGATTGATTATTCAAGTGGACAAAGGAAGAAAAAGAAGCCTTCTAGAAGGTAAAGGATGCTATTTCCTCAGCCCCTATGCTAGTAAATATGGACTTGTCCAAAGATTTCATGATGTATTTTTTCAGTAGCAAGACAAGTATCGCCACTATCCTGACTCAGAAGGCCAATGAAGGAAAGGGAGAACAACTGATAGCATTTCACTCCTGAACCTTGAAGGAATATGAAGCAAACTATAACTTCGTCAAAAGACAAGCGTTCACAATTGTAAAGGGACTTAAAAAGTTCTGACATCTGATATGCTGTAACAAGTTGATCATCTATGTTGCACACTCCAGTGTGCACGAATATATCATGGAAGGAGAAATCACCAAAAAAAGGGCCAACTAGATCACTAAGATCATGGAATATGATATCGAGGTTAGACCCAAAAATACTGTCAAAGGGAGAGGGTTATGTGAATATTTGGCACACAGGGAGGAAGTAGAAACAGAAGCAGAGCCATCCTAATAAATGTATTAGAACTTGAAGGATGGTGGCTAACAGATAGGACAAGATTTATGCACATTGGAAAATATCCATTAGGCCTTCCTTTGCAAAAAAGAAGGTTCTACCAATTACATAATAGCGTATATGCACTCATCGAAGGGGTTCTCTTCAGGAGAAATTTCAACGATGTCCTGTTACAATGCGTCACTATGGAGAAAGAAAGGAAAATCCTTGACACTTTCCACAGTAGCCCCGAAGGTGAACACTTCTCTACAAAAACTACTACCATGAAAATGTTGTGCGTTGGGTACTTCTGGCCCACATTGTTCAATGATTCCTACAAAATGATAAAGACCTGCAAGGAATGCCAATTCTACACAGGGAGGAGAAAAAATTACGCTATGCCTCTCAATCCGATAGTATCAGATGAACCATTCACACAATGGGGACTAGACTTCATAGGAATGATCAGCCCAACTTCCAGCGCTAGCCATAAATGGATTCTTACAACTACAGATTACTTTACAAGATGGATTGAAGCCGTACCCCTAAAGAATGCAACCGAAGCAGAAATTATGGATTTTCTTGAAGGACTAGTAACAAATTCGGCGCACCAAAGACCATCATCTCAAACAATGCAAAATCATTCCTAAGCTCTAAGGTATGTCAGTTCACACTTACGCATGGCATATTCTTGAAAACATCATCAACTATTACCCATAGGGGAATGGCTTGGTTGAGCGAACTAATAAGAATCTAGTCCAACTCATCAAAAGGATTGAGTTAGATTATGAGAAAGAATGGCATAAGCATCTCTGAACAACGTTATGGAAAGATCACATAACTCCTAAACAAGCACTGAAGACTTCGCCATATGAGCTAGTATACGGAAAAGAAGCACTGCTGCCTATCTCTATAGAGATACCTGCATTGCAATTACTCAAGTCTTTAGAGATTGAAGAGAATGGAGCAATGGAGGTTCGTTTGGATGAATTACTGGAAGTGCAAGAGAAAAGGGAGAAAGCCTTAATAGCCATGACTAATCGCCAACAGGTGGTCAAGAAATGGTTTGCCAAGAAGGCTTCAGACCAAGGTCTAAAATGTAGAGATCTAGTTCTAAAGTTCAATGAAAGAGCTGTAAAGCTCGGACAACATGGAAAATTTGACAAGCTGTGGGAAGGCCCTTTCAAAATAATTCAGTGCAAATAGAACAATGCATTTGAATTAGAAAATATGGAACAAGAACCACTTAGAATTCTGGCCAATGGGATTCACTTAAAATTGTTCAATTAGGCTACAGTCGTTTTATGCAAGTGTAAATTGTAAAAATGTAATTAGTTTTCCTTTTCGTGTTTTTTTAGCCGGTTCTTTTATCACATTTTACATAGTTACATGACGAACGGGGAAAATTTCATGAGGCCCATTATTAAAAGAACAGGAAAAAAAATTACTACTTAGGTTGCAGAAATTAAATTCAAATACAAAGGATTCAACTCATGTTGTGAAAACAAAGGACGAAGACAAAGAGGTTTAAACATAAACAGGTATATCCGATATATATGCTGTGATAAAACATTGTCAAAATGGCCCTTTGGCCAAACATTCAAAAGTGTGAACACATGTACGGCTTCATTACATATATATGTGCAAGCCTCCTTTTAGGCGTATATATACAATAGAGAAAAGGAGTGCCAAATTTTATATTTCTGCATTGCAAGTATTGTCTTCGTTGACTGGAACATTGTCGGGAGCAACGAGAAGATTATCGACAGCAATAGGACCTATGGTGGAAGCATCATCGACACCCATGACGAGCAGTAGAGGGAGCACATGGTTCCTAAGATTGGTATACCAATCCACGTCATAATATAGCATGAAATTGTAGCAACGCAGTAGGAAATGGCATGCACGAGTGGCCTTATCACGATGTTCTGCCAGTGATTGAAGTTGAAAACCACTCAAAAATGGCACCCATGGTACCACTGCATCTTCTTCAACATGCTTCCTTAGGGCACTCGCAATGGGAAGTCCCAGGCCATACACCGCGTTGCTCATCGCCTCACCGAGACCACTTAGGTATTTCTTCAGGAAAATCTGAATTGCCAAATAGAGGCTCATAGCTTTCAGAGCCTAAGCATCAAGCAACGAAGTGTGAGATGATATCAGTATTTACTCGATATTTGTCCTCATATACAATATAGTCCCTTCCCAAGACCCACTTGATGGCTATGATAGCTAGTGAATGCTTATTATTGGTCATACGTTTCAGATGCCTGCTCGAGATCTCTCCTAGGAAGGCCATTTGAGCCTTGTTACACACTAACCTAATTGGAGTATTCATTATGTCAGCCTCTGCTCAAATCACCCAAGACTATCACTATGAAAATTTTAAACCTATCCAATCACCTAAGGCTGTTTCACTAAGTATATCCTCGTTGCTGAATTAGGGCTCATTTATAGAAATAGCTGAGATAGCCAACATACAAAGCATGAGGGTAATTGAGTGCTTACTCAAAAATCCCACAAAAAAAGGCTAGCTCAATATTTCAGCCTTGTTGCATCCGTAGGTACGAATTGTTGCATGAAGGCTTAAGGAGTGATAATCAATTAATGCAAATTAGTGGTAGTCCCAAGTGATGAATCGTACAGACAATAGCTAGGTGGTGCGGTGTTGGGAATTTTTGAGCTCCAAGGGTGAACTCAAATATTTTCAGAGTACTCATTATGATTTCAGCTTGATCATCCTGTGAGAGATTAATTGCTAAGACATATGAGGAAATGATAGGCATTACACTAGTGGCTCAATTCCCCATGAAAATCATGCCGAAAGGATGCTATTACCAATACAATTATGAATCCTTGCCTTTTGAAAAGAGGCAAGTAGCTTATCTCGCATGAGAAAGAGAGCTGGCAGTACATGCTGAATTAAATGCAATAGGCAATCGTTACCTACCTATTTGAATGCAAGAAATCAAAGAAATTCTAAATGTTGCATGCAAAAAGTAGGAAAGAACATAAAAAATTCTCCAGCACACAAAAGGAAATTAAAGAGGAACATTTCTATCAAAGAAACCAAGTATTGTGCAATTTATAGTGGAAGAAGTTGAGCATAGGAGATTGTAGGGAATTCACTGCCCCGGTGTGAATTAAACCTAAAGCGAAAGGCTGCATGGTATTGAAATCTAGAGCCTTGCATTGTGTTTTACATTCTATTCATACCGCTTCAATGTGCATCTTGGGTAAAGAATTTGCAAAAGGATGGTTTCCGTTCAAGATTCCCAAGCAGAATTGCAGGAAGGAGAAGCACAAAGCTTGTTTAACATCATGCGTGCAACACCAAGCACCTACATCTTCAAAGATGTCTCTTATGCCATGCTTGGAATACCAGAGAAGCCAACTTGGGTGAACACTCGAGTTGCAGAAAAGAAGATCCCTTGGAAGGAAAAGAAACGAATTAAAGAAGAGTGGGAGAACATTCATGACCCTATTGTTCCAAGGAATCCCAAGTCACTGAGGGAAGCGGCTTGCGAAATGATGAAAAAGAATAGCGACCTAGATTCATTTGCACAAAAATGTTGGAACTGTGGGTTGCCTCAATATATGGTCCCTTTAGTGCACCACTGCACTGAATTGGTTGATGAGGCCATCAAACACTTCAAACCAGAGACCAACACCATTGAAGGCTGAGAGGTGATTGTGAACATATGCAAACAAGCTATCTAGAATATGCTCTGCATCCCAGAACAAAGCTTCAAAGTGCAAAAAATGGAGCAATTCACTCCAACAAAAGGAAAGTCCTATTGGAGAAGCAGAGACCTCAGAATGGATTTCTACAACAAAGAGACTCAGAATAAGACAATAAAGATCCCAATCACACATAAGAGCTTCCTTGATGATATGAGGGACGTATTCTCAATGATGGCATTTGTTTGCGAACTGGACTCTAACAGAGAGGTCCAGGAGTTTCAGCTAGGTTTGGGCTTTCAATTGCGAAGGCAACATTCTCTCTTCTGGTATGATTTCACCAAATTTCTCAAGTAAGAGATGCTTATCTAGATAGCTGAATACAAGCTTCAACGGAGGTTTTGGTTCCCATCTTTCCTTGTGTATATGTTCTTGAACCAGAACCCCGACTTCTTTCAAAAGCATTTTGAGCTCTCTATCTTTGATGAAAATCAGAATAAGAAGCTGATTTTCGTATGGAATCCACTCCTCTTAGCAACATTTGACTATTATGCATTTTTAGATTATTTATTATATCCGATTTTGCAGGATTTAAGAGGAGACAACACTGTCTTACGGATCAACTCAGACCAAACTGAGCTCATATAGAACTTTGTTGCAAGGTGCGACTAGTTTCTGGGAAGGGACTTCACGTTCATCTAATTGCATGGTTTCATCGAAGAGCCTTTCCGGCTTCCATCATGTCTTACTGAACGGGTACTGGCACTAGAGGTTTTTCGCCAGGTTTCAATAATTGATGACACATTTTGTAGTGGGAAGGCACATAAGAAGGCATTTTTCTATCCTCCGATAAGCTTCAAGATTGTGGTCATGTCTAAGAGGAAGACTCATGACATATTGGAGGAAAGTTAGCTCATCTTGGGTTGGTATGGATCTACGACAACAAAAACTACAACCCCGAAAATGACTTGCCAAACAAATATGTCAAGGTAACGCACTGTCCCCGACCTTACTGGGAAGAGTGTCAGAATCTAGTTTCAGATGCAAATGAATGTATCATCTACTTGGCCTACATTCTTGTTGAAGATGGTCGATCACTCTGGCCGAGGTTCTACTACCAGACTAGGCAATTTGACAAAACCAAAAGGATGGGAACAACCCTATGCGACGATCTGCTGAACAATTACGACTGAAAGGAGGAGAAGATCAATAACTTCTGGATATACCACCAAGAAATCTGGTAGACTGAGGCTCCCTATAACATCCTGGAGATGGATGACAAGTTCAACAAATTATAGAACAACGAGCATCCATATTTTGACAAGAGTGGTAAAAAGAATTCCAGTTTTGAGGAAGCCGAGTCACAGTCAAATGAAGAGGCCTAGAAGCAGAAATATAGGACTCCCCTGCGCAGCAAGGGGGAAAGGCATTTAAACAACCTGCTAAGGTTTCCTCTAACGTACGGGTTAATATATCAAGTGAAAAGTCTTCACTGACTCACACCTGGATAGCAAGGAGAACCTTGACAACCTCGCTGAAACAAGTTGAAACTGTAGCAGTTGATAGCTCACCACCAATAAAGTGGCAGTGAACCAAGGCACTTTCTAGAGAATTTTCACAAGACCTCGACGCAAGTGAAGAGCCAATAATAGATCAAGAACCATAGTCATCTGCACCGTAGGTATCTTTCGATCCCTCTTCTCTAGATTCATAAACCTTGGTCACCCTTGTTGTATCCGCGATACCTCTTGTTTCATGCACCAACCAATGCATTTGGCCTTCGCTTCAACGATCACAGGAGGTTTCACACAATTCACTCATGTGGCCCCATTTTCCCTTATTCCTCCACGAAACCTCACACCATTTTCCTTGGCCCATTCCACGTCCCAGAGCATCGTGCACTCTGCCCCTGTTGCCTTCATTAATACATCCCCTGCCACATAAATATTGTAGTCTATCCACTCTTCCCAACAAATGGAGACCATCATGACTCCATTCTCTTCAGCCCCTACTGGTTCATAGTTCAATTACTTGAATATCCCCCCTTTTTCGCCTCAGACTGTCAATATTCCAAAGAAGAGGTCACCCGGGACTGATGTCCTCTCATTTCCTTTCTCTCTTCCTCCTAATGCACCTTTCGCAGGCGGACTCATTAGATCGCCTGTTCAATTCTTGTTGGAAGGAAACAAAACCAAGCATGCACAAGAAATCAAAACCCATAAAAGAAGAGAAAATATGCCAAGAAGCCAACAAAGACAAAATTACACACTATTTTTCATGAGGCTCATCAGTCACTACACTTTGCGACTATGTCCCCGACTATCAACAAATCACAAGGAGAGATGCAACCAAACAATTACAACATGTACGATGTAGGGCTAGAATTGAGAATGGACCAACCGTGGGATAAGGTGGAACTCATGGAAGAAATGCAACGGGTAGTGACCACAGACTTTCTTAAGTCTGGTCGCTAGCTTAGGAAAAGGGAAGAGGAGGTGAAAAACCTAAAAGAAAGAGTTGACATCTTGGTCTCCAAGGAAAGGGATATGGAGGTTGAACTTAAACTCCTATCGCATCAAAGGGAGGTGGAAGAAGCAAGGCTCTGAGAAGAGATTGCAAGACTTCAATCGATTGATCCTAATCTGGTCGCTGAGCTATAACAAAAGAAACAGGAGTATCAGGACCAATTGGCAAAATTGGGGCTGGACATGCAACAGAAAGATGAGGAATCTTGTCAGATAAAGTTGCACATGCAATAAAAGGATGGAAATTTCTAGATTCACCATGCTCAAATGGAAAATGAAATTTTAGAGCTTAAATATACAATGGAGCAGGAAGCAACAAACAAAGAGCGAGCCGAGGATAGCTATCTGACGGAGTCACGAAAGCTGTAGGGGAAACTCACCACAACAAACCAAAAGATTGTGGAACTTGCAAGTGATATTGAAAGAAGGGATGAGGAGATCACCCTACTAAAGGACTCAGCCTTACCCTCAGCCAATCAAATAGACCTCATACAAATAGCCCAACAGTTACACATCTCATATTGGGAAAGAGTAAAGGCATTTTGCCTAACTCTATAGCTGACACTCTATTTTGCGGAAGAGGCAACTAATCTTAATAGAAGGGTTCACGAGGTGATCAAGAAAATTCCTCAATCCATTATGGAGAGAGTTCTAGAAGTCAAGGGATT
This sequence comes from Sequoiadendron giganteum, assembly GCA_007115665.2. Taxonomy (NCBI): domain Eukaryota; kingdom Viridiplantae; phylum Streptophyta; class Pinopsida; order Cupressales; family Cupressaceae; genus Sequoiadendron; species Sequoiadendron giganteum. Next base: position 662,497,018 of record CM021100.1, read on the forward strand.
ATTAAATAGGTTATATCAAGTCTTAGAAGAGATCTTGGAAAATAGAGGGATTGAAGATCAAAGGGCCACTGCTAAAACAACCAACAGGGTGATCCACTACCACGAAGTTATCCTTCATGCCAACGAATGTGTCACCAGGTTGGATCTGGCCATGAATAACATAAGGGCCAGGTTCTCCCATCTAACTCAGATGGGTTTACATTCTCTATTCCTTGAGGATGAGTCAGTGGCCACAATGGAACATATTGCAGCAAGGATTGAAGAAAAGCAACGGGATGTGCCTACCTTGCAAAATTTCAGCCAACCCCTTGCTGATAAGATTTTGAGAACATCACTCAGCTGATTGTACGTCTCCTCTTTCAATTCGATTCATGGGCCAATATGTCATCAACACTACCTTACAAGGAAGTGATCAAGCTATGGGGAGTGCAGGAAAATCTGCATGACTTTTTTCCCCCATCTAAAGATGAATGGCTACCCCTGTAGACCGCCCTCTCAAAGCTTTGACCACACCACCCGATGGATAGGTTTCTGGTCTATAAGCTCAAAATTTTTGGGTTCCTTGTTCCACATGCGAAATGCCCCTGATGAGTCGCTAGAAGTTGTGAACATAAAAATTCCCAAGCTCCCTTCAAGTGAGTTTATTTTGCCTAAGTATCGGCCATGCCCCCTTTTGAGAAAAGGTAATGTTAGGCTCCCTTTCGCACGAACCTATGCCAGTACCACCACTTGTCAGCCGAGTGCTTTTCGCAAGATTTTCCTCTTGTTGCTTTTCAAAATTTTGTGACAGGCTTCCACATGTCAGTCGTTCGCAAAATTTTGAGCCTCTTTACATTGCTCCCTTTTCGGGTCCCGACCGCCTACCACATAGCATCAACTCGCACACATTAAATGGTAGACCCCATCAATCAACATAGTATGCAATAGACCTCCATGTGTCTTCATAGTGCAAGTTCTTCATCAATCAAGGGAAATGATGAGCATTGGGTCCTGACCGCATGCCATGTGATCTTTCGAAGGCTTCATTGCCCAGACAAACCAAGTAGGCGACAACTATCACTAGCTACCATGTTTTGTAACCGCCGTCATGAGTGAATTGCACGTGTTCGAATGCTGGTCTATTGGGACCACTACCATCATTTGTAGGGGATGCATCCAGAATTTGGACATCCTCGTTCATAGTTCGAATCTTTTTTGTTGTAATGGCCAGGGAGAAATCATCGCTAAAACATCATTACTCATGATCAGAGAATATTTCATGTTGCTTGCTCATCATGCTGGCTTTTATTATAAATACTGCTTCTTCCTTAGGAGCAAAAAAGGGGGGTTTTTTTGGGGTTCCAGAAGTTCCAAGAGTTCCAACTTTTGTTTGGATTTCGGTGGAAGAATAGATAGAAGAATCATGCCTTTATTTTCTTTATTAGATTATTGGACAAGAACTCACAGAATGTGCCATTGTTCAACCTTTCTATTTTCTTCGATATTTGATAAGTTTTACTGTGCCATTGTTGTACTAGATGCATCAGTCTTAGACTTCTATAAATTAATACAAGTTGCTAGTTTAGATCATGTCTTGGACTCTTCTTTCTAGAAAATGTGTATGAAGCTTATTTTATGTCATATATAGTGAATCATTTAGGATTCTATCTTTGTTTTATCATTCTGGAACATAGTAGACTACCCAACAGGACCTTAAGTCGTATCTCTAAGATAGATTTATCGTGGCTAACATCTAAGTATCAGTGCATCGCCTTAGTTAGATCCTTTATTTTATATTTGCTTCCTTTTCTCATTCAAAACCCCAGTAAGAGAAGAAGCCGACTTCTTTAAAAATCTAGAGGTTACTTAGTTTGGCACAATAGGTCCCCCCTAAAACTTAGTTTCCCACAGAGGGCTCTTACCTTGCCAACTTTTGGCATCAACAAATAACACACACTTGCAGCTAGATGGGTTGTCTTCTCTAGAGTTCACTATGAAGGATTTGATCTCCGTTATTGATACTTGGACCAATGAAAAATATGTTGAGCATATCTCCCATTTTAATATATTCATTGCCAAAGAAACACAAGGATAGAAAACCTCATCGGATCCAAGAATGTGGAGACGTCAAACTTTTTATGTTTTCTAAACTCTTAACTATGTTTTAAGATGCAATTTTTCAACTAACGAACTGTTGTGTCTCCTTGTAATGGTCTAAAGCTTGTGTACTTCGTTAATTTTGTATAAGAAGGAAACCAAGACCGAAATGAAAGATATAGATAGGTAGATAAATAGATCAAGGCATAAAAGAGGAGTTAATAGAATATCATTTTTGAAATGGAAGAAGACTTCTGATACACACTATACCATCATTTGAAGTAAATTAATGGACAAGAAGTTATAATTTAGTGGTTGAAACTTTGGTCTTCAACTATTTATTGAGATTAATTGATAAATGTTATCTTGTTGTCTCTAATTTGGTCTTTCTTTGTTATTTAAATCACTGTATCAAGGATATATCTGATTTATCAAGGCACATTTTCTTCTCTTGTGTGGTTAATTTAACTAGTTTCTTTAAGGAAGGATTAATTTTTTTAAAATAATCATAGTAACCTGGGGAGTATCATTGGGATCAATAAGAAGAGCCTGGTAACTATACAATCTTGCACATTTATACAAGGTATAAATTTTTTAAAGTGCCAAACAAATTTGAGTTTAACCAAATGGGAGACACATATCATTTGTATCTTAACTCCATTGCCTAATAGATAAAAGGAACTAATCATATTTATTACAAAACAATATTTCATAAAACCTTATTTATACATTTTCATTTTCTACATTAGGAGTAGGAGTAGAAGTCAATTTCACATTTGAATCATCTATTTCAAAACCCTCATACCATATTGAAATAGATTGGGAAATTTTACTTAATTGAAGGAATATTGGTGGTCACATTAAGATGATCTAATTAAAGGAATTGAGGGTGATTTAATTGAAAAAATTGATCAACAAGATCTTCAAAAGGTTTAATCTGCTTGGACATTGGTGATAAAGGTAAACCCACCTAGGCATAGCAGAGCATGAAGAGTAAGGAAGTCTAACCATATTGGTTCATTCTGTTCGTTCGCCAAAACATTGCTAAACTTGATCATAAAATTTGGCATACTCTTAGGGTTTGCAATCTACAATTTTGGGGACCAACAAGTTCAACATGGACCTATGAGGAGATTGTTCTTAGATGACTCATGATGACTTGGATATTTTGGAGGAGCATTCTCATTCCCCACTCTTGGTCTACCTAATGGTTTATCATCTGAGAGGTATTTCCCATTGTTACTTTTAGATGCTTTATGTTTTATTCTTTATCTTCTCGTGTATATGGATCTTGAGCTATGATTTTCTAGTTCTAGAGGGCTCATTTGAGGGATGTTGGCATGTTTATCTCCTTGTGTATTGTGAGATTGTTCATTGATGTTAAGTTTAGAAGATGTTATTGGGCTTATTCCTTTGGTTTTGGGAATGGATTTGGTTTGATCTTCCTTTGGTTTGAGATGCATACATCTTGGTTATGGTTATATTTGGATAGTTCTAGTCTCTTTAGAGTTTTATGGAGGAGATCATACTTATCACAGGTTAGCATTTAGAGGTGTGTGTAGAAGGACATGTTAAAAGTTTTGATTTGCACATTCTCTCTTTGGTCTTGTTCTTCTTCCTAGAATTTTGTATTCACATGACATTGGTTTTGAGATCTTGTTTAGAGCTATGGTGATCACTATGTTTTTGGTCATGTGTTGTTCATTGTTCTTTGCCGACGACATGGATGTTCCTTTATCTCTTTTCCTTGTTGTGTGTGGAGAACATGGGAGAGCTATGGAGACTTGGGGTGTGAGATGGATTGTAGCACATTAGTTTGCAAGATTTGCATATCTTTTTGCAAGTTCCTTGGTACTAAATGATGTTGGTTACACTTCTATGTGTTGTTATTGGTGGATATTTAGATGCCTTGATCATTTTTAGATTTGACCTTATCTATGTAGTGGGAGTTCCTAGATGTGCATGTTCATTATATGATAGGTTTGGCACTTGGAGCTTGTGATTTCATGTTATGGGTTGTATATGTTGATGGCATGAGGTTCACTTGTTATGATTTGTATACCTTTGAGGTATGGATAGTTGGATGTGCTAGAATTTTTTGTGGGTGCTATTTTAGGCTATGGTGATTATATCTTGACATATACTAATACATACTTGTTACCTTTGGATTGAGTGCTTGTGTATTGGGATATTGGTTAGAGGTAGGACTTATGCTTCTTTGTGATAGATAGTATGGCATCTCTTTGGATGGATTCTTATCTTTATGCATAGGCATGATGGAGGATGAGATCATTCATGCTTGAGATGATGTTCACCTTGATTATTGTTGTAGGTATCTTGATGGAGCATATGGAGCACTTTGATTGCTTGATGGTATATGTGGCTAGATGGGTTGTTCCCTTGTTCATGTTTGAGTTTACTTGTTTACTCCTTATGCAATGTATTCAAAAAGTGGGAGAATTTTAGGAAAAGGTGTGTTGTACACCTTGCATGATGTTATAATACAATATTTATTTATTATGTGATGCACCTAGGGATTCTAGGGATGCGTGCATCACATGGGTCTATCATTCTTGGGTCCATTTTATGTATTGTATGTAACATTGGATTAAATATTTACTGTGGGGTTACACATGGGAATAATTTTTAATATTTGGAAAACTTACTACCAATATTAAATGAGGGGTAAATAGTTTTATAATCTCATGGTATTAGTCACATGGTTTTATGTAATACCACTTGGTGGTTTTGTGTGAGCTTATTTCTATAAAAGCAACCACATGGGTAGTTGTCTAAAGTTGGATAGTTGGCTATTTTGGCTAATGGGATGAGAGCATCTCTTGTTAGCATTTGTGTGGGTTGAAGAATGGCATAGGATGTGTGGTTACATGCTTGTTCACATGGATTGCTTCTAGAGTGCTTGATGTTTCAAAGGTGTTAATAAATGACTCTGAAGATGTATTGTAATGTTTATTGTTGAATAATACATGAGTGATGGATTGTAACATGCCCAACTAAATTTTCCTCAATAAATTAAAAATTGATATATAAATATAAAATTTATGACATAAATCCCATAGCTATTTCTATTTAGCATTTTCATGTTCATAAATAAAAATAAAACTGCATGTATATTCATTTCCAAATATCAATAGTCAATTTACAAGTTTGACTTGGCATTCAACTGCCTCAATAGTCAATACATCAATTAAATCAATTTCATCACTTACATCAACTTCATCAAATACATCAATTTCATCCATGATACAAGTACATAAATAGGATTCCAATATGATTCCTTTTTGATAGCCCACCTCCATTGGTGGATGAGAACATGGTTGAGGTGCTTTTCCACCCAACCATATAGTGATGCTTCCCCAAAATTCGTCAGTCCATCAAAGAATACCCGACCTTCCATGAAACACTTAGAAAGAGATATAACTTGCAAGGTGGAATCTGTGCATGCCAACTACATGCATTTCTATCTACTATTAGAATATTCAAGTTCCATATTAGGTAATAAATTAATATAGAGAGAGGATAAATATTAAACAGTCTATTCTAAAATTAAAAATGACTACAAAGCTTGGCCAAGCTCATGCTTCATAGAATGAAACTCATGTTAAATTTGGAAAAGAAAATCTACACTCTCTAGCACCCATTCCCAAAAGAAAATCTCATCATATCAAAGGGGTATCCCTCCCTTTTAGACCATCTACTAGCATCAAATTCTAGTGTGTTGCAGTCTATCATAGTAATTTTGTATCATTCCATTTCATCAGTTGTCAAGCAAGTAAACTATATACAATTTGGTATATCCATTCATCTTATTCATCATATATCTATTTTTCCTAAGTTCCATATTGCAACTGAACATTATTCCATTTATACAGTTATGTCCTTTGCAAATGAAAATAAAACAGTCATACTCAAATGAGTAAAGTAAAGATAATATAAGAAGGTATGCTGTATGTATGTGCACATGCATAAATGAATCATTTATGCAGGTACACATATATGCTCGAAAGTAATCATAGTTGGAATATGCATATACATTCTTAAGTTGTAACACGAGTTTCCAATATGTAATCATTACTATTTTCTAATCATAATGGACATTACTCTAATCAGATAAAATATTTTGATCATACAATAATGATGGTTTTCAATTCACAATGAGAGAAATAAAAGAACATCTATTCATCAGATTTCAATAGTTTCTTCAGGTTCCAAAAGTTCAAGTCTCTAGTTTAAGACATTCAAAACAAAGAGTCGATTTGTTTACAATTTCAGTCCTTTTGGGCTTCCTAAAAATTATTTTATTCTATTCCAAATCAGTGAAAATCATAACATGATTATACCATTCAAATTATTCCACATTCATTACTACTAATAAAATAAAATCAAAAGTGAAGGATATTACACAAAATTTTAAGTGATTCTTTCTCACACATTTTGGTATTCAAACAACCAGAAGTCTTGGGGTCGATACACATGTTATCAAATGATAAATATGAAAACATATATTCCCATTAACGGTTCCTTTATAGCTATGAATCCTCATTCCTGAGGGGCTCTTGACCTATGAAACAAAAATGCATATAGCCACTAAAATTGTGATGGCTCGACACATGAGCATCTAGATGTGTATGCATATATGTATATATATGTGCGTGTGTGTGAATATATATATATATATATATATATTCACACACACACACACACACACACACACATATATATATATGCACACCCTATCGACAAGAGAAAATCAATTTAAACATTGCGAGTTTCAATACCCCTTGGACTGTTAAGGCCAACATATACTAGTAGTGACGTATTAAGTCTGCATGCACTATCTTTTAGTGATAATCCCACAAATAAATAAACTGGCATTATAATCCACATATTAATGAACATAACAGGGTCATTTGACCTTGATACCATGATGGGATGACACATAGTCATTTCCCTTTTATATATACATTAACACATTGCCAATCTTGGTGGCTACAATGTCACCACAATATCGGTGGAAAATATTGGTGCTCAAAGAAATGATAGAGCGATGATAATCGTTCTTTGGAAGCTCTAGTGTTGGCAACGGTTTCTCCCATGGACATATTCATACGGGGAAAAATGATAGGAATCATTTGAATTCGATCAACAACTTTGAATGGTTCCTACCATTCAACCTCTATAACATTTGACATAGATTCTTGAATGAATACATAGTTCACAAAAGCTACAATAAATATCACCTCATATAGTGATTTCTAACACACACAAAAAAATATAATATTGACAAATTTGGTAACCCACGGGCTAGAGACTGACCTCCACCTTTGCTTCGACATGCATGACATGTCAATCTTAACACCTAGTGAGGGGGTCATTGGGGATTTTCACCCTCAAATTGGGGCTTCACAGAGAAACATGTAAAAACATATTATGATAAACAGAGACCATGAATTACAGTGGTAAAGAAAAACAAGAATGTCATTATTGAAATCGATACCCATTGATCACACGAGAGAAAATTACTCAACTTAAGATAAAAAAATTCAAATTAACTCTATAAATTGCACGTAGTCACCTTGGCTCTAAGTCAAATAGAAACAACTCTCCCTTTGCTCCTTTCATGCCTTTCTTTCCTCTGCCTTTTTTCATAAAAAATCCTCTGATGCTTTTTGCTTGATTTCACCTTCTGTATTCGAATCCACCCACACCCTATCCATTCATTGCAAGGGATATTTTTGGGGTGTTCTTAATTTATCCATGCCACCCTCTCTTATCCACCCACTTCCCCCATTATCTAAGCATTTCATACCACCTTTCTATTCTAGAAGGAAATCGACCTTCTTTAATGTGAAGGGGGAAAATATTTGAACATTGTTTATTATTATTTTTTCCCATGTGTTTCAGATTATATTTTTGAATAGAAGAATTTTTATTGATGCAAATCCTTTGATACAAATTTATTTATATATATACGTATATGTATGTGTGTGTGTGTGTGTATATATATATATATATAAAGTAAAACGTTGTTATTGTTTTCCTTATCAAGAGATTATATTGTTTTGAAAAGATGAATACCATATTTGTTATTTCCATAGTATTTATATGCAAATAAAACTAATTTCCAGTTAAATTTGAAACAAACATGGTAAAACAAGTGATGGGATAAATAAGTTTGTCTATTTAACCAATCAAAATTTCCATTCAAGCAAGAATATTATCCATCAACTGTAATAAAAAATGCACATGTCATGTCCTACTGTGGTGTGTGAGATTCTAGATTCCAATCTTGCTTATCGTTCATCATCTGTCTAAGCATTCCTACCTCAACCAAGTTCTCGTTCTTTGACCTGTTCCTGCACACACACGTTCTTGCACTTGCTAGCTTTATCAGTAACCTTTAATTGATAAACATTGTGAAATAATTATTTTAAATTGTGAAATTTGCAAGATAAATCATTTTCCATATATCATTTGCATTTATCAAATTCATAAATAATAACTAATATAATGTTTTATCCATTTTTCAATTAACTTAACATTATCAAATGCAAGTAAGAAAATTGAGATGTGACATGGATGATTTTGGAGGTTGGTTTTTCCCTCTTAAGGGTTTTCCCAGGGTATATCTTGTGTCATCTTTGATGGTATGTTGTCTATTATTTTCCATATAGATTTTGAATACTTGTTTGCATAGATTTCTCTATTTGGGTTATGTGGAAATTATCTTGGGTGAATGGATATTTCCTTTCACAAAGACCTTTGATATTCACCCATTTGGATGGTGGGGTAGTAAGAGGATGAAAGAAATGAGAGGTAGAGCTAGGGAGAGCTCATTGACAAAGGAAACCAAGGAGAAGGAAGTGGGAGGAGATACAAACAAAGGCCATGGATAATAGAAATAGGTAGTGTCTACCATAAAACCCAAAGTGAAGGAGGGGAGGAGATAGGATAGAGGAAGAGGAGAGGATGATATGCACCTTAATCTTGTATTGTCAAAGAGAGATCAGGATCATAGGGAGCGAGATGGCTACCATGTAGAGAGGGATAGTTTGGCTACACACTTATTTAGAGGTCTATTGAGAGAGATCAAGGAACGATTGAGAGAGATCAATAGACAACTTAGAAACTAGTAGATGGTTGAGAGAGACTAGCATATGACTAAGAGATATTAGTATACTATTGAGAGGGATTCCAAGATCATCCTCTACCAGTAGGCGAAGGCATAGGTGTCTCGACTGATAGTTGAGAGAGATGGAGAGAGAGAGAGACAAGAGGTAGCAACTAGAGGTTGGGTAGGGCCATATAAACCCTATGGCTCAACATATGTAAGAGGTTAGGATGTTAGAGAGAGAGGACACTTATTACCAAAATATTTATTAAGTAGTAGTACTAGTGGGCCAGAGAGAACCCAAGTTCTCAATATAGAGTGCCACAACAAGTGGGTTAGGTAGATCAAATGGCAGTTCTATGGATCAACTATCTTAGTAGTCATAGGGATCAAGTCGATAGGGACAAAAACCATAGTAGCTGATGGGTTCTCCACCTCATTCTCCTCTTGATCAAGAGGAGAGAGGGAGTTCCATGTAGATTATGTACATGCATTTGTATTCATCTCTTGATGTATAAATGTATCGATGTAGATAAATATTTTTTATGTATATAGTGTATTACACATTCGATGTTTTAGATGGTTTGTATCATGACATTGATTTTTGATGATATATATGAGATGATATTTTTTGCATCTCTAATTATGGTGTTGTGTGATGCATGGATGATTATGGATGCACATGTTGTTGTGATGTATTCTTTTAATAGTTTCATTATGTGATGATATATGATGTGCTGCTAATGATCTATGGATGTAGGATGTATGATATGATATCATGATGCTTACGATGTGATTTTTTTTTGTATTTTTGATGTTATATATGATGACTATGTAGGATGGATGATATATGATTCTATTGATGGTTTGTGGATGCAAGATACAATGGATATTTTTGTGTATGTCATGATACTTGGTTATAAATGTTAGTATGATGAGAATAATAGAAGAATGGATGATTAGATAGATAGAATATAATGATATAGATGAATGATGTTTGATCAAATAAAAATAAATCTATGATTATTAGATAGATTTGATTATTTTATTAGATATGTGAGGAGATAGGATAGATGATTTTTATTTTGATTTAGGTTATGCTAAAGAAATTTAGAGCAATCCTTATTTTGATATAGCAACTAGATACTATGCACCAAGGTATAAAGAACAAGGGTGGTGTTATATCTATTGCATGGACTTTGACTCTACAAATAGATAGGAGTATCCTTGTTCATATCTTACATACAAAAACCTTGTTTGATCATGTGAGATAATAAAGCCATCAAAGCAAGTAGACCAATACACAAAAGGTATAAAGAAATTGATATGCACAAGCCATTGCATTAATTGAGACTATCCCTACACACAAAAGGAAAGTATTCACCAAGGTTATATTATAAGAAAATCCCACAAACACAACAAACGAAATCAATGACTATGCCCCATTACAAACCCCTCTAAACACAAGATATTGAAGATCAAGGTGACTTCGAGTAAGCGATAGAATGAGATAAATGATAAAACCAAAAGAAAAGACCGACTAAAAAAAAATATCAATGCCATCTTATCTCTTTCTAGAGAGATTGTAATTATTGATTTGTGATTTGTGCCCATTGTAGGAAAGATATATCAGTTAAGGTGACAATGTTAGATGTTAAATTAGATGCTTTAGGCCATTGATACATAGGTATTTAGTGTGTTTCGATAATGATCAATGCTAGAAATTTCAATGAATGTTTGTGTTCTGATGATTTCCATATTTTCTTTTGTTTACTTTTTCAAAGATGAGTATGATAATAGGTTTATTATGGATTGTAAGATTATTGTAGATGGGTGATTGTCAATGTTTTCTTTTTGGAATTTTTTTAATGTTTTAAGATTTTTGAAATGTTTTGAGGATATTTTTTTTCTTTTTGAAATATTTGAGTTTATTTTTGGATTTTGAAATATTTGGATGTTTTGTATTTTTGAACTATTTGGATGTTTTTGGATATTTGAGTTATTTGGATATTTTGGATTTTTTGACTTAGGTGATAAAAAAGAATCCAATATGTTGATTAAGTTTAGGAAGATGCCTCCAGTCAAATGTTAGATTAATTCATTATGGATTGGATGAGATGACCCTACGATAATGCCAAGTAGTACATGTAGTGATATATACTACTCAAATACCAAGCCATACTAGGGATGTAGATGGACATATGGTAGATGGATGGATGAAATGGATTATTATGGATCAGATGATAAAGATCATTTGATAGATGGCGGATGGTTCTTATTTACACATGGCACCTATTTTATAGGTTTTAACCAAGGTACTTTCCCAAAGTACCATCAAAGTGGTTTTCACTAGAGGACAATTTTTTTCTTTACTATTTTATCTTTTATTTTGAATTTTTGTTATATTTTCTATTTTTTGAATTTTTTGAATAAGACACCACACATGGGTTAGGCATAGAACCATTTGAGATGACTGTTGTTGATAGGCTCCTGCAAGGGGTCCCCTTTAGGTGTCACTAGTTGATATGCTCCAAATCCATAACTTGCGGTAACAACAAAAGGTCCTAACCAGTTCTATTTAAACTTCCCCTTATTGTCCTAATCCATCTAATTAATTTAGTTTTCTTTGAGGATTAAATCTCCTACTTGAAATTTTCGGCCTTTGATCTTCTTGTTATAGTTTCGTTGGAGATGATTTGGATAAGCTTGCAGATGGTTTAATGCTTGTAGACATTATTCATCCAACAATTCTAGCTCATTTACTTTACATACCTAGTATTCTTCATCATCAATCAAGTGTTGCAATGAAACCCTTAGCGACACAAGTTCAACCTCAATAGGTAAGATAGATTCAGTACCATAAACCTGTTAAAAATTGAGGTGTTTTCTTAGCTTAATACTCTGTAAAACTTTAAGATTGCTGATCTAAATAAGCTTTTCCTTTTGTTACAAATTCTTTGTGGGTGATTATCTTGATTAATCCATTTTACTGTTGTAGAACGTAGACAGAAGTTGATAGAAGAACTAGACATGATAATATAAATATTACACAAGATGTACCATGGAGAAACCCTTTCGGGAAAAAACTCCACCAAGAATTATTCTCTATTATTCAAACTCTGAAATACAATAGATCCAATTCTTGCTTGAGAATTCTTCTTCTTGCCTTCACCAATCTTCTTCACAACCTGCAATAACAATTGATAATCACTCTCTTCAACTTGCTTGAGATAAATAGGCTTTAATCAACATTGTAAACTCCAAATGAGTTACAATAACAATGCTCAAGACCTAACCCTAAAAGATACACCTATCTCTTGCAAGTAGAATTCTACCATGAAGAGCAATGTCAAATCCTCAACGTCATCCATTTGGGTGTCCCAAACTGAAGTCATAACTCAACCTTTATTATGTAAATATCTTAAGGCTTCATCCTCAAAGTTGGCACCCAAAAGAGGGTCCCACTTAACTAAGCCTTCAAAAATATCTAAACATGCAAAGGAGCTAATCCCAAGAAGCCAACTTGGGCACCCAAAGTGGGTCTAATATATTTCTTGTTAACTGAAACATTTCTCAACACTATTCATGCAAGAATGGTCATCCCCTGTTAACTGAAGGTAGTACCTGTTATCTGTCATGCAACTCAAGTTATTAGCCATGCATTCCAAGTTAACTAAAGTCAACTAGCATTCAACTAAAACTAACTAAAGATAACTGAACCATAACTGAACTGAACCAAACTGAACTGAACTAAATTGAACTGAACTAGACTAAATTGAACTGAACTGATCTGAACTGAACTGAACTGAATTGAACCTTGTACACCTCACCCCCTATTTTATAGGACCTCAACATGCATAAATCAGAATCCCTATTTTGTAGGAACCTAGGATGCATTTCTGAAGTGTATTCAATTTACCAACCAGTTAACTAAACTCAAGGTGAGTTGTCACCTACCATATGTGAGCCCATGTGCTCCTATTTTATAGGAGATAATTCCAAGGTGTCCAAACATGATTTTAACATTTAGAATTAATTACAAATGTCAATTAACATGATTATTTCATCAAATATTAATCTTTTCCTAATCTTAGTGTTGAACACATTCTAAGGACTTAGGATATATGGTGAAATAAATAATGTTTAGGATTGCAATTAAATGACATCCTATTTCCAAAATTCTCCCACTTGACATTATACATTGAAATTATTATAACAAGGAATAATATAACCAGTACAAGACTCAAGGCCAATGGCCTTCTTGCACAAACTAATCAATCCATGCTAACTTCAAATGCAACCTGCATAATCATGAAGCTTCCAAGCAAATGATTAAAACCAAGAGAGCTTATCTGTATGGTTTCATAAGATAATCTGTAACATTAATTAAAGTGTTAACTTTCTCAATTAATACCTTCCCATTATCAACCAAACCAAAAAGCTTTCCCAAGTTTCTGTATCCAAACTACCTCTTTGAAGGTATGTTAAACCACTGAGTGTGTTGAACTCACGTTCAACCAAGGTGTAGGCTCCTCGATCTTTTATGTTGATTTTTTTTCTTACAAGTAACCATTCCAACATAATATCTCTTACCAAAAGAGAATTCCAACCTCACCTATTTCTCCAAGTATCCATGAGGACCTGTAACCAACCAATCCATGCCAAACTCCAAATGCAACACAACACTTTCATGAAATAATCAAGCAAATGATAATGCACCCAATACTTAAGAGAACTACACAAGATCAATGTCAAAGCTCCAACCTTGAACATAAACATGACATACATGATCTAACCATCTCCTCCTAGGATATCACATGCACCATAACATATATATATACATCCTAGTCTCAAGAGAACATGTAATATCCCAAAAATATAATCTAGAATCAATAGTAAACCATGAAATAATAGTAACCACTCTAAACCAAGAACAAACCATATCCCCAATCACATGAAGATAACCTTACCAATGATGCATCCAAGTCACTGCCAACAACTCCCACTGAACCATGGTACCGAGTTACACATGGCATCATGACTACCATCCTCTCCATAAAGATTACTCTGAAACATGAAGCAAAGAGTTATCACAAACACTATTAGCTGAAATAAACAATGCATCATTACTATCATCCGAGGAATCCTCTATAGAAGAATTCAAACTTTCTTTCTTGTTCTTACAATCCTTCTTTACATGTCCCGATTCCCATAGTTCCAACACTTTACCTTACTTCGTCCTTCTGACTTACCCTTCCCTTCCTTGTTTCCCTTAGGTTCCTTTTTATTAGGCCTACCTTTTACAAATAAGGTATCTTGGATTTCCTCCTTAGACTTCCTCCTCATCTCCTCTGATAGGAGAGTAGGAATTATATTGTCCATCTTTGGATCTGCACCACTACCACCGATAGCAACTATTAAATTTTCCCAACAATCTGGTAAAGAACAAATTAACAAAATGCATTTATCCTCATCTTCTAGCTTTACATCTATAGATGCTCACCGATTGAGAATTAAATTTAAAGCATTTAAATGTTGTTTAACAGATTCACCATCTTTCATTTTTAATGAATACAACTTCCTTTTCAGATACAACTTATTGGTGAGACTCTTAGTTTGATAAATATCTCCTATTCTCTTCCATAATTTATATGCAGTATTTTCATCTGAAACATTCGAGAGAACTACATCAGCAAGACATAACCTAATTGTTCCTCTTGCCTTCTTATCTAACTTAGCCCAATCCTCACTGAAATAGTTGTAGGTGTCTTTGTCTAATTATTAACCGCTAACCACTGATCTCTTTCTTCAAGAAGATCTTCCATTTTTAATTTCCACATTTCATAGTTAGAACCATTGAACCTTTCAATATCTAACCGAGAATTCATTGTAACAAAACTTAATTCCAAAATTAGAAAATAACTAAAATAATAAAAGCTCCCACTAAGCCAAATAACCTCCAATATTTTAAGAGAAAGGTGTCCCAATTCTCTACCCAACCTGGCTCTGATACCAAATGTTGAAAATTGAGGTGTTTTCTTAGTTAATAATTTGTAAAACTTTAAGATTTCTGATCTAAATAAGCTTTTCCTTTTGTTACAAATTATTTATGGGTGATTATCTTGATTAATCCATTTTACTGTTGTAGAATGTAGACAAAAGTTGATAGAAGAACAAGACAGGATAATAGAAATATTACACAAGATGTATCGTGGAGAAACCCTTTCGGGAAAAAACTCCACCAAGAATTATTCTCTATTATTCAAACTCTGAAATACAATAGATCCAATTCTTTCTTGAGAATGCTTCTTCTCGCCTTCACCAATCTTCTTCACAACTTGCAATAACAATTGATAATCACTCTCTTCAACTTGCTTGAGATAAATAGGCTTTAATAAACATTGTAAACTCCAAATGAGTTACAATAACAATGCTCAAGACCCAACCCTAAAAGGTATGCTTATCTCTTGCAAGTAGAGTTCTACCATGAAGAACAATGTCAAATCATCAACTTCATCCATTTGGGCATCCCAAACTGAAGTCATAACTCAACCTTTATTATGTAAATATCTTAAGGATTCATCCTCAAAGTTGGCACCCAAAAGAGGGTCCCACTTAACTAAGCCTTCAAAAATATCTCAACATGCAAAGGAGCTAATTCCAAGAAGCCAACTTGGGCGCCCAAAGTGGGTCCAAGATATTTCTTGTTAACTGAAACATTTCTCAACACCATTCATGTAAGAATGGTCATCCCCTGTTAACTGAAGGTAGTACCTATTATCTATCATGGAACTCAAGTTATTAGCCATGCATTCCAAGTTAACTGAAGTCAACTAGCATTCAACTAAAACTATTTGAAGATAATTGAACTGAACTGAATTGAACTGAACTGAACTGAACTGAATTGAACTGAACTAAATTGAATTGAACTAAAATGAACTGAACTGAACTGAATTGAACTAAACTGAACTGAATTGAATTGAACTGAATTGAACTGAACTAAACTGAATTGAACTGAATTGAACTGAACTGAATTGAACTGAACTGAACTAAAATGAACTAAACTAAACTAAACTGAACTTCACTGAACCTCATACACATCACCCCCTATTTTATAGGACCTCAACATGCATAAATCAAAATCCCCATTTTTTAGGACCTTAACATGCATAAATCAAAATCCCTATTTTGTAGGAACCTAGGATGCATTTCTGAAGTGTACTCAATTTACCAACTAGTTAACTAAACTCAAGGTGAGTTTTCACCTACCATATGTGATCCCATGTGCTCCTATTTTATAGGAGCTAATTCCAAGGCGTCCACACATGCTTTTAACATTTAGAATTAATTACAAATGTCAATTAACATGATTATTTCATCAAATATTAATCTCTTCGTAATCCTAGTGTTGTTGAACACATTCTAAGGACTTAGAATATATGGTGAAATAAATAATGTTTAGGATTGAAATTAAGTGGCATCCTATTTCCAACAAAACCAAGGAATATGGTGTGGCACCGGTGGTTGTTATGATACTCATTTGGTAAGCCCATAAGGTGAGATTTAGTTGCAAATTTCAGTCACAACCAATGTCATTAATAGTCTTTTTTAGGATTTTTAAGATAGTTTTGTTAGACACTTTGGCTTGGTTGTTCCCTTGAGGGTAATAGGGTGTAGAGAAATGGTGCTAGATATGGAATTGGGTGCAAAGTTCTCAGACATCCTAATTCTTAAAAGGGGTTCCATTATCCATGATAATGGCTTGAGAAACATCATACCAATAGATTAGGTAGTTTAGGATGAATTTGGAAATCTATTTACCAATGATGTAGGTAAGAGGAATGGCCTCGATCCCCTTTGTAAAATAATTAGTGGTGATAATGATAAATTTATGGATATTTGAGGATATAGGTGAAATATTCCCTATGAGATCGAGCCCCCATTGCAAGAAAGGACAAGGTATCATTATAAGTTGTAGTTCCTATGTCGGAGCATAGATGCGATCACCATTTTATTGGTACTACAATAATTTCTTAATAAATTGATTAGCCTCTTGTTCCATAGTTGGTTAATAATATCCCATTCTAAGCAACTTCTCAGCTAGGGTAGGCTCACTTGAATGAGACCCACAAGTGTTTGTGTATCTCTTGTAAGGAAATAGTATCTTCTTCTAAGTTAAGGAACCTAAGTAGCGCACCATCAAGACTCTTTCAGTAAAGGGTATCACCAATAATGGAAAAATAACATGATCTTTAGATGAAGGTTTTACGAAGGTTACTAGTGAGGTTAGGTGGTATGCTACCATCATAAAGGTATTGATAGATGTCCTAATACCATGAGGTGTTAGGACCAACTATTTCACACACGTATTATGATTCAAGAACTTTGAATGTCGGTACAAGTAACTATTCTACAAGGAATTCACACTTATGAATGTTGTGTGGCATATCCAATAAAGAACCAATTATTGCTATTTATTGGATGTTATGGTTGTGTTGTTGATATGTGGTTGTCATTGATGTCAAAACTATTAGAATTAATGATTCTGAAGGCTGTATATGTTGAGGATATTGAGAAAATTGTAAAAAATATATTGCAGACACCCAGTGAAGCTAAGAAGGTCAGAGTGATTGCAAGTTTTGTATGTTGATGATCAGAAGGTGCACATTAAAGGGTTTTTTTCTGGGCCTATCTAGTATGTTGTCTAGAAGTTTCAGTGGTACACATCAAGATTGACGAAAGTTGTGAAGTTCTATGTTCCTACAGTTATTCAGTTACTGTAGCAAGTGTTTCTAGAAGATGAGATTGCACTTCTAGTGAATTGGGTTGTTGCATATGTTTTTAAGATGTTCAGTGATGTTTATAGATCATGCTCTATTAGTTTGGTATGTTCGCATTGATTGGTGTGTTTGTAATTGAAGATCTTTCCTTGTGTGTTTAAGCTTTTCATGTTCTTGGCCGAAATGATGGTGGTAGCGTGTTGTAGATCCTTATGAATTAATATTTTATTGTTTGGCATATTCAAGGATGTTGATTTAGGTCCTCACTATGTTGTGACCAACTTAGGTTGGTGTGCATTAAGATTTGTTCATGCATTGAGGCCGATAGTTGTAATTTATTATTTATTTTGTGGTCGACAGAGTAGTTGATGTAAATTCGTGTAACAAATATATAAGAGTGATTGTTTCCCCATTTTAAAGTATTCTCAGTGAATGTATGTGAATTATATGCAAGATATGTGTGAATAAAGATCAAATCATCCGAATGTAGAGCAAAGTGTGAAGAAGGTTGAGCGAAGTATATTTGTGCCTAACCGGAATTGTAATTAGGCTTATGAAGAAGCTAATTTCTCAGTTCATATTCATTAGATGGATTTAATCTGATTGTCTTATGTAAGGTAGTGAGCCTTCCCTCTGAGCAATGAGCTCTAGGTAGTGTGTCTGAATGCAAGTGCATTCCTTATTCATTATTTCATTATACTTTTAATAGGGTATAATCATGTGGACTAACATCCACCGTGGTTTTCCCCTAACAGGGTTTCCACGTGTAAAATCTTGGTATTCATGTGTCTCTAATGTGTTATTGGTTTATGCTTGCACTATTAATTATCAGATATGAGATTAAAGGTTGATTAATGTTGAATAAGTTTAAAAACTATAACAACTTATTCACCCCCCTCTTAGTTGTCTATCCTTGTTTTTAC
The DNA here is from genome assembly GCA_007115665.2 of Sequoiadendron giganteum. Lineage (NCBI taxonomy): Eukaryota > Viridiplantae > Streptophyta > Pinopsida > Cupressales > Cupressaceae > Sequoiadendron > Sequoiadendron giganteum. The sequence continues at coordinate 662,515,929 of CM021100.1, forward strand.
AACAATTGGTATTAGAGCTAGTTCCTTCGAAGAAGTCTAACAACTTGAGGTGACCCGAGATGGCATCATACAAGAAGGATAGTCCTAGATTCGATGGTACAAACTACTCTCTGTGGAAAGTCATAATGGAGTGTCATTTGAAGTGCATTGGTGAGCCCTTTTGGAAGATTACAAAGAATGCATATACTATTCCTCAAAATGGTCCCTCTACTGTGATGAGATCAAAGAAGCAAAAACTAATACCCGGGATATATAAGCATTTCTAAGTGCTTTGATAGATTCAGAGATGAAAAATGTAATAGGTATGAAGACTTCACATGAGATCTAAAAAATTTTGGAAACATTGTATGAAGGATATGCACTAGTAAAAGTTGCTATGCTACAAAGTCTGAAAGTGGGAGAACATGAAGATGAGTGAAGATGAAAAAATATTTTCTTTCTCGCAAAAGGTAAATGAATTAGTGATGGAAATTAGATGTGCTGGTGGAACATTGGAAGAAGATGATATTGTGGCTACGATACTTAGATCTGTGCCTACTTCTTACAAAACAAAAGCTCATGCTATTGAAGAGCTCAGGATAGTAACAAATGTGACAAGAGACATGCTGATTGGAAAAATTTCTGCCTTTTTGTTAAGTGAATTTGGAAAATCTTCTCCTAAGACAAAGTCTGCATTCAAAGCTACTGTATCCAAAAAAATCCAACAAAGATATGATCCGAGAGAGAGTTCCAGGAAAACATTCAAGTATGAAGAAGAAATGAAACAAATTGAAGATGAAGAAAGAGAGCTAGAAGAACTGGAAGCACTGATTGTGAAAAGAGAAGCCAGAGGACTTAAGGTAAGTACAAAGGAAAGCTTCCTATTAAATGTTTCTCTTGCATTAAGATAGGTCATTTTGCATCAAGATGTCCTGAAAGAGTTCCTAAGTATAAACCTGATAAGACTAGATTTCAAAAGAAATGTTATTATGCTGAAGGAGTTACTGATGATGAATCTGATAAAGAAACTGAAAATGATGATGAATGGGTATTCATTTCTATCAAGGAAAATGGTTCGATGTCCACTAAATCAACTAGTAATCATAATATTGAGAAAGCTCTTGCAGCCAGAATTGATGAGAATGATAAGTGGGTGATTGATTGCGAATGCTCACATCATATGACTAGTGACAAAAGCAATTTTCTAAGCTTGGAAAAATATGATGGTGGTGTTGTAAGATTTAGAGATAACAATGCTGGTGTGATTTGTCATAGAGGCACTATTTCTCTTGGAGGTAAATGCAATACTGATGATGTTCTTTATGTTGAAGGTTTGAAGCACACTTTGTTGAGTGTTGGACAAATGGTTGACAAAGGTTACAATCTTCAGTTCAAAGATGGTAAGTGCAGGATATTGGGAAGCTCGGGAAATGTGATTGCTTCAGGTACAAAGATAAGAGGTAATATTTCTCACTTGAATGTTGCCAGTGAAAGTTGTTTGATAGCTCAAGTTGATGTAAGCTAGTTATGGCATAGAAGGTTGTGTCATGTAAATTTTGATAACATTGTCAAAATAAGCTCCACACAAGTAGTCAGAGATCTACCTAAGTTAGTGAAGCCTACTAACACTATATTGAAGGAATGTCAGATGGGAAAATAGAAAAAAATTTCATTTCGAAGAAAACAACATCATTCCAATGGAGTATTGGATTTGATACATACTGATCTATGTGGTCCATCCAGAATTAGAAGTCTACAAGGAGAAAGGTACTTTATGTTGCTTATTGATGATTATTATAGAATGGTTTGGGTTCTTTCTTAAGAGAAAAACATGAGGCATTAGAGAAATTCAAAAGCTTCAAAGCTTTGGCATAAACTGAGATAGGTTTGAAGATCAAATGTTTAAGATCAGACAGAGGTGGTGAATTCACTTCCTGAGAGTTCAATTCATTCTGTGAAGAGCATGGAATAAAAAGACAGCTATCTACTCCCCAGACCCCACAACAGAACAAAGTGGTTGAGAGAAAGAACATAACAATTTTAGATGCTACCAGAACTATGATGTTGGAAGGTAATGTTCCTCATTTCTACTAGAGAGAAGCTATAAGCATTGTTGTGTATACTATTAACTGGGTGAATGTCAATGGTAGTTATAGTAAGACTCCTTTTGATCTATGGTTTGGTTATAAGCCTACTGTTAAGTATTTCAAAATATTTGGAAGTAGATATTATATTAAAAGAGATGAAGATATAGGAAAGTTTGAAGCTATAAGTGATGAAGGAATATTTCTGGGTTACTCTATTAAGAGAAAATCCTACCGGTGTTACAATAAAAGATTGAAGAAAATGGTTGAGAGTGCAAATGCTAGAGTTGATGAGGATATTGAAAGATCATCCAAGTATTGTAGATATGCTTTAGATGACCAAAGGATAGTAATGATAATGAAAAGAATGCATAGACACAAAATCAAACTCAAAGTGTTCTGGTGAATTAAGAAAATCATGAAGAAGAAGACAGTGGAAATGCAGAAGAAAGAAAAAAACCCAAAACTCCAAGTTATGTAAAGCGAAGTCATTCTAAAAGTCAGATCATAGGAGACAAGAAAAAAGATGTACAAACTAGAAGAATAATTGCAGAAGAATATTGTCTGATATCCAAGACTGAGCCTAGCAATGTTAATGAAGCATGTAAAGATGAATATTGGATGGAAGAAATGAAGAAATAACTGATGCAGATAGAGAAAAATGATACATGGACTCTTGTTCCTAGACCTCAAGAAAAAAATGAGATTGGAACCAAATGGGTCTTTCGGAATAAGATGAATGAACAAGGTGAAGTGATTAGGAATAAAGCAAGACTAGTATGCAAAGAATATTCATAGATGGAAGGTATTGACTTTGAAGAAACTTTTGCCCCTGTTGCTAGAATTGAAGTTGTAAGGTTATTTCTTGCTTATGCTACTTTCAAGAACTACAAAGTTTATCAAATGGATGTGAAGTCAACATTTCTAAATGGTGAGTTAGAGAAATTTTTTATGTTGAGCAACTAGATGGATTTCAATTGACTAATGAAAAGGACATGGTATGTCAGTTGAAGAAAGCACTATATGGACTCAAACAAGCCCCTAGAGCTTTGTATACTAGACTAGATAAATACTTGTTGAAGCTTGGATTCAATAAAGGTACTGCTAACAACAATTTGTCTTTCAAGGTGGATAAGGATAAATAATTGATCATTGAAATATTTGTTGATGATATTATTTTTGAAGGTGATGATGACTTATGCATGAAATTTTCTGATGAAATGAAAAGTGAATTTGAGATGTCAATGATAGGAGAATTGAAATTATTTTTAGGATTGCAAATTACTCAGTTAGATGATGGAATCTTTATATCTCAGTCCAAGTATGTGAGAGAGCTATTGAAAAAGTTTGGCATGGAAGATTCAAAGCCAGTTGATTTACCCATGGTAACCAGATGCAAATTATCTCAGAATGATGATTCTCCTAAGGCTAATCAAACAAGATATAGGTCAATGATTGGTGGATTGCTATATTTGACTTAGATTAGACCATAAATTATGAATGTTGTGTGCATGGTTGCTAGATATCAAGCTGATCCAAAGGAATCACATGTGACTACAATAAAGAGAATATTTGGATACTTGAAAGGAACAGTTGGATTTGGGCTATGGTATGCAAAGGATGATGATCTTACTCTGAATGCCTTTACAAATGCAGATTGGGCAGGAGATGTAAATGATAGGAAAAACACAAGTGGTGGTGCGTTCTTCTTGGGAAAGAAGCTGGTGTCTTGGCTAAGTAAGAAGCATAATTCCATTTCTCTATCTATTGCTGAGGCAAATATATTGCTACTGCAAACAATTGAACTCAAGTGTTGTGGATGAAGCAGATGCTAAGAGACATCAAAATTGAGTATGTTAAGCCAATTTCTATATTTTGTGATAACTCAAGTGCCATAAACATTTCCAAAAATTTGGTGCTACATTAAAAAAAAAAGCATATATCTATCAAGTATCACTTTTTGAGAGACAAAGTGAGTGAGAAAGAAGTCAGATTGGAATATGTGCCTATAAAGGAACAAATTGCTGATATCTTTACTAAACCGCTGCCTAAGGATACTTTTGAGTAGCTTAGAGGAAAGTTAGGGGTGATTTCCCCTCCTAATATGAACCGAGATGCAAATATTTGCATCAATCTATGCACTCATAGTTAGATCTTGTTTCATATTGATGTTATGGTGGCTGCTACTCAGGGGGAGTAGTCAGAAGTTTCAGATATGTGGTTCAAAGCATGTGTACCTTTTCCATTGATGTCAAAGGGGGAGAAGAATAATGTGAAAAACTCTTGAAGAAAGGGGGAGAAGAGTCAAGAAAGGGATAGAAGAGCTATGAGAGGAGAGCTACAGAACAAAGGGGGAGGAGTGACTATGTAAACAACTAGTTGTGTTGATGGTATTATTTTTCACATCATGTGTTTCCATCAATACCAAAGGGGGAGATTGTTGGATGTTATGGTTGTGTTATTGATATGTGGTTGTCATTGATGTCAACACTATTAGCATTAATGATTCTTAAGGTTGTATATGTCGAGGATATTGAGAAAATTATAATAAATATATTGTAGACAACCAGTGAAGCTGAGAAGGTTAGAGAGATTACAAGCTTCATACGCTGATGATCAGAAGGTACACATTAAAGGGTTTGTTGCTGAGCCTATCTAGTATGTTTTCTAGAAGTTTCAGTGGTACACATCAAGATTGAAGAAAGTTATGAAGTTCTATGTTCCTACAGTTATTTAGTTACTATAGCAAGTGTTTTTGGAAGATGAGATTTCACTTCTAGTGAATTGGGTTGTTGTGTATGTTTCTGAGATATTCAGTGATGTTTCTATATTGTGCTCTATCAGTTTGGTACATTTGCATTGATCAACGTGTTCATAATTGAAGATATTTCCTTGCGTGTTTAAGATTTTCATGTTCTTGGCCAACATGATGGTGGTAGCGTGTTGTAGATCCTTATGAATTAATATTTATTGTTTGGAATATTCAAGGATGTTGATTTAGGTCCTCACTATGTTGTGACCGACTTAGGTTGGTGCGCATTAAGATTTGTTCATGCATTGAGGTTGACAATTGTAATTTATTCTTTATTTTGTGGCCGACATAATAGTTGATGTAAACCCATGTAGTGGATATATAAGAGAAATTATTTCCTCATTTTAAAGTATGCTCAGTGAATGTATGTGAAGTATATGCAAGATATATGTGAATAAAGATCAGATCATCCAAATGCAAAGAAGAGTGTGAAGAAGGTTGAACGAAGTATATTTGTGCCTAACCGGAACTGTAATCAGGCTTATGAAGAAGCTAATTTCTCAGTTCATATTCATCAGATGGATTTAATATGATTTTCTTAAGTAAGGTAGTGAGCCTTCCCTCTGAGCAGTGAGCTCTAGGCAGTGTGCCTGAATGCAAGTGCATTCCTTATTCATTCTTTCATTATACTTTTAACAAGGTATAATCTTGTGGAATAACATCCACCGTGGTTTTTCCCCTAATAGAGTTTCCATGTATAAAATCTTGGTGTTCATATGTCTCTGATGTGTTATTGGTTTATGCTTTCACTGTTAATTATCATATCTGAGATTAAAGGTTGATTAATGTTGAATAAGTTTAATTTATGTAACAATTGATTCACCCCCCCTCTCAATTTTCTATCCTTTTTTTTCTAAAACTATTGCATCTACTACTTTGTTGTTGATCCAAGGAATTTTCTCAAAAGTTATATCAATGAAATATCCCTTGAAGTTGTTGATCATCCTTTTGTATGGAATTATCTTTTCATCTTTAGTTTTGATAATCATCATTGACCTATCTTACCATCAATTGGGAGTAATTGTAGACCTTTGGTCCCTTGATTTTCCACTAGATGGTCATTATCAACTCTATTATAAGGGATTCATACTAAACAATGCTATTGGTGTATGGAAAATCTAGTCGATAAGACTTCATTATGCAGGCTCATTAAAGGGTAATGAATATAATCGTTTCCCTTGATCCATCTTGTGTGTGAGAGCCATAAAAGTATAGTTTTCAATGACAATGTAACAATGAATATTGCCTCATCTGGAAAATATGACACGAGATGGTTCCCCTTATGTATTAGTGCATTTGATAATTGATCTACTATAATTTATCCTTTGATCACCTTTTAGTCCACGTATTCTATGTAAAAATAACTAAGGATCATGAACCATTTAGCCAATCAACCAATGACAGTTTCTTTTGACAATAGGTACTTTAGTGGATCAACTTTTGAGATAAGCTTAACTTAATGACTAAACATATAGTGTCATAGTTTTTGGGAAGCATAAACTACTGCTAGGAATGCTCTTTCAATGGAAGTATAGTTAAGCTCGTAACCCACTAGCATCTGACTGATTTAGTAAACCGCTCTTTCTTTTCCTAACTCATCATGATGTGCCAAAAGCACTCCTAGTGTTGTCACTATTGCCAAGATATACAAGATCAAAGGTTTATTTAGAATTGGTGGAATCAATACTGGTGGTGATGCAAGATAGTATTTTAACTTCTAGAAGGCCTGATGGCATTTGTCATCCCATTTGAATGCTACATATTTATGAGTAATATGTGTGAATGGGTGGCATTTATTGGCCAGCTAAGCTATAAACCTTTGGATGGATTGTAACTTTCCCTATAGACTTTAGAGTTGTTTAAGAGTTTTAGATGGAGGCATATCTATAATCACCTTGACTTTGGTGTGGTCTACTTTGATTCCTCTTCGAGATACTATGTATCCCAATAATTTACCAGAAGTGACTCTAAAGACACATTTCTTCATATTAAGCCTTACCTAATACTTTTCCAGGCTATCAATAATTTTAGCCAACACTTCAAGATGACCTTTCCTTGTTAAATATTTTTCTAATATATCATCCATGTAATCTTCCATGATTATGTGAAATATTTCATGGAAAATTACTATCATTTCTCTTTGATAAGTTGCTCCTACATTTTTAAGACCAAAAGGCATGTTGTTCCAATAGTATGTACCCCATGAGTATGTGAATGTAGTTTTATGTTGATCCTCATGCACTATCCTTATTTAATTGTATCCAAAAAATCTATCCATAAGAGACATCTCATGTCTATCCATGAGATATACTATAATGTCAATGTTAGGTAATATAAATTAATCCTTAGGACATGACTAATTGAGATCTCTAAATTTTGTACATATCCTGATGCCCCTAGTGGGTTTTGACACTAGTACAAGGTTTGAAACCCACTCAGGGTAGTCAATAAGTCTAATGAAGCCCATGTCTAGCAACTTTTATAGTTCCACCTTGACAAGTAGTGCTATTTGAGGATGAATTTTCCTTATCTTTTATTTTATTGGTTTAGCATCAAGATGCACATTGTTAGATGATAAACTACTAGTGATGTATCCAACCCTAGAATATCTACATAAGACCAAGAAAAGTTGATTTTTTTTCCCCCAAGAAGGTTACAAAATTGTGTTGTTCTTCTTCATCTAGAGATGTAGCAATACCAGGGAAGTTGAATCCTTCATCCTTAGGCACCTCAAAGAGGTTTTCACCTTTAGATATGTCCTTTATTTTTACTTTTTCTCAATATAAAAGCATCACTTTATGGTTTTCGCTAGGGGATATTTTATTATTTTCACATTTATCATTTTGTGACTAAAGAATTCAAGGTTCTCACCATAGTATTATTTAGTATAAATATCTATGTTGAACCCTACTTTGTAATATCCTAGAGGAATGCTTTCTCATAGTCCCATGAATTCAGAAATAGCTCCATTATTTTTGAACAAATCAAGAATAAGTGCTTGTTGTTGGTCCCAATCAATAAGCTGGGGACAAATGGGTAGGATTCTATTGTTTTTAGTATATGGGGTGAAGGATAAGGTCATGATAGTATATATGGAAGAATTTTCAAATAATTTCATTATGTACATAGGAGAGTCTCCAATGTCATTGTCACTGGGTGAATTATCCAATGGAGAAGTTACAACTTCAATAGAGACACCCTTGGCTAGAGGGGTTAAATTTTGTTGTGATCCATACATAACTCCTTTATGTTTCTTTCGCTTTTCCAAGATGATTGGTTATTGGATGCCTTGTTGATTTAGAACAAGTCCATCATGACCTATGAATCCCATGTTCTTGATCATTTGGAACCCTTATTTATTTTGATCGACGAGAAGAGGAGCTTCTTCTTGTTCTTCTTGGTATACCCATTTAGAGAAATCTTCATCATCTATGACTTCTATGTTAAGTTCACCCCATTTTAAAAATACTGTTGGTTCAAACTTGATTGTCTTAGTTGATTTGTAAATATGGTGAGGTTTTCCACATGTCTTCAAAGAAAGAGGTAGCTATCCTACATGTAGTAGGACCCTTTGAGGTTATAATCGTTGTAACTATTATCTCATATTTGGACCTTGACTTCAGATTATGTTTGATGAGATGTGGAGGATGATGTAAGTGTTGATGGATCAACATAGGAAGATGAATGTAAATCCTCAACATTGTTTGGGACTTAGAGTAGCCTATGATACTTTTCTTTCATACTTTTATAGTAGTAGAAGGGTTCGAGGTCACCATGAATGGTAACCTCAATATCGTTATAGGGAAATTTAATGCACTGATGATATGTAGATGGGATTACATGCATGGAATGTATCCATGGGAAGCCTAGGAGAATGTTTTAGGGAAATTAAAGGTCCAATACTTAATGTTGTTTTGGTGATTGCAACAACTTGAATAGGTAAATTTATGGATCCCTCTGTAGACATGGAAAATGAACAATTTTGTTTTGGCACGCTTGATCCCGATCACTAACATCATTTCCTCTAGAATCACACTCTCAGCATTTCATCATAATTCTATCTCTTAATCTAAGGAATCACTATTCATCTAATCAGGTCTATCACCTCCTTTTGATTAAATTAATCAATTTAATTTAATTAACTTTGCATTTCTGTTTAATTAAATAAATCATTTTATTTGATTAAATTCTCTAAAGTCATCTTATTAAAATTAAATAAATTAAACCTTATTTGATTTAATCTAATATTTTCCTCCTTATTTAAATAAATCAAATCATTTATTTAATTAATCCCTTCCGCTCAATTTGATTTAAATCAATTCATAAATTTAAGTCTAAATTGTCACATCATCTAATTATTCATTAAATTAATCAAAACTATGATTAAGTTAATCCCTCTCATTAAAATTCTCTAGAGAATGCAAGTTGCACAATAAATCAATTACTTTGATTTATTTAATTCTCTATTTTCCCTCACATGGCATTAAAAGGGAATATTCCCTCTTTTGAATTCAAAAAGGCCGAGTGGACTTGTTCCTTCCAACAAGGCATTTAAGACATCTTACATGGACTTGGCCTTGAGCCAAGTGACATTAACTTCATTTCTCTTCCCTCTTCAACAAGTCATCTCACAAATTCAAATTCAAATTTATGCATTTATTGGCACTTTGGCCAAAATGTGCACAACCACTAACCATTCACATCTTGACATGTGGCATCCAACCATTGGATTTAAAGATAGTCCCACATTGCTCAAATCTTACTTTCTCTTCCAAATTTAAAGTTATAAATTGGAGGCTTCTCTCCTCATTTCTCATCCACAATCTTGATGTAAAGTTACTCTCATCACATTGAGAGCTAATTTTTCCCATCTCACTCAATCACTCACCATTTTCATAAATTGTAACAAGGTTATGCTCAAATCTCCAAATGACCATTGTTCAATCATTCAACATTGCAACTTAGGAATTGGGAAAGGGCCAATTGCAACACTTCATTGGCACCAATTCCCCCATGGGATCACTAATCTATTGGCTTAATTAGGATTTAGTTTAATTTCTTGTTTTGTGTTCTTCATTTTCCTAATTTTAGTTTGAATAGATGGACTTCATGGGGAATCTCTCATACTTGTTTGCATGTATTTGATCTAACAACCTAATGTGTTTTCTTACTCTTGTGCATTTGCAGGTTTAGGGGTTCACATTTTGGCGCTAGAAGGAGGGCTTGAAAAGAAATTAATCATGTTTTTTTAAAAAATTCTGCATTTTTCTTAACATTTTCTCGCAGGTCACAACAAACAGCTGTGCGGTGACATATCAAGCCACTTTAGTAGGCACGGTGCAATACTTTGCTACTTTCAGGGAAGCGGCACAATACTGACCCACGCTTGATTTTTAACCTCGCCACTTTTCTGCCCGCTGTCACTTTTTTTCAAAATTCCTAACTCCATCGCATTCTTCTTTGCGGTGCCATATCAAACCACGCTTCCTCCAAACTCCGTCACTCCTGCATTCCCACCTAAAAATTTGAAATTTTAAAACAGGGCCGCTTCCAAACTCCGTAGCTTACCCATATCCCGCTGCTTTTTCACTCCCTATTTTTGTAGAGCGCCGCCCATAGTCAACCACGCGACACTATATAGCACCACTTTCACCCCAAACTGCACCGCTTTTACAAATTGTGCCGTGGAAAAATAGGAAGATCTAAAATTGACATGTGCTTTTAAGTTTTGAATTTTTTGAATTTTTTTATTCCTAACTTTGTTGGTTGTCTTTTGTTCTTTGGTTTTCTGTCATTTTGCAGGTTGGAAGCTCATCATGACCTCATACTCATCATGCAAGAGAAAGTATTTTTAAACACTAAAGTGTTCTTCAACACTTTTGGAGGATTTTAAAATTCTGCTTGTTAAAGAGAAATTTGTTAATATCTTTGGCCTTAGAAACACTAGATTTACTTTGGGTTTAAAAAAAACAAAGCAAATTCCTTTTTTTTAAGCAAAGAAGGATATTCGTTATGACACCATGCTCATTTTGTACAAAGTGTTCTTAAACACTAAAGTGTTCTTCAACACTCTTTAAGAATTTTTAGATTCTTGTTTAAAAGAAACTTGTTAATTTCATTTTCCCTAGGAACACTAAATTTCTTTTGGGTTCTAAAATAAACAATCAAATTTCTTTTCAAAGTTGCCAAGGGGCTAAAAAGAACCTTAGACAAACATACTAGATTTTGTTTAAAGGATAACAATTGAACAAGGCAATCTCACATTTCTTTTGGTGCTTAAAAGAATTCATTATTGCTTTGAGGAATTTAAAATGAACATGTGTTCTTGGTGTCTTGTAATCTTTTTCACAAAGTAGTACCATTTGAAAAGGTGTATGCGCTTCTCTCGTGCCTCACGATGATCTTGAGAATCAAAAGTCTTTTTGGTGACACTAAGTTGCATAAAAGATTGCCTCCACATTTCAATTTGGGTACTTAACAATTGAACAAAACATGCAAGTGTGAGTAAACTTATTGCGAGTGTTCTCCCTTTGTTTCTAAATGAAGGTTGATCGAACTATGAATATGTTTACTCGATTTTGTTTATCTTAGCGGGCCTGCCTTGTGGGAGAAAGTAATCACCCAAGGGAATGACCCAACTAGGAACACGCTAAAGCCAAGCGACTTCCAACCGGTATATAAGTGTGGATTCTTGAGGAAAGTTCAAGAATCACGAGGATTATTCCGATGAGATGGAAAAAAATGGACTCTCGCCGATGTTGGATAATCCCCCATGAACGGAATGCCCGAATTAGAAAACTTTGTTTAGAAAAAGGCCAAAACCTTATCTATTTTGTTGGTGCAAAAGGTCATGTCCTTTGAAGCCGCCCCATGTTATACATGCGGTTTTGCTGTAGAAATGGAAAGTATGCCATGGGAGACTCATGGGTACTAATGCTCGGCTGACCTGAGAAGTGTGCGTCATGGAGGGGAGCCAGTGTGGTCAAGCATTTAGCCATTCGCACAAAATATGCGCAGCTGGATTTATCCAAGTGGGAACCCAACAGAATATGGTCTCATCATCCTAGGGTTGTAAAAAAGTGCTTGGAAGTGGAAAATACATTGCTTGGTTCTCGAAAACATTTGCAAAACAAACATTCACAAGACCTCAAATTTTCAAACCCCTTTTAGGAAACAAATACCTTTGACAAATTTAGGCACTCTTGCTTTCCCTAGGGATCATATCCCTAGAGGTTTCTAAGTGCTTGGATTCTATCGTCATTTGTTTTCAATAAGGTTAAACATAGGTAACTTTTGCCCTATTTTCTTTGATTTCCACACAATGGACCTTGTGGGATGAGAAAGAAAGTGGGACATTAGACATATAGTTTGAAACATAAGCAAGAAAGTGTGTTTGGTAAAAAGAATTCATTAAGCCAAGATAAAAAGACAAATTGAACTTCATATGTGTTGCTCCCAATGATTTCCTGAAAGATCAAGATTCCAAAACCAAGGTTCAAAAGGATAAGTCTAAAAGCCCATGAACAATGCCTTGAAATGCTCCTTGAAGTCAGAGAGAGACTAGTATACAACTTCTACAAAAAGACTTCAAGGAATAATCCAGCTTTGTATGCGTTCTACTATCAACAAAATCCCGAACTCTTTGAAAGGTTTGCTTTCCTCGCATAGGAAGTCTAGCGTGTTATTCAACACTGAGGTCTTGTATAAAGAGTTGTGTCTAGGTTCAAGTCTAGGATCAAGGTTGTCATCCTCATCCATCTCTCCATCAAATCAAATCTCATCCCATCATCAAACTTATTGAGAACTCTAGAAAGATCACTCTGGGCTAAAACCAACATCACCTATCTTGGCTTAACACACCTAGCCAAAATAGTCAAACTTTTGGATGAATTTACCTCTAGGTTAACACAACTTCTTGAGGTCTACTAGTTCAAAATCACATTGGCTTAACACACTTAGCCAATTCATCCACTTGTGCAAGTTCCCCTAGGATAATACAACTTCTTAGGGACTACAACTTCACTACAATCTTGTTTGACTCAATACGCATAGTCAAACCATCATAATCAATCTAAGTCCTAAACAAGTTTATCATAACCCTTCAAAAGTTTTCCAAAAGGTTTCATTCACTCACTTCATCCATTATCCCATTATTAGTACCACTCTCTTTGATCTTTGACTTCCTCGGTTCTTCTCTTTTGAGCCTAAAAGGTTAGGATCAAGTGATCCCTATTTTTTATGGTTCAAACAAGATCGTAATACAAGAAGAACATGGAAAATATCAGTGAAATATCAACTTCCATTGACATGAGTCAAGTAACCTCTAAAATAAACCTCACAGGATCAAACAATCCCCCAAGTAACTCTTCTTTTCCATCACAAAATCCTCAAGAGGAGAGTTACGAAGAGGACATCGCAAATGAAGACATGGGGATGACATAATCTGAAATGATAAAAATGGTTCAAAACCCAGAGAACCACAAAATTGTTAGTGCCATGTTTAAATACCTAAACACGTTAGCGGAAGGAGGGGTCCAGTTCCCTTCTGACCTTGACACAAGAACTAGTATGGACATGCCTCTTACAAATGCATCCACAATGTCAAATATCAATCAAGAAATACCTCACATCACGTCAGCCATCACACCAACCTCACCAATTAGGAACAAAGGAAGTGCTATGTTTCGAGAGTTACAACAACATCGCCTTGTGACCAACAAAGAGGTGGCTATCACTACCGCACCGGATAATTCTATCCCGGTAAACCCATTACACCCATACGTCCCACTCACATTCCACAATCTCACTGGTTCATCTTCATTCCATGCCTCACCAACCTGTCAACCAAACATGCAAACTTATCTACCACAAGGAGAAGGTGGTTTGTTTGGAACAACCAATGCTGCTAATCCTTTTTCTTTCCAAGGCAACATACCATCTCTTCCCCCATTTCTATTCACAATCACATCACCACTTGGAGTGGGGTTTCCTCCCCTAAACATCGATAGTTTCTCAAAACAAGGCAATGTGAACATCACATCGAATTCCCTCTTTTTGCTCGCAACATCACACCAACAGGTGGCAACCATTCAAGCCACTCTGAAAAATGCATCAATCAATCCTCAAATATCCCAAAGCATACCTTCTCAAGGACTGAGCATCTCCACCACTCCTCCAACAACCCAAATCCAAACCACCACCATAACCCTCTCACTTGCCACAACGGTTGGCATCATTCCTGTTCTACCACCAATCCCACCAAAAGACAACATGGTAAATTCATTCACCACTCTAATCCAAACCCTTCAAGAGGCCAACCAACAAAGAGTACTCAAGCAAAAGCAGCAAGCTCAAGCTCAAGCACAAGCACAAGCACAAGCACAAGCTCAAGCACAAGCCCAAGCCCAAGCTCTAGCTCAAGCACAAGCTCTAGCTAAAGCACAAGCTCTAGCTCAAGCACAAGCTCTAGCTAAAGCACAAGCTCTAGCTCAAGAACAAGCACAAGCTCAACAATAGGCGCACACACAATACCAAGCGCAACTGCAAGCAATCCATCTGCAAGCCTACCAACAAGCCCTGCAAGACTTTCAGGCACAACAACAAGCTAAACAACAATCTTTATTGGCATAGTAGCAACTCGACCAACAACAAGCTTTGTTGGTGCAACAACAACTAGACCAACAACAAGCTTTACTAGCACAGCAATAGATTGACCAACAATAGGCTTCATGGGAACAACAACAGATGGACCAACAACAAGTGTTATTGGAACAACAACAACAAGATCAACAACAAGCATTATTGACACAAATGCAAGCATACCAATAGGCTTTGAAGGCATAGTAGAGCTTGTAGCAAATGCCCACTAGTACTCCCCCCACCCATCAAACACCTCAAAAACCTCACAACTCATTCATTCCACCTCCCGACCTGAGCAAAGATGTTGCAACACAAATCAAACTACTCTCACAAAAAGTGTTGGACTTACAAGCAGGAAAAACAACAAGGACACCAGGCAACTTGTGCGCTTATCCTTTCGACATAAGTCTCACCATGATACCATTCCCAAAGGGATTTGAGATCCCCAAATTTGGCAAGTATAATGGAACGAGTAACCCTGAAAACCATGTCAGGGAATTTCAGGTGCATTGCATGGAGGTCGCATACAATGGCACGTATCTAATGTGACTCTTCCCCCGTAGTCTGACTGGTCCAGCCATGAAATGGTTTTCTCACCTACCCACAGGCATTAAAACATTCAAGAAAATCATGGAAGCTTTCCTTAAAAATTATGCTTTCAATATGGGTGCGGATGTTAGTTTGGAAGAACTATCCACACTCAAATAGAGAAAAGGAGAGCTATTCACATCCTTCTTGCAAAGATGGTGATCTAAGGCCAATCAGAGCAAGTGGACCATGCCGGAAGAACAAAAAGTTTGCACCATCATATCCAATCTAGATGAAAACTTGGCATTCTACTTGAAAATGCAGTGCATCACATCCTATGATCAACTGATCCCAAAGGCGCTCAACATCGAAAGAGCCCTTACTGCACGAGGAGGCGCATCAACATTCACTCCACCATAGGATAACTGCCTGTCTAACAACTATAACAATAAACCTCGAAAATGGTCGAGGAACAAAAATATCACAAATGACGACGTGGTTGATGCTAAAGTGGTTATCAGTGCCCCTAAGCAGAACACCCAAACCCATCATCAACCGCAAAATCATAATCACAACAATGTGTAGACTAATGCAGTAGTAGCACAACAACAACCAACGCCCACCAATCAAATCAATAACTTGGGTAATCAAGGAGGACCACCTCCTCGAGGCAAGTATCCCCCCAAGAGGAAGTTCATGGCTCTTGGTGAATCAATCAAGTCCATTATGAAGAAATTGGTCAAGGAAAACCTGATCAAAATCTCTAACTCCGAGCAATACGCGGAACCCATGACTAAACCACCATAGTATAACAAGAATCTCCTTTGTGACTTTCACAAGATCAAAGGACATACTACCGCCAATTGCATGAGGCTGAAAAACATCATCCAAGACCTCATCGAGGATAAGATCATCAATATCGAACAGCCAGCCAAAAACTAAGACTTGAAAATATACATGAACTCGATGCCGGACCACAACAAAGGGAACAATCAAGGAAATAATCAAGGGAACAATAAGGGCAAGCAAAAGTATGCTAGTGCTAATCTAGTGTATGAGGAGATAGTCGGATGTGTCGATGAAATGGTCACCGTCATAAATGTCAAAGGAGCCAACAATGACTGTGGAGTCACCACACATGGTGGAAAGGTTACCATTGCTGGGACACCAGCTAAGACCCCCATTTCTAATACAAAAGCCATCCCCTATGACAACAATGTCATTGACCAGCTGAAGAGAACCCCCACCCAAATCTCCATCATGGAGCTATTGAAAATTTCTACCGCCCATAGGAAGATCGTTGATGAAGCATTAGTTGCATCCACCATCTCTGCCACCCTTGACACAGAGCATTTCCAGGCTATGGTGGGTAACATCGCTACGCCAAATCTCATTACATTCTCTGACCAATATTTCCCCCTACAACCATCTCATAACCGCGCACTCCACCTTCAAGTGCTCGTCCATAAAAAGAAATTCAAACGAGTCCTGGTGGATGGAGGTGCGGGCCTTAACATCTGTTCTCTAAAGCTCATAAAGAAATTGGGATTCATCAAGGATTCCATTAATAAAAACAAAAGAATCACGATAAGGGCATATGATGACCAAGAAAGAGTATCTCAGGGCACTATCAAAATCCCCATCCAAGTGGGATCGACAACTATGGAGACCACCTGTCAGGTCCTTGACCTAGACCTACCATATAATATCCTCCTTGGATGCCCCTGGATCCATGGAATGAAGGTAGTGGCCTCGACATATCACCAATGTATCAAGTTCTCACATCAGAATGAGGAGGTCACTATATATGGGGATCCTGAACCTTTTGCCTACTGCAAAAAATTGGAAGCCAAGTTCTATAAGATCCCCCAAGTACCAAAAACTGATGAAGGCCCATCCACTTCATACATCGACCCAGCTAACCTCGCTTCCACTTCTGCGACAGAGACACCCATCAACCCTGACATATCTGAAATCAAAAACATGATCCATGACAATGGATGCGACGACTATAGAATGAAAAGGAATGCATTTGTTCTAGGAGAGTTACCACAATCTCCTAGGTCACATGGACAACCTCAGCTAGCTGAAACACCTGTCCACGCTGTTAGGGAAAACCCCTCTGGATTCCGCCGTTGGGGATATCAGTAAAGAAAATGTGGATGAGGGAGACATCTCAAACACATTATACCAAGATGAAAGGCCCACCCCCACCCTACCATGGATGAAACTAATAGAGGGTTGCAAATGATGTTTGGTATGGGCTATAACAGTGATGGACGACTGGAGCCCATCATTGTAGAAAGAAGAATGTAGAACCTTGGCCTTGGGTATACTCCTCTAAGTATAACCATACATGGTAGAAGTACTCCCGAAAGGGTAGTCAGGTCCTCTCCTCAGGCAACATCAACTACTCCTAGACCACCTCTATGACTAGGTATCCCACTTGATAACTTCACCTTTGACATCACTGATGTTTGTGCCAATAGTGACGATGATGATACCATAGTAGGTCTCCCTAGGCTCTTTGAAGATTCCACCCTGTTAATGATTAGTGCCTCCACAGTTGAGTCAAACCAACAAACCCACCGAATCACCTTAGTACACCTGCAACTCATTGATCACAATCAACGAGGACCACCAATTCTAGACTCATTCGAAAATGATGAGGTGCTCTCAAAATTCATGGGACTAAGGGATATAGTTCCATGTGGGGATCATAAGGCAGGCTTCAACATCACATTAGTCACCCAGGCATACTATGGGGAGACGATTGAATCCTTCAGTCGCAAAAGGAAAATATTCAGAATAAGCTCGGCGTTATTGAGTGAAAACCGCACTGTGGCACTCTCTAACCACAAAATGGTAAAAATAAAGGATGCATCCAATGGTGAAAACCTCTTTGAGGCACCAGAGGATGAAGGATTCAATCTCCCCCTACTACTTTACATCAAGAAAAGTCAGCAGTCTTGGCAGAGCATTGCAACCCTATCAATTTGGGAATGGAAACAGAACAACAAATCACTTTCTACGTCGAGTCTCTCTTGATAGAGGAACAAGAACTGTTAGCAGCATTCTTGAAAGAAAGAAAGGTAAACTTTGCATGGACCTATGCTGACATGCCAGGCCTAGATCCTAAGGTGGTGGTTCATCATTTGGCTGTTTACCCTGGAGCGAAACTAGTCAGACAAAAGTTAAGGAAAATGCACTCACAAATAGCCTTGCTCGTTAAAATTGAGTTACAAAAGCTCTTGGATGTTGGCTTCATACGCCCAATTGACTATCAAGAGTGGGTATCTAACCTTTTTCCAGTCTCAAAACCAAATGGGGGCATTCGCATCTGCACAAACTTTAGAGATCTAAATAAAGCATGTCTTAAGGATGATTTTCCACTACCCAACATTGACATGATAGTGGATATGACGGCCGAACATGAGATGCTATCACTGATGGATGGCTTCTTGGGATACAATCAGATAATGATAGAAAAGGAAGACCAGCATAAGACAACCTTTACATGTCCTTGGGGCACCTACTACTGGAATGTGATGCCATTTGGGTTAAAGAATGTAGGAGCTACATACCAAAGAGCCATGACATGATCCACAAAACTATCCAAGAATATGTGGATGACATATTAGCCAAATCAAAGAAGAGATAGGATCACATAGCGACTCTAAGTGCAGTCTTTGACAGGCTATAACAATACAAGGTCAGACTCAATCCAAAGAAGTGTGTCTTTGGGGTACAATCAGGAAAGTTGCTAGGGTACATAGTTTCAATGAGAGGGATAGAAGTGGATCCTACAAAGGTAAAAGAAATCCTTGATATGAAAGCACCAAGAACACCAAAGCAACTCAGAGGATTACAAGGTAGACTTCAGTCCATCAGAAGATTCATAGCACAACTGGTAGATAAGCAGATCACCCATTCACATCTTCTCCACAAGGGAGTAGCATTCAGGTGGGACAACAAGTGCGAATAAGAATTCAAAAAAATCAAAGAATATCTACTTACACCACCTATGTTGATGCCGCCGATCATAGGGAAACCATTGATTCTATACATCTCAACAATGACAGCTGCCCTTGGGGCCCTTTTAGCCCAACATGATGAAAAGGGAACCGAGCATGTCATTTACTATATCAGTAGAACAATGGTGGGGCACGAACTCAATTATACATCAATAGAAAAAGCTTGCCTAGCAGTGGTGTTTGCAACCCAAAAATTCAGACACTACATGCTAGCTCATCAAATTAAGCTAATTTCCAAGATAGACCCCCTCAAATATCTATTATCAAAAGCAATACTTATAGGCAGAATGGCTAAATGGGTGATGATACTATCTAAATATGATATTGAATATGTTGAGCGAAAGGCGATCAAAGAACAAGTTATTGCAGACTAGCTAGCAGAAGCTCTCCTCTACACAGACAACCCGCTCGTATCAAAATTTCTAGATGAGTCCCTTTTCAATCTTAGTACAACTGGCCACTAGAAACTATACTTCGATGGCTCCCACACGCAACATGGATCAGGAGCTGGTGTGTTCTTCATCACCCCCCAGGGGGACTGTATACCAAGATCTTAAAAGTTGGCATTCCCCTGTACAAACAATATTGCAGAATATGAGGCTTTAACCATAGATCTCAAGATTGTGGCATAGTGGTGAATCATGGCATTAAAAGTCCATGGAGACTCACAACTTATCATTAACCAAGTCAACGGTGAATACCAAACTAAAGATGATAAGCTCGCACCATACAAAAAGGTAGTAGAAAGCCTCAAGGAATCATTCATCAACATCACCTTTGAGCAAATGCCAAGGGCAAACAATAGAGCAACTGATGCAATGGAAATGATCAGATCTTTGCTAGATATCCCTCGCAATGTCTCGAAACAAAAATTCCTCATAGAGCAATTTCTCGTACCAACTTTTGAGGTACCATAGATAGAATATGTGTGTGAACTCGTTGCTCCCGGTGATTTTTGGTACCATGAAATTTACACCTACATGAAATTAGGAATCCTCCCAGCTGACATTACCCTGAGCCTAAAGCGA
>CM021100.1:662536132-662695891 GCA_007115665.2 Sequoiadendron giganteum
AGTCTTAGGGATCTTTTCTGGAGCTTCTTCCTCTTCAATATGAGCTTCCTTTTCCTTATGTTCATCTCTATCATTTTATCTGCAAGAGGGCTCATTTGATTCATATCCATCTATCACCAAAAAATTATTTTGTCAATCTTCATCCACTTTGACATTTGCACTTTCAATGATCTTCTTCAATCTCTTGTTGTAGCATTGGAAATATTTGCTTCTTGTAGAATATCCAAAGAAGATACCTTCATCATATCTTATATCAAACTTTCTTAAGTTTTCTTCATCTCTTGTCATATAGCATTTTCTTCAAAACAATTTGAATTATTTAACAATAGGAATCCTTTCACACCGCAATTCATAGGGAGTCTTTGCACTATTTTCTCTTGCTTCAACTCTATTAAGAGTATATATATTAGTATGAATTGCTTCTCTCCAGTATACTTCTAGTAGGTTTACCTCTTTCATCATTTTTCTTGCAGCTTTTTGAATAATCCTATTCTTTCTTTCAACCACTCTATTCTGATGAGGAGTCCTAGGGGCAGATAAATGCCTCTTTATTCCATGATTCTCACAAAAAATGTTAAACTAATTAGAGGTGAACTCTCCACCTCTTTTATACCTCAAACATTTAATTTTCATATCCATTTCATTCTCAACCATACTTTGAATACTTTAAACTTATCTAGAGCTTCTAATTTTTCTTTAAGAAAAGTAACCCATGTCATTCTAGAATAATCATCAATCAAGAGCATGCAATACATATCACCTTGAAAAATTCTTACTCTGGTAGGACCACAAAGGTCCATATACACCAACTCCAACAATCTAATAGTAGATTATTCCTTGACTTTGAAACTTCTTCTTGCTTGCTTCTTAATTTGACATTCCTTGCAGACATCATTAATAAGCTTTGTAATCCTTGGTAGATCTCTCACAGCTTGAGTTGAACCGATCTCCACTAGGAAATAGAAATCTATATGACACATCCTTCTATTCCATAACCAACTTTCATTAATTTCATTCATAAATTAGTGACCATCAACACCCTTAAGTTGATAAACATTTTCATTTGTCCTTCTTCCAACAACAACCATGGTTTCATAGCTTTTTTCTGATCTCACATCTATCATCTTGAAACATAAGGTTATATCCTTTACTACACATTTTTCCAAAACTCAAGAGGTTATGTATCAAACCCTTAACATAAAGAACATCATATGTATTATGCTTTCTATCAAAACTAATAGAACCTTTTCCATATATCTTTGTAGATTTATCATCACCAAACTTAACTAGACCTCCTTTCATATTTCTTGAGTTTAACAAACTTACTTGTGTCACCACTCATATGATTTGAGCATCCACTATCAATGATCCAATAGTTCTCCTTTCTAGCATGAAGAGCAATCACCATAGCATTATGACCTATTTTTGGAGCACTTTCATTCATACATCTCTCAGAGTTAACAAAATTAGTTTCATCTTTAATATAAATGAAAAAACATTCACTATCCTCATCATCCGCATAATCATATTCATCATCAGATATACTAGTATCTTCTCTAACATAATAACTTTTCTTAAATGTTTTACCTTTTTTCTCTTTATTTTTATCATTCAAAGTTTTGTTTGGACATATTGATGCATAATGACCTATCTTACCATAATTAAAAAATTTGAAAGACAACTTACCTCTATATTTACCAGTACCACCCTTTTCCATTTTCCTCACAAAGTTTGCTTCTATATCATCAAGATCCTCTTGATCTAATTCCTCAGTCTTTTCTAATTTTCTAGCCTTAAAAGTAGTCTCAAATTTTGCATTACTTGTACCAAATTCTCTCATTTCAAAAGAATATATAGCACCATACAACTGATCTCTAGAATATTTTCTTAAATATTGAACTTCCTCAATAACATAAATTTTCTAACTATAAGATTTAGGAAATTTTCTTAGTACCTTCTTTACCACTTCCTCTTCTTCAAGATTTCCACTAAGACCTCTAATGGAATTGACCACTTCATCCACCTTATGCATATAGCTTGTAATATTTACATATTTAGACATCCTCAGGTTCTCAAATGTGATCTTTAAATTTTGCATCTTAGCTTGCTTGACCTTAACATCTCCTTTATCTATACTTCCCAAATTTTCCCAGATAGATTTAGTAGTTTTAAAATGCATAACTTTCAAAAGTTAAGTGTTAGAAAGACCAATTAAAAGAGCATACCTTTCTTTACCATTATTATCATAGGCCTTGATCTCATCATCATTACTCAAACCATTGGTAGGTATAGTATATCCAGCCACAACAAACTTCCAAACTCATAATCCAAGAGATACCAAGAAACCTTCCATCCTTGTCTTCCAAAAGTCATAGTATGTTCCATCAAACAAAGGAGCATCCCTCTTGTGTGACATCCCAAATCTACCTCAAGAGGTTAATATTTCTTCCAAGGAACCTTTCTCTAATACCAATTGTTGAATGCACACAATACAACTAAGAGGAGGTGATTCAGTTGTTTACTAAAACATCCAAAACCCTCATAAACATTCAGATCCACATCAACTTAATTTACCCTTAATCTATTAGAATGATTTATCATGAAATCAAATAACAAAAAATTGAAACACATCAACACCATGCACAATAAAACACTAGATTTATGTGGAAAACATAAGTACAAATAAACCATGGTGAGGATTAGATCACAGTATATAGTAATTGCAACTTCTAATAAAAAAGGCTCACTACTGGAGGGATCACTGCCTTAAAAGAAAGAAGGGCTCATTACCAGATTATAGCAAAGAAGAAAGAAATTTTTTACAGTGATAAATCCCTCAATGCAATAGAAAATATCCACCACAACATCACCAACACATTCACAATCTCTCTAAAGATTGTAGAAACCTTCTATTGGAATGAAAATAACACAGAGAGGGGGGGTGAATCAATGTCTTTGAACTAAATTTACAATTTTCAGAAAATGAAACAAAACTAAATTATGCTCTCATTTTGATGATTAAACCATTCATGTATTGAATGCAACCATTAAGAATAGAAATGAGAATTATCACAAAAAAATAATGAAAATTATAGCATTATCACAATGAAGTAAAGATACCACAAATGAGACCAAGAGACAAAATATTTGCCAGGTGGAAAACCGTCCTGGGGTAGAAAAACCACTCCTAAACTGCTACCATTTAGGCTTGTATTTTCAAATCACTATTTACAATGCCTTACATGATAATTTATGATCACCCACTCAAGGAGCACCAACCCCTCATTTAGAAACACCCATTTCAAGGAGCACAAACCCCTCTTTAGTTTCAATACAATTGTATATCAAAGGATTTCTCTATTTACATTTCAATTCACAAGAGACTCCCAGTTAAATATCCCTAATATCGTCAAGGTTCTCAATTGAACCTTCAAAATACTAGAAATATTCAAGCATCAAGACTTCTCACACTACATTCTATTTCTTCAGATTTTCTATTACAAAATTATCACATATGTCTCTCAGGAATAGACAATATAAATTTTTTATCAACCACCGTGTCTCTCATTTTTATTTCAAAAGCACATATATACTTTTGAATCTTCATCCAAGGGTTTCTCAGGAAAGACAAAGTGTCATTATAGTTTTTGTTCTTAGAACCTTGAAACACAACAAAATCTGCACCATTAATACCACCTATTACAAGAATACAAACTGTATGCACCATAAACAATGCTTATCTGTCTTTTTCAAAATGTATATCTTCTTCTCATTTAACCTTCAACAAAGGTTTTTGATAAGACAAAAAACCTTGACTGTTATTTTTCAGGAATACCAAAATACAATGATGTATGCACCACGAGAATCATTTTTCAACTGACATCTTGAAGGGACTTGATATACCTTAATACCCTCATACATTTGCTTGCAAAAGAATCTCCAATAAAATTAATGACAAGTGGAGGAAAAGTTAGAAAGACAATTATATGTTTCACATAACCTTTCACAAGCTGAAAAACACAAAATAAAATCACTACAAATTCCTATCAAGAGTTATAACTGAACCCAATACCAAAATAAACAATACTTTCAGAATACCCATGATGAGGTCGAGAATAACCAAAACAAAGCATGCTTTTCTGATTC
The DNA here is from genome assembly GCA_007115665.2 of Sequoiadendron giganteum. Classification (NCBI taxonomy): domain Eukaryota; kingdom Viridiplantae; phylum Streptophyta; class Pinopsida; order Cupressales; family Cupressaceae; genus Sequoiadendron; species Sequoiadendron giganteum. Next base: position 662,540,279 of record CM021100.1, read on the forward strand.
AATATTCAAGAAGCCATTTTCTTTTTCTAGATTCAAACAAAACTAGTAACTTCTTTCTATTCTGACACTTGTTAAATATAAACACCAAATGATGGAAATGATACCTGAGCAAGCACGAATCTGATAAAGAATGCATGTGAACCTATAAAGAAGTATTTACCAACCGAGCTATGGAGAAACCAACAAAACTTCTTTCTCTTTCGAGCCCTCAACCAATGAAACACATCAAACTTAGCAGCCATACCCATCATTGATTAAGCAATGAGATTTACTTCTTCTCAATGCCATTACAACCAACTGAACCAATGAGAAACAAAATCTACAATGACTCCAATGGCGGAGGTTAGGGTTCTAAACCCTTGCAATGAGAAGACAAAAATAGTGTTTCCCTAACTTTTCTTCCATTTACAATAGATGACTTTTCACAATAAAATAAAACTTGAAGACCGAAAGAATTAAGTCATATGTGATAAACAAAAGTCATAATGATTTTAAGATTGTTTTCAAAGACTTTAGCATGGAGGCTGACAATATTATCACTTTGATTATTATTTCCAAGCTATCGCTACCACCAAATATTTCATTCAACATTTTTAGATGCCGACATCATAATAACCTTCACATTTTGCATACAAGCTGTCAATTTCCCACAATAATCTCTTGATTATTGCTTTCATAGTCACTTCCAAGGATAGACTCCAACTGACTTTACCCAAATTCAAAATAGAGTGACTGAAATAACCATTATAAACTCACGAGTAAAAGAATCAATATCCCAATATAAACAATGGCACTCAAATTTGTCGATGGCTTGGGATTCAATATTATAAACTAACAAAGTCACCCTTCTAGGAGATGCAAAAGATCGATACAACCATTGTAAATCTGCCCGAGCCGATTATTATGAGAATATAAGACATCATTACCTTATTACCAAGTATTACCCTTAAGATACCAATAAACACAAATTTCATACCAATGTGATTGTTTCATAATGCCTTTGAGCCACAATAATAACTTTGAACATTATTACCAAATTGTCGATGCCATGTCACTTCATAGTGACTTTTAAATATGAGCCATAAATTGACTTACACATAGTGAATAAATCAAAATCCCGATAGGAGTGTTATCATTACTATCAAATTCTTAAGGAAACCCGATAGGGTTTACTTAATTTTAAATAACGACTCCTTACTGCCTTTTAAGAGATGACTTTTGATAAAGGCTTTTATTAATAAAGGTCATAGTGATAATACCATAATGCCCGAAGCCTTAGACAAAGTAATTTCTTGTCAAAGAAATATAAATAAACAATGAACTAGAAATCATGTGCCATATTTATCAATCAATAAGTCATAACCATTGAGACCATGAAGATAGAAAAATTCCAAGTCGATATAGATGCCAAACCAAGATCAAACTGATAAAATCAACTGAAAAAATATACTTGAACATGTCCAGGTGATAATGTCAAAAATCTGAAGTTGATGAATGCCTTGTAGAATACAATAAAGAAGGGCCAACCTATCAAACTAAATATCTTGAACCTGTTGCATGATCATTAAGCTGATGAATGAACTGTAATAATGCTTTATCAAACTATCAATAACCATAACAATCTGAAAATATGTTGCATTAATAAATCTGAACCAGAAGTCACATGAGTAATATCAACATGAAAAAAATTGAATAATCATTAACATGAATACCAAAAACAAAGCCTATGAATGATTATCTAAGATACTAAAGAGAATTCCAACTAATTTTGTTTGTTGGAGTGAAAAGACACTTGAGAGGGGGGGTGAATCAGTGTCATGAACTGATTTGACAAATTTTACTAAAACTGAAACAAAACAGATTTATGCTCTCATTTATCAATGATTAACTCATCCATATATTGAATGCAATCACATATAACTGAAATGAGAAGTATGACAGTGAAACATTGTATAATAAAGCATTCACACAATAAATTAGAGGAACCACACATGAGCAAAGTGACACAAGATATGCCAAGTGGAAAACCCTCCTGGGATAGAAAAACCACTCCGAAATTCCCGCCTTTTTAGGCTTATATTAAAACAACCACTTTTAACAATGCCTTATAGGCTAATTTTTGAGCACCAACTCAAGGAGCAGCAACCCCTCATTTTGAAACACCAATTTCAAGGAGCACCAACCCCTTTTCTGTTTGCTGAAATTACAATGATATTGAGGGTCTCTCTATTTCTCTTTTCTCACAAGTGCCTCTCAATAGACAATACGTACAACCTCAAGGTTCAAAGTTGAGCCTTCAAAATTCTAGTCATTGTCTCATCTGAAGACATCTTGTATTGATCTATTTTCGTTTCTGGTATAAAATCTCAGAATAGTACATGTTTTCTAGTAGACAATACAATGGCTATGTTTCACTCTCACTTTTCTCAGTCAATTCCCACAGTACAAAAACAGTGATGAAAACTCTCTTTTTATTCTACCTGATATTTCTCAAAAATTTCCAAAATTCCAACTAAGACATATATATCTCTTTTAACAAATAAGGTATTTTCAATATATCAAACTGTTGTCTAAATTTTTGTGCCAAGTATATTCAAAGATGAGGAGAAGTATCCAAGAAAATATTGCTTCTGACAGACTGGCCGAGAAAGTGTAATTTGAGAAAGAAGACTTTGAACCCTGACCACACAAGGAATCTGCACCATCAACACTATCTGAAGAAAAGAGTCAATATAATGAATGCACCAATAAATATATTCAGATCTGAAGGATTTCAATGGAATAAAATTATCCTTGAATACCACTACTACAGAATGTAATTGAACCCTCATTATTGTGCATCAAGTGACCAAGAACAACTAATACTTTGAATCCAAGATTATAAGGACAAATTTCACAAAAATGCATGATTACCCACCAACCGAAAAACACAACTCCTCATAGCAAAACCAAATCGATATGTTATTCTATCAAGGGTATCAACTTCAACTTAGGTAACCGAAAAATTTTCATGCTTTGCATGAAATCAATCAAGCATTTTAATTTCGAAACATAAAATAGTAACTGCATTACGTTTTTAAACTAAAAGCTTTCTGCAAATAGGGAATGATAATACCTGGTTAAGCAGCAAGCTAATTAGATAAATACCAATGAGATTTTATATATGCTCAGGTCTCAACCTGCCTTATTCCAACCTTGATAGTGCCCACCTGACAGCAGCTTTCCATACACTATGAAATGCTAATCATGATATAAAAAGAGAAATGGACAGATTCATTGCAGAGAGGAGACATTTAGCAGCAATTGCAAATCCTTTCATGGTGGCGGCGTGGCTAGGGTTTACACCCTTAGCAAAATGAAAAGCTCAATAAGGAAAGCCCTAGTCTTTCTTCAAGACATTCGATGCCCCAAGCCAAAACATAATCATGTTTGAAGTCCAAAAGGACTGAAGACATAAGTAAAGACATCATAATGCATTCTAAAATCTGTGGTCAAGAAAATGCCAAGTATGCTGACAATCTCATTACCTCTGGAATGCATACAAACTGTCAATCAACCTCATCATGGCATAACTTTAATCGACGATCGATTATCAAACAAAGAAAATTTAGACACCATTATACCTTTAATAATTTTTCATGACCTCTTAAACAAAAAATTTGACCACCTTATCAATCATTGTTACCAAGAATTCAAAGACATGTCACTTTCATAGTGGCTTTAAAAAAAATTAATTCCTCATTCCTATTGTCATCCTTAAGGCCTAATGAATCAACAAATATAAGACCCGATCCAAGAAAGACTTCTTTCTAAGTCATGTTCAAAGACATTATAACAATTTCCATGTTAATACCTTTTCCTAAAAAATATTCCAATTGATATCAACTTATCATATTCCCATGCAAAGAATATCAAAATTATCAAATGTTTAAGGAAACCCGATAGGGTTTTCTTAATATTAAATTCCAACTCCAATTATGATTCTAAAAGCAGGTTGCCTATAAGCATTACCTGTATGAGGCTGAATAGAGGACATAACTATGATGTTGTTCAAAACCTTATCAATACCATGTATCCACATAAATCTGAACATGCCAATACCATATAAACCTGTAGATCACCTTAGCACAACATAGCTCAAAATGTCAAACCTGTCAAACTAGAACTATACCACCTGAGCATTGAATCAGAATCCTATAAACAAGATGCCTTGTAATATGCACATGGATTCAAGAGATCAGTACCATCAAAACCATCATCACAATGTCAAATCCAAAACCAAGTATGCCAAGACAGAATATAAACAAGAGTGCCAACCATCTGAATGTAAACTGTGCAATTGATAATCAATCACCAAGATGCCAATCTGAAACAAAATTTTGACATCAAGGACAAATACCAAAAGAGAATTTCAACAAACTCCCCCTTTGTCCTTGATGGCAAAAAAAATATTGAGCCATCAAACCAAAAAACTGAACCAAAACCAAGAGCTCATAATACTCCCCCTTTTCGTCACAAGGACAAAGGGACAAGGATAGTGAAATGCCAAGAAGCTAAACAGAAAAAATCTATAGATATAGCAATGGGGCAGAAAAAAGAAAACCATATGAAGCAATAATAAGTTGCTAAGAGAGCTAATAAGCTCCCCCTAACACCAAGATAAAGAATTAAGAGAGCAAAGATTGAGAGACAACTCCCAATCTAGACCGAAGTCCTTCAAATGCCTCTTTAGCTAAAGGATTAGTGAAGATGTCAGCTACCTATGCTTGTGTAGGAAAATATTGCACATAAACCTCATTAGCCAACACCTTTTCATGAATAAAGTGAAATTTAATATCAAAGTGTTTAGTCTGAGAGTGCATAACAAGATTTTTGGAGATATTGATTGCACTAGTATTATCACACAGAATAGAAACAAGTTTAGGAACTTCAATACCCATGTCAGATAGTGTTTGTGACATCCATATTACTTGAGTACAACAAGAGGTGGCAACAATGTATTCTTCTTCAGCAGTGGAGAGTGAAACATATTCTTGTTTTTTGCAATGCCAAGCCACTAATCGATCACCAAGAAAGAAAGCAACACCACTGGTGCTTTTCCTATCATCCAGACAACCAGCCCAGTCAACATCAGTATATGAAATTCATGAAAAATCATTGCTTCTAGGATACCAAAGACCATAATCAAGAGTACCCTGAACATATTTAAGAATCCTTCTAACAACATTAATATGAGATTCCTTAGGAGATGACTGAAATCTTGCTACCATGCAAACTGCCTGCATTATGTCAGGTCTAGAAGTTGTTAGATATAACAAGCTACCAATCATTGACCTATAGTCGATTGGATTTACATCAAGAGAATCATCAACCTTGCTAAGTTTGCAGCCTATAACCATTGGAGTGCTAACTAGATGGCATTCATCCATTTGAAATTTCTTGAGCATCTCTCTTGCATAATTTTCTTGAGAGAGAAAAATACCAGTTTCAAGTTGAGAAACTTGAGGACCTAAAAACAAAGTTAATTCTCCCAACATTGACATTTCAAACTTAGATTCCAAAATCAAAAGAATTTTTTACTCAAGGCAGTATTGTTGCAACCAAAGATAGTATCATTTACATAGATTTCAACAACTAGAATATCATAACCTTCAATTTTAACATAGAGATTGCTATCTACACCTCCTCTAATAAAAACTTTTGAAATAAGATGATTATCTAGTATAGAGTACCAAGCTCTAGTAGCTTGTTTTAGGCCATATAAAGCCTTTTTCAGCCTGTAAACATGATTAGGCTTGTTTTTGCAAATGAACCCTTTAGATTGTTCTATATAAACTTCTTCATCTAAATAACCATTCAGAAAAACACTTTTGACATCCATTTGATATACAATAAAGTTCTTTAAAACATAATAAGCCAAGAATATTCTAATGGATTCAAGTCTAGCTACAGGTGCAAAGGTTTCACCAAAGTCAATACCTTCTTTTTGAGCATATACTTTGCAGACATACCTAGCCTTGTTGTGAACAACATGGCCATTTTCATTATGTTTATTTATGAATATCCACTTACCCCCTGTGACATTTTTGTCATTTGGTCTTGGGACTAACTCCCAAGTATGATTTTTCTCAATTTGATCAATTTCTTCCTGCATTGCATTAAGCCAACATTCATCAGTTAGAGCTTCATCAAAGTTTTTTGGCTCAAACTATGTAACCAAACAGAAAGCAGTAAGCTCAGCTATGTGAGATTTTTCATCAGATTTAATAGTTCTTCTTCTTGTTTGAACTCCTGCAGATTTATCTCCAATAATCAGATCTTTAGGATGGTTTCTAGCAAGATATTTTGAAGGGGTTTTTGTTACACATTTTTCAAGACTTGTTTCAACATTTTTAGAACTTTCTTCAGCTAGTTTAGGACTTGCTGATTCAACTTCAGGCTTTGTTGTTCCAAATCTTTCTGAATTTATTTCAAGTTCAAATTATTCTTCCTCATCATCCTGCATAGGTTCAGCATCTAAAAGCATAAATTCATCAAATTTGACATTGACGTATTCTATAATCTTATTCAACCTATTATTAAAGCATTTATAGGCTTTGCTATGAGTGGAGTATCCTAAAAAGATACCTTCATAAGATTTAGATTGAAAGATGCCTAAATTATCATTATCTCTCTTGATAAAACACTTACAACCAAATATTATGAAGTATTTAATTGAGGCAGATTTACCATACCTTAGTTCATATGGAGTGAAATTGGATTTCACTTTGATTTGTACTATGTTCAAGATGTAAACAGCTATATGAACAACTTCTTTCCAGTACATGTTTGGCATTTTTGCTTCATCCAACATAGTCCATGCCATCTATTTTATAGTTTTGTTCTTTATCTCAACAACCCCATTCTATTGAGGTATTTTGGTAGTAGCATATTATCTTTTTATGCCATTTATTTCACAATAGTCAATGAATTCTTATGAGGTGAATTCACCACCTTTGTCAGATCTCAAACATTTCAATTTTAAATCTGAATCCCTTTCAACCATTTTTCTAAAGACTTTAAAATGTTCAAAAGCTTCAGATTTATGCTTGAGAAAAGTAACCCATACCATACAAGAGTAATCATCAACAAATAACATGAAATATTTCTCACCATTGATAGATCTAGTCCTTGTAGGACCACATAAATTTGTATGAACAAGTTGCAAATGCCTAGTAGAAGAATTTTCTTTAGATTTAAAGCTCACTTTTGTTTGCTTGCCTTTGAGACATTCTTTACAAACTGCATTTTTAGGTTTTCTTAAGACAAGCAGACCTCTTACATTCTGGATTTTGTTGATCCTAACCATATTGTCAAAGTTAATATGACCTAGTCTCTTGTGCCACAACCAACTTTCTTCAACTTGACTCATTAAACATATACCTTGATTATTTTCATTACCAGATGTGTCAAGAAGATTGTAAACATTTCCCTTAGTCCTTCTTCCAGCAGCAAAAGCTTTTCCAAGCTTATTTTTAATCTCACATCTTTGTGAAGTGAACAAAACATGATAGCCACTGTCACAAATTTTCCTGACACTTAGAAGATTGTGCTTTAGACCTTCTACATAATACACATTGTAGATAAGAGTGTCCTCATTTAGAAGAAGTGAACCTCTACCTTTGATTTATATACCAGAATTGTCACCAAACTTCACATACCCACCTACATAATCTTCAAGATTTATGAATTTTTATTTGTCACCAGTCATGTGCTTAGAACAACCACTGTCCAGGACCCATAAGTCCTTTTTCTTTGAATGAAAATCTATTTGAACTAACATAGTTTGTTCGATATTTTTGACATTTTTAGGTTTCCAAAGATTTTTGGTTTTCTGCTATTTAATTTGAAGATCAGCTTTGCACTGCTTAGCAGAATGACCCACAGTATTGCATTTAAAGCATCTGATCTATATAGCAAAACCAAGGTGTTTCTTATGACCAAATCTAGATGTTCTAGGATTCATAAACCTGCAAGAGCTCACTTTGTGGCCAAATCTTTTACAGAAATAACAGTACCCATAAAGGAAAGGGTTGAGATTATATAATTTTTTGTTATTCCTAATAGAATAAACACGATTCTTATCAAAATCAAGATGATTAGATTCAAAACATTTGTTTGCAATAATATCATTTTGCTTTGCACCATCATTTGAACATTCACCCTTCACGAATCCAATACTAGTTTTTTCCTTGTTCAATTTTTGCTTACTGAGCATTTCATTCAGTTTTAGAGTACTCTCATACTTCTCAATGGTCTTCCTAAGATCAACAATTTCATGTTCATGTTTTTGAATTTCTTGATCTTTATGATTTATACCAATACAAAGACAATCCTCAACTCTCTTGGATTCTTCAAGTTGAGTCTTCAAGGAGACTATTTCTTGATTTGTGAGTTGCTCTTGAGCAGAATTTTGTTCTTAAGAAAGCATTTGGTTTTTGAGTTTTCTAAGCTCTTTTAAAGCACATTTCAATTCACCTTTTAGATCTACTCTGTCATCTTCATCATCATTGTTGTTAGTATCTTCTTGCTGAATGATTTCATCTATGAATAGGTTTTCATCTTCTTCATCTAAAGAATCTTCAGATTCAATGTTTGTTTCATTTTTGCTAAACAAACTCTTCTTCTTTTTTAAGGTTAACTTTTGTTTAGGTCTATAGGCCTTTTTCTTAGGCAGTTTTTCATATTTCTCATTGTCGCTATTCAGATCACCATAGGGGCACTTTGTAGTAAAGTGGCCTATTTTTCCATAATTAAAACATTTGAAGGGAATTTTTCCCTTATATTTTCCAGACCCCTTTTTGAGCTTTCTAAAAAAGTGGTATTCTTTAGAATCATTTTTTTTTTATTCAGTAACCTCATCTTTTTCTTTTGCAAAGGAATTGTTTTTACTGATTCTCATTTCATAGTCAATCAGAGTGCCTTGTAGGCTATCTAGGGTAAGCTGGTCAAAGTGTTTCTTCTCTTTTAGAGTAGATACCTTAGCTTCAAATTTAGTCGGTAAGGTTCTGATGACCTCAGTTACAACATCAAATTCTTTTACTTCTTCTCCTAAACCTTTCATAGCATTGGCAATTTCATCAACTCTCAAGAATTAATCAGCTAATTTTTCATCGTCCCTCATTTTTATTTCCTCAAACTAATGTTTTAGAGTAAGGAGTTTTGACTGTTTAACTTTTTTATTTCCTTGATAGATGGTTTCAAGTTTAACCCAGATTTCCCTAGTAGAACTGCAATGCATGACTTTGATAAAGACATCTTTAGTCAATGCACACATGAGAGAATGTTTTGCTCTTGCATTAGTTTCATATATTTTATTTTCATCAAAAGTTGTGGGCAATGTAGTTGGTATAGTGCACCCAGTTAACACTATGCTCCACACATCGAGATCAATAGAAGTTAGATAAGTATTCATTCTAATTTTCCAGAATACATAATCCATTCCATCAAATAATGGAGCTCTAGTCATAGATGTGCCTTCATGAGCTTGATACATTTTAAGCAGACTCCAAGACCAGAATCAATCCTAGGTTGGATAGACCTATCAGAGGACCCTACGCTCTGATACCATTTGTTGGAGTGAAAAAGACACTAAGAGGGCGGGGGGGTGAATCAGTGTCATGAACTGATTTGACAAATTTTACTAAAACTAAAACATAACAGATTTATGCTCTCATTTATCAATGATTAACTCATCCATATATTGAATGAAATCATATATAACTGAAATAAGAAGTATGACAGTGAAACATTGCATAATAAATCATTCACACAATAAATTGGAGGAACCACAGATGAGAGGAGTGGCACAAGATATGCTGAGTGGAAAACCATCCTGAGGTAGAAAAACCACTCCTAAACTACTGCCTTTTTAGGCTTATATTAAAACAACCACTTTTAACAATGCCTTATAGGCTGATTTTTGAGCACCAACCCCTCATTTTGAAACACCAATTTCAAGGACCACCAACCCCTTTTCTATTTATTGAAATTACAATGATACATAGGGTCTCTTTGTTTCTCTTTTCTCACAAGTGCCTCTCAATAGATAATACCTACAATCCTCAAGGTTCAAAGTTGAGCCTTCAAAATTCTAGTCATTGTCTCATCTTAATACAAATTGTATTGATCTCTTTTTGTTTCAAGTATACAATCTCATAATAGTACATGTTTTCCAGTAGACAATACAATGGTTGTGTTTCACTCTCACTTTTTCTCAGTCAATTCTCACAGTACAAAAACAATGCTGAAAACTCTCTTTTTCTTCTACCTGATATTTCTCAAAAAAATCCAAAATTCCAACTAAGACATATATATCTCTTTTAACAAATCAAGTATTTTCAATATATCAAACTATTGTCTAACTTTTTGTGCCAGGTATATTTAGAGATGAGTAGAAGTATCCAAGAAAAGATTGCTTATAACAGACTAGCCTAGAAAGTGTAATTTGAGAAAGAAGACTCTGAACCCTAACCACACAAGGAATCTACACCATCAACACTATCTGAAGAAAAGAGTCAATATAATGAATGCACCAATAAACATATTTAGATCTGAAGGATTTCAATGGAATAAAATTATCCTTGAATACCACTGCTACAAAATATAACCAAACCCTCATTATTGTGCATCAAGTGACCAAGAACAACTAATACTTTGAATCCATGATTATAAGGACAAATTTCACAAAAATGCATGATTACCCACCAACCGAAAAACACAACTCCTCATAGTAGAACCAAATCGATATGTTATTCTATCAGGGGTATCAATTTCAACTTAGGTAACCAAAAACTTGTCATGCTTTGCATGAAACCAATCAAGCATTTTAATTGTGAAACATAAAATAGTAACTGCCTTATGTTTTTAAACTGAAAGCTTTTTGCAAATAGGGAATGATAATACCTGGTCGAGCAACAAGCGAATTAGGTAAATACCAATGAGATTTTATATATGCTCGGGTCTCAACCTGCCTTATTCCAACCTTGACAGTGCCCACCTGACAGTAGCTTTCCATACACTATGAAACACCAATCATGATATCAAAAGAGCAATGAACAAATTCGCAGCAAAGAGGAGACATTTAGCAGCAGTTACAAATCCTTTCATGGTGGCGGCGTGGCTAGGGTTTACACCCTTAGCAAAATGAAAAACTCAATAAGGAAAGCCCTAGTCTTTCTTCAAGACATTCGATGCCCCAAGCCAAAAAATAATCATGTTTGAAGTCCGAAAGGACTGAAGACATAAGCACATACATCATAATGTATTCTAAAATCTATGGTCAAGCAAATGCCAAGTATGCTGACAATCTCATTACCTCTAGAATGCATACAAACCGTCGATCAACCTCATCATGGCACAAATTTAATTGATGACCAATTATCAAACAAAGAAAATGCCGACACCATTATACCTTTAATAATTTGTCATGACCTCTTAAAACAAATGTTGACCACCTTATCAATAATTGTTACCAAGAATTCAAAGCCATGTCACTTTCATAGTGGCTTTTAAAAAAATTAATTCCTCATTCCTATTGTCAGCCTTAAGGCCTAATGAATCAACAAATATAAGACCCAATCCAAGAAAGACTTCTTTCTAAGTCATGTTCAAAGACATTATAACAATTGCTATGTTAATACCTTTTCCTAAAAAATATTCCAATTGATATCAACTTATCATATTTCCATGCAAAGAATATCAAAATTATCAAATGTTTAAGGAAACCCAATAGGGTTTTCTTAATATTAAATGCCAACTCCAATTATGATTCCAAAACCAAGTTGCCTATAAGCATTACCTGTATGAGGATGAAAAGAGGACATAACTATGATGTTCAAAACCTTATCAATGCCATGTATCCACAGAAATTTGAACATGCCAATACCATATAAACCTGTAGATCACCTTAGCACAATATAGCTCAAAATGTCAAACCTATCAAACTAGAACTATACCACCTGAGCATTGAATCATAATCCTGTAAAAAAGATGCCTTATAATCTGCACATGGATTCAAGAAATCAGTACCATCAAAACCATCATCACAATGCCGAATCCAAAACCAAGTATGCCAAGAAAAAATATAAACAAGAGTGCCAACCATCTGCATGTAAACTGTGCAACTGATAATCAATCACCAAGATGCCAATCTGAAACACAATTTTGACATCAAGGACAAATACCAAAAGAGAAGTTCAACATTGTCATCAAGGACAAGCAATGACAACTGAGAAGTCAACAAACTCCCCCTTTGTCCTTGATGGAAAAACACAAGTACTCTCCCCCTTTTTGTCTCAATGACAAAGAAATGCAATGCAACCACAACTAAGAAGCCAACAAGTAAAACAATAAGATTATTATCAAATAATCCAAATGGGTCATTGAAAAAACTTTCAATCCATTGAAAACACACTAAAAATTCACCACCCCATTTGTAAACCATATAGAAGATGTGCAAAGACTCGAATCTGATCAATAACACACAGTAAGAAAACACACTCATGAAGATTAAAAACTAGAAGTAACATTAAGGCATATCTTTGTTCTTGTGTACTATCTCAATCATGAAAACAACTTCATCTTCTTTGATACCAAAGAATATAAGGGTGATACTGAATTGTTTCACCACTGACCTACAAAAACATTCCTTAATGCAGAGATTCATTCACTACCTTCCAAACCAAATGATTACCTTTGTCAGCAATATCAAAAGGTTAAGGCATTTGGACCAGAAAGCTTCAACAAATATCAATGATTATCAATATCATAGCCACAAAATCAAACAAGTAGACATGTCACACTGTCATATAAATCCTCAATCAAATATTACTGTATTATCAAAAATGAAACCAAGGTCAAACCAAATGTCCTTATCACTACCAAACTGAATCATTAAACAACTGTTACCTTTTGATCCATGACATTTCTATTGTTATTGTTATAGTCAAAAGTGTTGTCTTTGCCCAAGCTCAGTATAACATGGTCCATACAGATTCATCACCAAACACACTGTCCACCATAGAAGATTATGTTGTCATCAAAGCATCAAAAACCATTTATAGTCATTGTCAATTTTAGAGAATAATTATTCTCATTGAATGGACTGTCTGTCCACCAATTTTATGCAAACATTATTCATGTTGTCTTTTAATTCTTGGTTCATAGCAATACTTGTTATAAAAAAAATGTACCAAGGCATCAACTATGACAACATCAAAGATATTATGAGCTTCTCCCCCAAACAAGATTGTCACTGGAAATTTATTTCAAGCACAGTACTATCATAAAACATGATATTATCTAACATCTGTCATAATATCACAAGAATCTACATTTAAAGCATATTGTGTGAAAAAAAAAATTCAAGATACTCTTCCCAAATAGCCTTGCTCCCCCATTATCATTCACTTGGCATGGACATCATAACCATAAACAAGATCACATGACTATAACATATCAGCACCAATTGAAGTAGCAAACTAAGATATCAAAGTATTGTATCATTGCTATCCAACCACTATTACTGCATCATACATATTTTCTCCACTGTAAAAGAAAACATTGCCACACTAATAACTAGAATGCATAAAATCTAAACAATGATGAGCATAATCCAGAGTGCAAGTTCCATGATCATAAAGCATCAAAATACAATTGTCACCACACACTGTCTAAGATATTTAGGTGCCAAACAAGTAGATATTACTATTATACCAATACTGTCATTAATCTGAAAATTCTTGTAGAAATAATCTCCTTGGATTGTGATGTCAAACGTTCACAATGCATATCTACTACACTTTTCATAGACCCTTAACATGTATCACACTTCAACAGTATAAGCTTGTCACAGTGGAAACAATTGTGCTATCCATTATCCACTGTTAGTAAACCCAACAGTCATAACAAAAAAAAAATGGAATAAACATGTACTGTAAACAAAACACCACAAATCTATATCAACATGACAATTCATTTTACTATAACTATCATCTTTTAACCTTATAAATGTAGCTATTAACCCAACTCAAATCTAGGTTTGAACTGTTTTAACAAATCTCAAACCTTCAAGTTGTGTGAACATGTGAATCCAAGATTTATATCACAGTAAGAAGTATCATATTTCTTGAATTAAATGTTGTCAACAAACAACATACCTTCTAAAATTCCAGGGGTAAGAGATAAAACATTTGAAAACTCCCCCTAACTTCATGCTTCTCTTTATGCACTAGTAGAGGTCATTTGTGCAATATTCACAAGACTTAATCCATCCTTCTCCTATTTTTCTTTTCTTCTCGAAACCTTCTTAACACCTATCTTCTTCTTGTCAAAGGTATCTTTCTATTGTTTCTTGGTCAAGGTATTATTTCTTTTGCTATGTCTAGATGACTTCAACACATGATTTCTACAATACTGAGCTCTATGTCCAAAACAATTACATCTATAACACATGACATTTTGATCTGAACCAAAAGAATGACAACTTTTTCTATTACCAATCTTATCATTCCACCAACAGTTAATTGCTACATGACCAACTTTGTGGTAGGTATAACATATAGTGTCATGATTCTGTTTTGACAAACTATAAGTACGATTTCCCTTATTCCATTTATAATTATTTCTGGCATAACTTTCACAATCTCTAGCCCTATGTCCATAAACATGACATGAATAGCAATAACCATGGAATTGAGAATAACTGTACCTTATTGATTGACACTTCTCAGTAGATGAGAAACTTGTAAATCTGTAATCAACCTTGCTATCTATCTCTGGAGCATGATAGTTCAAATCTATTTTCTTCTTAGGAATCTACCTAGCCTTGAAACTTTTCCCATCAGTTGTTGCAACCACAATTTCCTTGTTAGATTAATCTTTGACACCATAATTTTTTCCAACCTCATATCCCACTCCTGTAGGATCCTTAGAATGCTTTTTCCTGTCCAATATCTCATTCAATAGATTAGTACTATGATCAAATTTCTGATTTTTACCTAATTGAACCTTGACATTTTCAAGCTCTTTCCTTAATGAAACTACTTCTCCTTCAAGTTTTAGACCTTCAATTTTTTTAACTTCCAAATCAGACCTTACAAAATCTGCTATCCTCTTACATTCTTCAATTTTAATTTTCTAACTTATAATCATACCATCAATAAGAGTTAGTTCTTTTAACAAGGAATCATTGTTTGAACATTTCTTAAATGAATCAATCTCATATTCTAGTTTATTGCACACTTCATCCTTGTCTTTTAACCTGACTTTCAATTCCTCTTCATCCCTTTTTCTATCATCCATTTGAGCTTTCAGAAATTCAATAATCTTTTCAGATTTATCATAGTTTTGGTTTAATGCCTGATTAGTATCAATACTCTTTTGAAGTTGTACCTTAAGTTCTTGATTTTCTTGTTTAATCCTTTTAAGTTCATCTAATGCAGCAAGCAGTTATCCTTCCAAGTCAACCTCATACTCATTACCTTCATATTATTTTTCACCAAATTCTTGTTCAAAGTCACTTACTAAGTGATCTTCTTCTTCACCAACTATAGGATCACTTTTAGTATCAACAAGCAAAGGTAATTCCTAAGACAAATCTTCACTAGACATTACAAAGGTTGGTTCATCAATTTTTTGCTTGACACTAGGGACTTTCTTTTGACCTTTATTTCTCTTGCCCTTAGCCATGAAAAATACTCCATGACTAGGAAACCCTAAGTGGGTAGACTTATGTACAAATATGGCTCTATACACCAATATCAATTGAGACCAGATATGTCTTCATAAAACACAGTCTGAATCATTCAAACAAAAGTACTTTCTAGAACTTTTCATTGATAAAATCCAAAACCAGAATCAATCCAAGGTTGTTTAGACCTATCAAAGGACCCTACGCTCTGATACCAATTGTTGGAGTGAAAATGACACTGAGAGGGGGGGGGGGTTGAATCAATGTCTTTGAACTAAATTTACAATTTTCAGAAAATGAAACAAAACCAAATTATGCTCTAATTTTGATGATTAAACCATTCATGTATTGAATGCAACCATTAAGAACAGAAATGAGAATTATCATAGAAAAATAATGAACATTACAACATTATCACATTGAAGTAAAGATACCACAAATGAGACCAAGAGACAAAAGATTTGTTGAGTGGAAAAGCCTCCTGGGGTAGAAAAACCACTCTGAAACTGCTGCCATTCAGGCTTGTATTTTCAAATCACTATTTACAATGTCTTACAGGCTAATTTATGAGCACCCACTCAAGGAGCACCAACCCCTCATTTAGAAACACCCATTTCAAGGAACACCAACCCCTCTTTAGTTTCAGTATAATTGTATATCAAAGTATTTATCTATTTACATTTCAACTCACAAGGGCCTCTCAGTAAATATCCCTAATATCCTCAAGGTTATCAGTTGAACCTTCAAAATACTAGACATATTCAAGCATCAAGACTTCTCACACTGCATTCTATTTCTTCGTATTTTCTAATACAAAGTTATCACATATGTCTCTCGGGAATAGACAATAAAAAGTTGTTATCAACCACCATGTCTTTCATTTTTATTTCAAAAGCACATATGTACATTTGAATCTTCATCCAAGGGTTTCTCAGGAAAGACAAAGTGTCATTATAGTTTTTGTTCTCAGAACCATGAAACACAACATAATCTGCACCCATAATACCACTTGTTACAAGAATACAAACATTTGCACCATAAACAATGCTTATTTGTCTTTTTCAAAATGTATATCTTCTTCTCATTTAACCTTCAACAAAGGTTTTTGATAAGACAAAAAACCTTGATTGTTATTTTTTAGGAATACCATAATACAATGATGTATGCACCATGAGAGTCATTTTTCAACTAACATCTCAAAGGGACTTGATATACCTTAATACCCTTATACATATGTTTGCAAAAGAACCTCCAATAAAATTAATGACGGGTGGAGGAAAAGTCAGAAAGACAATTATATATTTCACTTAACCTTTCACAAGCTGAAAAACACAAAATAAAATCACTGCAAATTCCTATCAAGAATTGTAACCAAACCCAATACCAAAATAAACAATACTTTCAAAATACCCATGACGAGGACAAGAATAACCGAAAAAAGCATTCTTTTTTTATTCAATATTCAAAAAACCATTTATATTTTTTCAGATTCGAGCAAAACCAATAACTTCTTTCTATTCTGACACTTGTTAAATATAAACACCAAATGATGGAAATGACACCTGAGCAAGTACGAATCTGATAAAGAATGCATGTGAACCTGTAAAGAAGTATTTACCAACCTAGCTGTGGAGAAACCAGTGAAAATTCTTTCTCTTTCGAGCCCTCAACCAATGAAACACATCAAACTTAGAAGCCATACCCATCATTGATTAAACACTGAGATTTGCTTCCTGTCAATGTTGTTACAGCCAACTAAACCAATGAGAAACAACAGCTACAATGACTCTAATGGTGGTGGTTAGGGTTCTAAACCCTTGCAATGAGAAGACAAAAATAGTGTTTCCCTAACTTTTCTTCCATTTACAATAGATGACTTTTCACAATAAAATAAAACTTGAAAACCGAAAGAATTAAGTCATATGTGATAAACAAAAGTCATAATGATTTTAAGATCGTTTTCAAAGACTTTAGCATGGAGGCCGACAATATTATCACTTTGATTATTATTTCCAAGTTATCGCTACCACCAAATATTTCATTCAACATTTTTAGATGCCGACATCATAATAACCTTCACATTTTGCATACAAGCTGTCAATTTCCCACAATAATCTCTTGATTATTGCTTTCATAGTCACTGCCAAGGATAGACTCCAACTGACTTTACCCAAATTCAAAATAGAGTGACCGAAATAACCATTATAAACTCATGGGTAAAAGAATCAATATCCCAATATAAACAATGGCACTCAAATTTGTCGATGGCTTGGGATTCAATATTATAAACTAACAAAGTCACCCTTCTAGGAGATGCAAAAGACCGATACAACCATTGTAAATCTGCTCGAGCCGATTATTATGAGAATATAAGACATCATTACCTTATTACCAAGTATTACCCTTAAGATACCGATAAACACAACTTTCATACCAATGTGATTGTTTCATAATGCCTTTGAGCCACAATAATAACTTTGAACATTATTACCAAATTGTCGATGCCATGTCACTTCATAGTGACTTTTAAATATGAGCCATAAATTGACTTACACATAGTGAATAAATCAAAATCCCGATAGGAGTGTTATCATTACTATCAAATTCTTAAGGAAACCTGATAGGGTTTACTTAATTTTAAATACCGACTCCTTACTACCTTTTAAAAGATGACCTTTGATAAAGGATTTTATTAATAAAGGTCATAGTGATAATACCATAATGCCTAAATCCTTAGACAAATTAATTGCTTGTTAAAGCAATATAAATAAATATTGAACCAAAAATCATGTGCCATATTTATCAATCAATAAGTCATAACCATTGAGACCATGAAGATAGAAAGATACCAAGTTGATATAGATGCCAAACCAAGAATAAACTGATAAAATCAACTGAAATAATATACCTGAACATGTCAAGTTGATAATGTCATAAATTTGAAGTTGATGAATTCCCTATAGAATACAATAAAGAAGGGTCAACCTGTCAAACTGAATATCCTGAACCTGTTGTATGATCATCAAGTTGATGAATGACCTGTAATAATGTTGTATCACACTGTCAGTAACCATAACCATATGAAAGTATGTTTCATTCATAAATCTGAACCAGAAGCCACATGAGTAATATCAACATGAAAAAACTTGAATCATCATGAACATGAATACCAAAAACAAAGCCTTTGAATGATTATCTGAGATACCAAAGAGAATTCCAACTGATTTTGTCATCAAGGAAAACCAATGACAACTGAGAAGTCAACAACTTCTGCCCACTGCTTCCAATAGTCTAACTCATTAAGCTCACATTGCACTTCATAAGTTCATACTTCAAAACTCTGGAATTTGCATCACACACTTTAGTTCTAAATTATTCATCAACTGAACACTTATTTATACCTTCTTCAACATTGAAAACTTTCTCCAAGGTTGGCTATGCACCTCAATTGTGCAAATTCAAATTAGGTCAACACTAAGCATTCCCGCGATGGAAAGGAATGAAAGAAAAAAACACAAATTCTTAACTCAGACCCAAATCAAACATATACATCATGCCACACTTCCTCAAACACTGAATCAAATACACAATTAGTGTAAACATCCAAGGTTGGTTGAACTTGTGTAAACACCATTGTAGTCACCCTAAATCTAGTATTATCTTGCCTAATTAATTAAATAGCATTATTTAATAAATTATCTCCCTTCATTCCCTTTTAATTAATTAATTAAATATTATTTATAAAATGTAGTCACCCTAAATCTGACATTATCTCACCTAATTAATTAAATAGGATTATTTAATTAATTCACTCCCTTCATCCCATTTTAATTAATTAATTAAATATTATTTATTTAACTAATCAACTTATAATTAATTAAATATTTTATTTTATTAATTATATCATTCTCTAAACTATAGTTCATCTAATCAATTAAATAATTCTCATTAATTAATTGATCCCACTAAATCCTTTATTCTTTTAATCCCAATTATGTTAATTAATCCTTGATTAATTAACTCACTGACCTTCATTATCCAATTCTCCAACTATTAACTCCACCTACCTCATTAAGTTAATTAACCATCGATTAACTATCCTAACCCCCATCATTACCATTATTTCTTAATTTAAAATTCATTCTCACCCCCCTCATCTTGTCTCATTAATGAGATAAATCCGACCTACCTCCACTATCTTACACACAGCCTCCAAAATTTAATGACTTTTCATCCCAAGGTTTGTTCAAACATGTCTGAGTACACATCACCTCTCTCCTCACACTCAATTGTGATACTTGTCACAATGTTAATGAGCCACACCCTTGATCCATGCATCACATTCTCAAGCAATCCTAGCCCTTCATTAACTTTCAATCTTAGCCTTCCATTTCTCCCTCAATTTTTTTTAATAAATTGGGCCTTCAACCTCTCATTTCTCATCTTGAAATTGGCTATGATAATGTTGGTGCAATTACGAGCAATCCACATCCACAATTAGAGAAAATATAACAAGAGTAGGGTGCATCTTACAACTCAATCTTGAGCGTCATCAAAAGGTATAAAATTTTCTATGCTCTTGAGTTTATTTCCTTTGTGTTTTTATGCTTTTTTATGATAGTTTAACCCCTCTACATTTGGCATTCTCAATGGAACCAACGTCCCTTCAACCTTTTTGCAAATTTTTTGTGACTTCAAAGTGTGCAGGGTTTTGATACTATTAAATGACACTTCCATCTCAACTTACTACACCTATGTTCAGGTATTTAGCACCCCTGTGATTACTCACGACACTTCTATGCATGATAACAATGCTTGCATCTAACATTTCTTTCCTTGTTAATGTGTTGACTATTGTTGGTTTTGCAAGTTTATTTTGGCATCTATAGATTAGGTTCACCACTCTAATAGGATTTTGTGTTTGAGTTTATTCTTTATCCATCAATCTAATAACTAGTTCTCTTTCATTTTTTCAATCAAAACTACAACATTAAGAGCAAAGACAAAAAGAACCTACAAACTTAAAAATCAATCTAAAAATCTACTTAGGCTAAACAAGATCACTAGATATCACATCACATTTCATTTTGGGCCAAAGGGCTAAGGATTTGGCTATATACCCTTGAAAAACAAAAACAAAGAAAAAACTTCCAAATTTGGCCAATGTGTTTTATTGTTTGTCAAATCTCTTGCCAAAATACCTAAGAATATAGAATTGCACTTGTGACCAAAACTATTATGCCTTTGTCAAAAACATTTGTGCCTGTGATTTTGCACCTCTATCAAAAATTGTTGTGCTTGTGATTCTATGCATCTATCAAAAAATGTTGCACCTATGTTTTCCTGAAACTATGCCTACGTCCTATCACAAAACCCGAGACTTTAAATTTTTACCTCTTAGGGATCCCTAGTTAGTCTGACATAATCTACAACTCTACCACCTTTTGGTCATCGACCACTCCATATTCACATATAAATTTTCCATTATCAATCCTCCACCCTCCCCATCATTTAAATCCGGCCCTTTGGACTTAGGAAAAACCTTAGAATACCTCATCATCTTGACACCTTGGACTTGGTATCACCCCCTCTTTTTCTTCATATCATCATCTTTCCCATCTCATTAACCATTATCATCTAATCCAACCTTAGGATACATCCTTTAATATTCAAAAAAATCATCTAATCCTACCAACATCCTCTCAAACCAAATTTCTCTTTAGGAGTCAATCGAGATCCTCCACCATCCTTACTAATCTAGGGTTATCTTAAGAACTTACCTATCTTAAGTTGCATCCTTGGTTATACCATCTTTTTTTTTGGATAATTTAGCTTAAGGTGTTGGCTCCCTTTTGCTAAATTTTTCAAAATCATCCTCATTTAGCCTTGCTTAGGAACTTTCCTATCCTAAGCAAGCAAATCCTAAATCATCTCATCCCAAGGATCTAGGTTACAAATTTTAATTACCTTTGGTTGCTTACCATCAATTTAATCCAATCATCCTAAACCAATCCCATCATAGAAACCCAAACAAATCATCCTTAATCACATCCTAAAAACCAATCCTTCTAAATCTATCCTAAGGACATCCTAATCCACAACCCTTACCATTGAAACCTTAGTATAACCTTACCACTCAATCATCTTATCACAAATCCAAGTCTAAACCTAGTCCAAATTTCATATCCTCTTAAATAATCCTTCCTTTTCATGCTAATCACTAGATCACAAGAAAGTAAATTAATTGATTCTCAAGGAGAAGCCTTTTTCAAGACCAATTCGTCTCAACCACCAACACCCCATGAGGATATGGTAGATTCCCAAGAAGAGTCTCCTACACCAAGGGAATTCACCAATAACCCTCACAACCAAGAAATGATGGATAAAATTATTCTCCTAGATAAAGACCACCTTTTACTTAGCCTCATAGCACAAGGGGCTAAAATACCTTCCACCACTGACATCCTACAAGCAAGGGGTAGTGACCCTTCAAAAAATCACTCATCGTCTACTAATTGCTTCAATCATCTCCTTGGTCCACAAATTAATACTAATATACCCTCGTCCACCAACACAAATCAACCTAATGTCAATATACCCCCATTAACAAACACAATCTCTTCCATAAATACAATCTCATCTAACAACAACCTACCTTCTTCTTCAATTACTACCTCACCTCTTATCATAAACACAAATGTCCCCCTCTCCACAAATGTAACACAACCCCTCAATAAAATACCCCCACTTTCATCACATCTAAGGGTCACTATTCCCCCTAATACCAACATCACTTACGCCCCCTCCAACCCAACTGTACCCACACAACCTCTCCCCACTTAATCTATTCATGCCAATTACATTGCTACACAAAATATATCTCAACCTCCTAACAAAAATATCCCTCCCCCACCCCCTAATAATTCATCAAACCCTAATCCTCAATAACAAATCATCCATAACCAACCTCCACCTCCTTATAATGCATCCACTTCTAACCCTCAAATTAACACTATCAATACTCATCTCCAAACCCAACACAACAATCCTCCACCCCCACCTCCTCCAAATCCACCACATATAAACAATAAATTCCCAACACCTAATCATCAACAATACAACCCCAAGATAAATAATCCCCCATCAACACCTTCCTATCAATACATGTATAATCAACCACTCCAAAATCCCCCCCAAAACCATTACCTTGCCCAAAGAGTTGCAAAAAATGAAAGACATGATTCAAGGAATCCAAAGTGGTCAAACCAAGAAGACCTTTAGGTATGAAGGCATATGTCATCCGTTTGAAAAATCTATACTAGCAATCCCCTTCCCTAAGGACTATGAGATCCCAAAATTTGATAAATACAAAGGGAAGAGTAACCCCATCGAACACTTAAAGGAATTCAGAGTCGCATGCCAAGAAGTAGCCTATAATGACATATACCTTATGAGGTTATTCCCTTAGATCCTTAGTGGCCAAGCCTTGGAGTGGTTTACACAATTACCTCATGGATCCATAACTATAGACATGTAAAAATGACCTAACACTTATTGCACATACTAAATAACATTTTATCATCATCAACATCATTATCATCAAATATCACTGCATTTCACATCAATTACACCTAAAACCCTAATTTCCTCTATTAATTAAATAATACGACATTATTTAATTAATACAATTATTCACCATTTTTGACGAATTAAATAAATTTGATTTATTTAATAAAGTCCTGAAACCCTAATTTATGCTATTAATTAAATAATGGTGTTTTGAAATGAATACTCTAGATCACATAGTAGAATATCTCAATCAACGGTTGAGAACCACTGAGAGGATTTAGATGGGCACAATTTGTGCATTTTGATTATGTAATTAGTGTGATTGAAGAACTCATTTTGAGTTTTCAGTGGGATTGAAGGAATAGATTGATCTATCAAGAAATAGATGGATCAATCAACCAATCAAAGTTAGCAATTGGTGGTTTGTAATCTACTCAATCATGAAAGTGGGTGAGGATAATTAATTAATTGTTTTAATTAATTAATATTTTTGGAGTTAAACATGCAAATCAAGTTTGACTTTTGCAAACAAAGTGGTATTTGTTTGATTTGATTTTTTATGATGTTTTGAATAATTTATTTAATTATTCAAATTTGGGGGAAAGTGACATAATTAAATAATTATGTTTTAATAATTTAACTGACTTAGGGGAATAAAGTGAATTAGTGACATAATTAAATAATTAATTAATCAGGAGGAATAAAGTTAGATTATGACTTCACTAAATAAATGAAATTTATTTTATTAGTCAAAAATACTGAAAAAAGTAAATTAATTAAATAATGTAGTTTTATTCAATTAATAACATAAATTAGGGTTTTAGGACTTTATTAAATAAATAAAAGCCAAGAAAACAAAGAATGGGTGGGTGATGAGGTAGTGGACCTCTTGATTAAAAACTGGGACAACGCCAGTTAGCTGCTCCCTATGCCTGTCTGTCAGTTGTTGCTCTACAGTTGTTGTGTTGCCTTTGGGTTGTTTCTGTGTTTTTTTTTCTTTATGTTTACTATTTAGTCTTGTTCCTTTTTGGCCCTAGTGGCTCGTTGTGAAGGGTACGGTGCCTTGTAAATGTTGCTTAACTTTTCAAAAACATAAATTAGGGTTTCAGGACTTTATTAAATAAATAATATTTATTTAATTCGTCAAAAATGGTGAATAAGTGGATTAATTAAATAATGTCTTATTATTCAATTAATAGAGGAAATTAGGGTTTTAGGTACAATTGATGTGAAATGCAGTGATATTCGATGATAATGGTATTGATGATGATAAAATGTTATTTAGTATGTGCGATAAGTGGTAGGTCATTTTTACATGTCTACATTATGCCCCTCTTTGATAAAAAGTATTGGCTGCTTTGTTTCAAAGATTTCGCTATTAAGATCAAGTTTTGAAAAAAAATTATATGCCCCAATGTGCCCCGACGGTCAGCGAAATGATGGTAGGACTTTGGATTTCCCCCTCGAGAGATTAGCCAAAAATATCAATTTTGAGGTCAGGCTCACAACACTATTTCATTTTAGATCAGATGCGTAGAGGGAAAAAAAATTAAGCCTATAGGTCTCTTGTTGATAGTTTAGATGTTTCTAGGAGGTCATAATTTTAACCTAGGAAGGTTTCCTAAGTAAAAATTAGGGTTTTTGGTGGTTAAAATAGGTAATTAGGGTTCAAATTACCTCATTTTCACTTTGAGCCTATAGAGAATTCTTACCTCTGGATTTCTTGTTTTGTCAATTTTTGAGGATCTATGGTGAGGATTCGGGGAGCCCCACATCATGCAGATGTGGTTCACAAGTTTAGATGGCCTGCAGGCATCAGTGCCCCAGTTGTACCCTTTCATTTTTTGTTTTCATATTTTCATGTTTATGTAATTAATGCATGAAGACCAAGTAGGTGAATGCACAAATCTTGTTTTTTTCTCACTTCTGCATCCATTTTTTTGCTTTTTCTTTTGTAAATAGGCCGCATTTGATATATTTTTGTGCACTTGCTATAATTTTTTTATTTTGAGCTAAATTCATGCTTTTTTTTCCCCTTTGCTTGATTTTTGTGCTTTTTTCTTTTGGCCTTCATTTTGTGCGCACTTGTAAATTTTTGCTTTTGGAAAAAAAATTCGCTTTTGAAATTTTCTATCACTTTTGCTAAAAAAATTCTCATTTTTGCCCATTTTATCCCTTTTTCTAAAAAAATTATCAGTTTTGACAAAAATGTTTCACTTTTGATTTTTTTTTTAATCTAAAGTCAATTTGTTTGTCATCATATGTTCATTTTTTGTTTTCATAGCAAATTCTTAACATCGTGGGTTAAATGGTTGCAAGTGGTTCTTAATCCGCTCTGGTTGAGGGAGCAACAACCACATGATCTGTTTGATTTGATCACTGGTTTCAATGTATTAGAGTGAGATATTTTAGATGTTGTCTAGTTGCAACAAATTTTCTACATGCTCACCATCATATGTCATAGTGCGATGATGGCTGCGCTCATGGAGAGATGGCATTTAGAGACCTCGTCCTTCCATTTACCTACTGGGGAGGCCATCGTTACCCTAGAGGATGTGTGGAGGATCCTCCATTTATCCATTCATGAAGAGCTTGTTACATATTTTTTTCAACGGGTTACTCGTGCTATGTGTTGCATTCTTGGAGTGAGACGTTTAGAGGTTCGCTAGACAAAGACAAACTTATCAAATTTTGTGGCCAGTGTTTATCCTATTTCACTTATTCTTTGTGGTTTGGTTATGGGGCTCATCATTCCTGATAGGTGGGGCGAATATTTTCCTATTGGTTGGGGTGTGTGTATCAAGTAGATGTTTGAGCACAAGATAGATACACATCGGGTCTATGTCTTCTTTCCCACCTATACAAAGATATGCATGCAGTTGCATATCATGATGGGAAATCTATTTATCGGTGTCTCTCTTCTACATGTATGGGCCTGGGAGCACATCTTAGTTACTTGGCCTAATGGTATATTAGATCATACTGTTAGGGATCCATATTCTTATCGTTACAAGGATTTTCTACACTATACTTTGCCTAGACAACTTCCCTATTAGCACCATGTTTTCAATGACATGCCAGGTTTCATAGGGAGATCGTATATGGATTGTGAGGTGTGGCCTGATGATTAGGAGTAGTTGGTATCTTGCTGATAGACTAGATATTTGATCAGTCATGTGCACTCTCTTTTGGAGAGATATCTTCCCAATAAGGTTTGCAAGCAGTTTGGAGAGAGACAAGGCCGATTCCTAGATGCATGAGGCTCATTTTGGTTAAACCACTACAGAGGTCTGTGTATGGGGTCTACAGGCTGATTGAGATTTTTTTGTGTGTTTAGAGCTCTTACCCCATTTGGATGGGGTTGGCTAGTGGGCTTAGCAGATTCAAGTAATACTCCTGATTTTGATCAGTGGTGGGCATGATACCTTCCTTTGAGAATTATAGATCCTATTGATGTTCCAGTAGTGGGTAGAGTAGGCATTATAGGTCATCATGGAGAGAGATCACATGTGGGGATCATTGTAGAGCAACTTTCTATGGCAAGGAAGGATGGTGCACAAGATGATCTGATACAAGTAGATCAGGGACATGTTCCAGGTCCTCCTCCACCACTTGGATATGGAGGTGTACAACTAGAGAAGATGATAGCTACAAGGGATGCCAAGATACTATGGTGATAGGCCATGGAGGCATAGATTTTTATACTCACTACAAAGAAAGATACAACTCAATAGGAGAGAGAGGGCTTTAGGACAGAGAGAGACACTAATACTGGGCACTATCTAGTTGCTGAGACATAGTTGCAGGTTGTTACCACTGAGAGGGACAATCTTACCTGACAGAGCATGATAGTCTATGTGTCGAGCAAGATCAATTGCTACAAAAGGCGAAATTTTATCAAACCTTGTTTGAGGCCTATGTTTCCAAATCATAGTGACATCCACAGTTTAGAGAGCATAATTCTGATATGGGTGTCGAGTCAAGTGGACACTTAGCTAGACAAGATGATCAGCCTAATTCGTAGCCTGATCCTTAGAGTCCTCCTCCTCTGATCGGGAAACATTTTATTTCTACTTGATTTTTATGATGTTTACTATTCAAAGACTTATATTGCAAATACAATTTTGTATATATATTCATCAGCCCAACTGAGGCCTCATATATATGTATTTTTTTATATTATCCTATCACACTTATTTCTATGATGATGTAAATGGCATTCTCATTTTTGATGATGATATATATGAGATATACATGCTTTGATTTGCCTTCATTATGTGTTATTTGGTGATTATGGATGATAATGTATGATGATGTATGTCCATACAATTTTTTTTGTACTTTTCTAATGTATGCATATGATGTGGATGGATGGATCATATATTGTCTTATGTGATGTTTTATTATGTATATGATGATGATATATGATGTGTAGACACTAAAAACTGGTCTAGGCCCGCGAGTACCACTTTCGACATAATTTTCTAATGTCCATGGTCGCGATTAAATAATGTTAATTATTTAATTAATTCATTATGACTATTATTCAACTTTGATTAATTAAATAAATCTTATTTATTTAATTATGTCCCTAATTAATTAATTCTCTTTCCGAATTAAATAATTTATTATTTAATTTACCCTTTATCATATTTTGACTATAATTAAATATTCATTTTGAATTATTTAATTATTCAATTAACCTTTTTGACAGTCAATTAAATAAATCATCATTTATTTAATTAAATCCTTAAATTTTGCATGTTGAATTAAATAAATATTTAATTCATAATAATAATTATTCCTGGCACATTCTTCTATCACCTACTTAACTAATTATTCACTCACCATTTGACTCAATATTTATTTAAATCTATCAGTTATCTCTTGATTCGATGTCTGATTATCTCTACGAAGAGATTCTCTGTCTTGATCAGACAGTCTAATTCTCCTACATGAATATATTTATTAATTAAATGTCTTTATTTAATTAATTAATTTATGTGTGCATTCGAATAGATCATTGTTGAATTCTAACTTTATCATTTTCATTCAAAGTCTAATTCTTATATTTTTGAAGACTTTCAATTGAAGATTAAATCATTTATTTAATCTTGATCTCCTATTCAATCTATTTTCGAACAGTCTAAACACCAGATTAAATTATTATTTAATTTAATCTTTATCTTGCAGACTTTTCCAACTCACGTTATAACTGACACAAATCTCAATCGCATGGCATTCAAAAATCTTGATCATTGATCTCTCTTTTGAATCTGAGTCGATCGTTCGAAAACCAGCTTTCTATAAATTGGCTGACCTTTTTCATTATTCCTCCTCCCAAAATCGATATACTTTTGGAAGAAATTGTTAATCTTCGATATTTTTCTATAATCACATACGTCAAGTCTATACTTGTACACTTACTAAAAATATGAGGGAAAGAATACTAGCACGAAAAAATGGAGAAGGAAAATCAAGATAATTTGAAGGAGTTTTCTGATATTTGGTGAGACTGTTTCATGTTTTTCTTTAATTATTTGATTACTTTTTTAGTTTATTTCTACATTCTTAGTTGTTTGATTTAGATTAATGCATGTTTAGATTATATTTAACCATCTTTCTTGCAGAGTCATTTTATCTACTTTACATTTGGTGAACCCGACGTGAAGATACTTCAATCTTCATGAATTCATTCCGCTTTTTCAATTTTTTTCTTTTGTATGTATCGTACGAAAAAATGCATTTGACTAACAAAATGACACATCTAATTTTGCGAATCACAACTGACAAATTTTGTGACGCATCTGACAACACGAGACACATATGATAGCATGAGATGCATCTGAGGCTTTTTGCAATGCATTTGACTAATAAAACCATAATGCATCTGCAGACTAAAACGACACATCAAGCTGGTAACAATTTCGATTTTGAATTTTTTGTTTTTTTCATTTTTCTTTTCGCTAATGTTTGCAACGTGTGATTTAGGAGGATAACATAATTTTTGTAGGACGAAGCATAAAAGATATTAAAAACAAAACCTCTTTTTTGCAGGATGAATGACGAAGACATGAATAGTAAACTAATAACAAATTGCATGCAAGACCTATGTTCTGATCTATTAATTTTAAAATGAACTCTTGTGTTTGGTAGTTAAAAAATTATCATTTGGATTAAAAAGAATCAGTGTCTTCTATGTTTTGTGCTTTTGCACGTTTGTTAGTTAGAACCCCACTATTCACTATATCGAAGTATCCTCTCCCCTTGCACATTTGTGGGATCCTGGGTGTAAGAAAAATAGTTACTAACTCTAGAACTTGGGCTTGTCTTGGTGGGAAAAAGTACTCACCCCAAGATGACCCAGACCTAGTAGCACGCTAGACGCCAAGTGACTTCCAGCTGGTATATAAAAGTGGATTCTTGGGGAAAGTCCAAGAATCACACTCACTGTTCCAATGAGAAGGGCAACAATGGTCTCTCACCACATGGATCGTGCTCCATGAACAAAATGACCTTACTAAAAGCCTTGTTGTAGTTTTTTGCCAAAATCCCTATCTATTTACTGGTGCAGCAGGTCAAACCTGTGAAGTGCTCACATCCTTACAGTTCATGTGTAGAGATGAAATGTATGCCATGGGAATTTCATGGGTACAGTAGCTTGGTTGCCTCATATAAGTGAGTGTCATGGAGGGGAGCTAGTGGGGTCAAGCTACTAGTCATCCGCCTTGAATATGCGTAGTTGGGGAAACCTGCGTGAGATTTCAATAAATACAGTCTATCACAGCTTTAGGATTGTACATGTCTTCTAGTTTTAATAGATTCTTACACATCAAAACTAAAACCACATTGTCTTATGTGATTGTATTTTCTTTATTTGTCAGAACTTGATCATAAAACTGGTCAGTCATAAAATTTTCATCAGAACACCGCAACTGAATAGTGAATCACAACTATCAAATTGAAAACTGCATGTGTTTGTCAAGAAAATTAGTTTTCACAGAGTTTAGATTCTGAGTTGCATCTTCTTATTGAGTCACATCTTATTAGTGAGTCGTATCTGATTAGTGAGTCGCATCTGATTAGTGAGTTGCATCTGTCATAGGTTAAACCGCATCTGTTCGTGAAAGTCGCATTTGTCTGTCAACAATCGAAACTAGTTTTTACCAAAGAGTCACATCTGCAATTTGCAACGCATCTATCAATTTTTGAACCACATCTAAAACCTAAACCGTAACTGACTGTCAACAAAAATCTCAAAAAATGCAAACTCATTCCAAAAAAAAACTATCTTTTTCACCTCTATTTTTTACGATCAACCTTGGACAGAAATTGGAAAATTTATCAAAAACCTTGCATTGTTTAGGTGTCATTTATGTCTTAGAGATAGTCATCTTAGTTGCAAAAACTTAGTTACCCCATAGTAATTTGCATATCCTAGAATAGAACAAATTTTTGCATCATTGGATACGTTCATGCTTCAATTATCATTATCATTGAACCTAGTCACTTTTGTCTTACTAGTGAATCCTTCCAGCTCATTAGTCTAGTTTGGGAGATTCACCTTATCAGTTGTCTTTGTCCTACATCAGTTTCCTGGTAAAGTTAAGTCATAACTTTGGATTATTCCATAGGTGGTAGGTTATACCCACTTAGAATCATTTACCATCATAGTCTACTAAAAAAAATTACATATAATCCATCCTAGCGTATGTCATCCTAGTATACGTCATTTTAGAAATCCTTAATTTTTAGTGACATCCTTTATATTCAGAAAATCCCAAAAACATAAATAGAACATATCAGTTTTTAGACATAGTTTTGCATTTCCCCTTTTTGAGCAACACTTTCATGGTTGAAACAAGGGCTAAGAAGAAACAAAGAGAAATTTAAGACCCCAATGAATTCATCAATCCTTTCAGAAACCAACCACCAGGGAAAGAGAGACCACACAAAACTTTTCTTGAAAAAAACATCACTAAAGACACACATGGAAACATTTTCTCTAAAGACAGATGCTTCTGTACAAGATCTTGAGTTTGCATCCTTTATGGATGAGTGTTTGGCAAATGATCCCCAACGATATCTAGCAGAGTTGCTAGTAGAAGGTGCCACACTGCCACCTGGATTTGACGTTCACACTTTGAAAACAACATCTACTCAACCAACACAAAAAATGACATCAAGTGTTTTCATCCCTCAAATTACCGCAGCAATACCAACTGGCATACCTACTCAAACATTGTCAATTGTAAACACAACCCCATTCAACATAACATAAGGTTTACAATTCACTGCGGGAGCATCCTCATCAAACCCCTTTGGCACAAACACCATTGGTAAATGAGCCAAAGTTGGCATGAATACAACACAAGTTATACCTCATATCAGTACCAGTACTGTGATTCCACACATAGGTGCTACACATATAAGAAATATTCCTATACCAAATCAGAACATTCGGAAAAGACATATCCCTATACCAAACCAGAACATTCAGAGAGGATATATTCCTAGACCGGATCAAAACATTCAAACATGATATATACCCTCACCAAATTACAATCCATCACAGAACATTGCATTTCAAAACACTTACATCGATCCTAATAACGCAAACAACATGTCATTGACACAAGTGGATATTCTGCAAAATCAAATGCAAATCCTTCAACAACAAATGGACAGTATGTCTTTGTCAAGCAAATGAACTATCTCAGCACAAGATTTATGTCCATGTCCTTTTGATAAATCGTTATACATGACATCCTTCCCACACGGATACATTATACCAAATTTTCTTGAGTATAATGGGAAGAGGAATCCTTTAGAACACATCAGAGAATTTTATACAGCATGTATGGACATCTCATATGACCCCACGTATTTAATGAGACTATTTCCACGAACCCTTGTCAGGATAGCATTGGAATGGTTCTCTAAACTATCATATGGCATAAGATAATGGGGCGAATTAGCCGAGAAGTTTGTCGAACACTTTGCCTTCAACATAGACAATGAAATAACAATAGCTACCTTATGTCACACTATGTAAGAAGAAGGTGAAACTTTCACCACTTTCTTTCAAAGATGGAGAATTTTAGCTAGTCGATGTCCAGTTGAGATACCAAAAAAACAAAAAGTCATGATATTGCTTGAAAATATTCATCTGAAACTAAGAAGTGACTTAAGAGTACATTTTTGTACTTCTTTCCAAGACTTGGTGCAAAAGGGCATTATACTTGAAAAAGGCCTTATTGATAAAGTAGACATTAAGGTACTAGGCAGGAACCCAGTTGTTCAACACCAAAATGCTCCCAACGATATAAAAAAAAAATGGTCTAGGAACAAGAATGTAACAAATGACGGACCTGTCATCACACTTAGAGGTTACAACTCCAATCAAGACATAAATAATAATTCGGATCAAACAACCAACTTTGTCCAAAATTCACAACAACAACGACCACAGAGGGGATTTTATAAACATGAATTTACCCCTTTGGGGGAACCAATCAAGACAGTTTTCAAAGACTGATTAAACATAATCTCCTAAAACCTCTAAAACCAAAACAATATGATCGTGGATAGTTTAAACCCTCATGGTGGGATGATAATGCCTATTGTGAGTACCATCAAACAAAGGGACACAACCTACAACAATGCCAAAAATTAAAAAACATCATACAATATTTTGTTGAAGACAAAACCATAGAAGTCAATGGGCAGAAACATACCAAAAATAGTGATCACAAGGTCTTCACAGATCCATTACATGACCATGTGAAAGGAAAGGCCTCCAATTTGGGAACTAAGAATAATACCTCAGCCAATTATAATAGTGCTAAGTATGATTATAAACCAGGGACTATCATCAATCATATCCGAGCTGCTGATGAAAATATCAATACCATTACCATAAAGAAGCATCCTGAATGTGTTGTCAATACACGCAGAACAAAGATAACCCTTCCAGGTCCTTCATTAGATCCACCACCACAGTATTCCAAGCCTAAGTGTAACTTACTTGACCAGTTGGGGAAGACCCCAACACATATATCCATCTTGGAACTATTGACCCTATCACCTGATCATCGAGCCATTCTCGATAAAGCCTTACAAAGCACAACTATCCCTACCAACTTAGATGTCAATCATTTTGAAGAAATGGTAGGATACTTAACCAATTCCCATCATGCTACATTCTCTCAACAGGATTATTCAATTGAGAAGACCAATCATAATGACCCACTACACCTTGAAGTTCTTGTCCATCAAGCTAAGTCAGACAAGTCTTGGTAGATGGAGGAGCAGGGTTGAACCTTTGCACCTTGAAATTGGTTAAGGCATTAGGTTTCTCAGAAGCATGCATGGAAACCACTAAGAGAATAGTCATTAAGGCATATGACGATGAGGAAAGACCATCTAAAGGAGTTGTCACACTCCCTATCAGGATTGGCCTTGTAGTTATGGACACTAGTTTCCAAGTCTTGGATCTCACCCTTCCCTACAACCTTTTATTGGGTAGACCTTGGATACATTCTATGAAATTTGTCCCTTCCACATACCATCAATGTCTTAAACTCTCGTATAATGGTACAAAGGTCACCATTGATGGTGATCCAGATCCTTTCCAATATTGCACAAGCCTACGTGAAATTCCACAAAGACAGGCCCCATTCAATCAAGAGGCTTCATCCTCCACCTTATCCTTGTGCATTGATCCATCAACTCTTACCAAGTCCATTACATCACAAATTCCATCATCCACTCCTAAGGTCGAGATCCAAGATAAGGGTTGTGGAGAATACAACATGAAAGAATCCTATTGTGTCAGTCAAATGGTTCCTCCTAAGTCATATGGTCTACCCACAATAGATAAGAGACAATCAATTGTCACATTCCATGTCCCCCCTACAATGACATTGAAAAAATGGGGAGAGTTAAGTAAAGAAGCTATGGACTAAGATGAAATCACCTTGTGGTTGTACAAAGAGGACAATGAATACCCCCCCCCCCCACCCCCGTCTATTCAAATATCTAAGGATAAATATAGAAAAGGCTTCATGATAATGCAAAGTAATAGATATGATGGACATAGTGGGTTAGGACTACATCAAAATGGAAGGACTAAACCAATTTTTTTCTCATTATGACCAAAAGGCCTAGGGCTAGGGTTTCAACCGATTAGAATTGGTATTCCTGGTACTTCATCACCGTTAAAAGAGGAAGTAAGCGGTTCAAAAGACATCGAGATATCCCATGAACCACTTGACCCAGTTTATGATGAATCCCCTAACTCAAGTGAATATGAATGGGATTCCATTTCCTCCACTAGCATAATGGACCTAGATAGGCTATTTGGCGAACTTGATAAAATGCTACAACCCACACCAATTCCATCTAGCCCCCGTCCTAAAAAGTTCTTGTCTAAAGAAGAATGGCTTAAAATTTATTATTGGGAAACCCTTGATCATGAATCTTGGATGCCTAATGAACCATCTTCTGACAACCTAGCCCTTACAGTAGTCCCACATCAGAGTTCACCTGTCCATAAAAAAAAAAGAACAAAAAGGAGTTAGTCTAAAACTTTTGTTACCATGTCAACCACTCTATCCTCACCTTGTCAGCCTCCACATTTGATAACTCCGATGATGGCATGCCCCTCATATATCCCCAACTTATTGATTGGGATCAACAAGGTACACCCACCTTAGACATATTCGAGAATGACAAAGCGATAGCTGAGTTCATGGAACTTCAAGAAGGCATACCTAGAGGTGATCATAAAGCTGGCTTTACCATTGACTTGGATAACATGGCATATTTTGGGGAGTTTGTTCATACCTCCAATCACAAAATTGAAAAGAAAAATAAAAACAATGAAAATGATGAAAATGACAAGTCCCTAGGTGAAAACCGAAAGGCTCCTTTGAACGAAGAAATAGTAAAAATAAAGGACATATCTGAGGGCGATATCCGAGGGTGAAAACCTCTCTGAGGCACCCAAGGATGGAGGTTTGAACATTCTCCAAGTTGCTTGGGAAAAGTCACCCATGTTAGTAGAAGAGTTTGTTGAGATCAACATAAACACTGAAGAAAAATCGCAGGTAATATACTTTGTAGCATATTTGACAGAGACAGAGTAACAAGAGTTTTGATACTTCTTCAAAAAGAGATAGATAAACTTTGCATGTTCATATGTTGATATGCCTGGGTTGGATCTAGACCTTATATTGCATCATCTACCATTACAGCCAAGTGTTAAGCTAGTCAAACAAAAGTTAAGAAAAATGCATCCACAAATCGCTTTACTAGTCAAAGTTGAACTTAAGAAGCTATTGGATGTTGGATTCATCAGGTCCATAGACTATGCACACTGGATTTCTAATCTAATCACAGCAACCAAACCCTTTGGGGGCATTCACATTTTTACAGACTTCAAAGATATCAACAAGGCATGTCCTAAAGATGATTTCCCTTTGCCCAACATTGACATGATAGTGGACCTTACAGCAGGATATGAGATGCTATCCCTCAAGGATGGTTTCTCTAGGTATAATCAGATCAAAATTTCTACTGAGGACCAACACAAGACAACTTTCACATGTCCACGGGGAACATACTGTTGGAATGTTATGCCTTTTGGGCTCAAAAATGTTGGAGCTACATATCAACGTGCAATGGCGACTACTTTCCATGACCTTGTACATACTCTCATGGAAGACTATGTCGACGACATAATAGCCAAATCATTGAAAAGAGAAGATCATTTTAAAGTACTTGACAAGATATTCCAAAGACTGGAAAATTACAATGTAAGAATAAATCCAAAAAAATATGTCTTTGGCATTAAATCAAGAAAACTTCTAGGATACATCATTTCTAGAAGAGGCATTGAGGTGGACCCTACAAAAGTAAGAGATATAATGGACATGCCTCCACCAGTGAACATCGATCAGCTAAGAACACTACAAGGGAGATTACAGTCTATCAGACACTTCATAGTATAATTAGCAGACAAGATACATCTATTCCAACATTTTCTCAAGAAGGGGGTATCGTTTGCATGGACACCCAAATGCCAAGAAGCTTTCTAAACAATCAAGGATTATCTACTTACACTGCTTGTGTTAATACCACCTACAGATGATAGACCTTTGATACTTTACATTTCAGCAACTCAGTCAGCATTAGGAGCCCTACTCGCACAAAATGATGATCAAGGTCATGAAAGGGAAATGTACTACATTAGTCATACTTTGTTGGGATATGAACTAAACTATAGTAACATAGAACGTGTTTGTCTTGTGATATTCTTTGCTACTCAAAAACTTAGGTACTATATGCTAAACCACCAAACCATGTTGGTCGCAAAGATAGATCCTCTAAAATACCTCCTAAGTAAAGCAACATTAACAGGCTGATTGGCTAAGTGGGTGATGATACATAGTGAATATGATATACAGTATGTTGAAAGGAAAGCTATAAAAGGGAAAGTAATTGTAGATCAATTAGAAGATGCACCAATTAAGGCAAACCATCCTTTAGTGGCATATTTTCCTGATGAGTTTATCTTCGAAGTTGACACTAGAATCACATGTAAATTATACTTTGACGGGTCATATACTAATTGTGGTTCAAGAGTAGGCATACTATTTGTTACACCTCAAGGCAATACTATTCCTAAGTCAATCAGAATTGCTTTCCCTTGCACCAACAACATAGTGGAATATGAAGCCCTAGTGACATGACTAAGAATGGCAACCCAATGGAAGATCAAGAGTTTACATGTTTATGGAGTTTCTCAGCTAGTAGTCTGGCAAGTCAATGATGAATATGAAACTAAAGATGAGAAAATTTCCCCCTACAAGCACATGGCCGACAGTTTCAAGCAGTACTTTGATGACTTCACCTTTCAACAAATACCACACATTCAGACCAGGGCAGCATATTTTATACAACCATTGGTTCCTTATGGGATATTCCTAGTAACGTGCCTAAATTCGAGTTTTTGGTGGAATAAATTTTGGTCCCTGCCTATGATGTCCCTGATTCCACGATGGTGTGTACAATTGTTGGTCCTACTTCCCCTTGGTACAAAGACATAAACGACTATCTAAATGCCCAAATCCTACCTTTAGACATGTCAAACAACCAACGTAGAACCTTTATTCGTAGGTCTACCAAATACACCATCATCAGAGATACCCTGCATAGACGTACCCTAGATAACACCTTGATAAGATGTCTCAATGCCAAAGAAGCACAAGAAACCTTATGAGCAGTACATGAAGGCATATGTGGATCCCATTCTAGTGGTCCTACCTTAGCCCACAAGATTATGAGATTAGGTTATTATTGGCCTACTATGGAAAAGGACTCATATATCTTTGTCAAGAAATGTTGACAGTGTCAGATACACAGAGATTTAATACACATGCCAACATAAGAGCTTCATCTGATTACTTCACCATGGCCCTTTTCCCAATGGGGACTTGACCTCATAGGTAAGATACACCCTCCATCATCCAATGGCCATAAATTCATCATAATCGCCATTGAATACTTCACCAAGTGGATTGAAGCTATTCCTATGACCTATATTACTGGCATGGAAATTTCCAAGTTTATCTTAAACTACATAATTTTTTGGTATGGTGTACCTCAATCCATCTGCCATATCTATGAAGAATTCCATATCCAACACCATTTTTCCACTCCATATTACCCACAAGGTAACGTCCAAGCAGAGGCATCTAATAAAACCATTATCAGAATCCTCAAAAAGGTTGTCAATGACGTTGGTCATGATTGGCATCTACAACTTAATCCTTCCTTATGGGCCTATCGCACAAGCATCGGTACTCCCACCGGCGCCACTCCATATTCCTTGGTATTCGGTTATGAAGCTATCTTACCTATTGAGGTTGAAATTTTGTCCCTAAGGGTATCCTTGAAAGGTCATATTGATGATGAAGAGTATCGTGTATCCATATTGAATGAGTTAGAATTCCTAGATGAATGAAGAAAAAATGCATTAGATCATCTTCAAGCATATCAGAACTGTCTTCATCACAGCTATAATAGGAAATTTCTAAACTAACACTTCAACATTGGTGACCTAGTCTTGATGGAAAATCCTAAGAATCAGATAGAAAGAGAAAAACCAAGTTTGAACCTAATTGGTTAAGCCCCTATATTGTTACAAAAGCCTTTGGGTGAGGAGAATATCAACTCTCAACCCCTAAAGGAGAACAAATTTTTTCACCTATCAATAGCCTTCATCTGAAGAGATTCTATGTGTAGCTTTTGAGAACCATGTCTTAATCAGAAAAATATAAAAAAAAATAATAAAAAATTGTTACCTTGATGAAAACCTAGCAAACAAGAATCTTTGTAACACCAAAAAAAAGAGAAATAATTTGTCCAATAGTGAAAACCACTTTGGTGGTGCTATGGATAAGTACCATGGTAAAAACTTGGTAAACATGCGCCACGTGTAGTCGATTTCTCTCTTTCATCTACCATCTTTCCAATCAGACTTTTTCACCATCACTCATAATAAATGGTTGTCTTATCCATTACTTGGAGTGATTGACATCAATTCCACTCCATCTTCCCACTCCATCCTATAGGTCTTATTCCTGAATGGGGGAAAATCCTTGATATGTGTCATTTGGACCTTGTACATAGCATTCCACCATCAGAAAATGTCCTGAAAAAAGCTCAAAAACATCATACAATGTCTTG
This sequence comes from Sequoiadendron giganteum, assembly GCA_007115665.2. NCBI lineage: Eukaryota > Viridiplantae > Streptophyta > Pinopsida > Cupressales > Cupressaceae > Sequoiadendron > Sequoiadendron giganteum. The sequence continues at coordinate 662,579,331 of CM021100.1, forward strand.
AAAAAAGCCAAAAAACATTAAAAAAAATTGCAAAAAGATAAAAAAATCAAAACATGCAAAAAATCCCCAAAACAGAGTCAGAGTCAGTTGTGTCAAGTCAGTTGTAGACATAGTCGAACTATGTTGCCTCTGCAACTGGACGTAGGCAAGGCCATCTGTCGATGTGCGCCTAAGGCATTAGGTTTGTCTATCTAGGTTTGTCATGCATCACACATAAAATCATGACTCATTCTTTGTATATGTCAAAGTCACTGGTCGTTTCGAACTACAAGATCTCTACGTGTATAACATAGGCAAGGCCATCAATCGATGAGCCCCCGAGGCTGCACTAGGTCAGTTCATTAGGTTTTATCACATTCATTATCCCACACACCAAGTATCACACATGTCAGTCAGTCTTGTCATTCAAAGTTAGTTGAACTATGAGGTCTCTACGTGTATAACATAGGCAAGGCCATCAATCAATGAGCCCCCGAGGCTGCACTAGGTCAGTCCTTTAGGGTACATCATAAGTCATAAACTGTCACACACACACAACAATCAAAGTATCAATACAGGTCACACAACAACAAGGAAAACATGTCAAAATTTTCATCAAGTCAAAATAAAACATATTGTCAGAACAATAAACTTATGTCTTAAGAAAGATATGTCTTTCTTGACAACATACATCATCAATCATCATAGCCTCATGTAGCTTGTCATATCAACGACATCAGGCTCAATGTCTTATATGGCATGTGTCTTTTTGAAACTAGGCTTTGTCATGCCTTACAAGGATGGTCACAAGGTCAAAACTAGACTCAACATCTTATACGGTATGTGTCATCCCTCACATTGGGTTATGTCAAACATCAAACAATCACACAAGATCAAGTTTAGGAAAATACTTTCATTTTATTTTTGACTATATATCTTATTTTGTCTTATCTTTTTATGAATTTGTGTATGATTCCGGTTACTCGCTTTCTCAAGGATTTCCCCTAAAGGATTTAGAGAAGCAAGGATGTCTCAAGACTCTTTTTTCTTCTTTGACTATTGTTTGTCAACTATCTTTTAAACTTTGGATTTTGAGTCATGTTACTAGTTTCCTCGAGGATGTCCCATAAAGGGTTTATAGGAGCAATGACATCTCATGACCCGTATTTTCTTTGTTTGTTTTCTGTGGTTTGTTTTGACAAAAAGACTGGGGCAATTGTACCCTTAGTATGAGTTAAGACACTCCTTGTCTGCAACTGTCTATTTTAGCAAGTGGATGACTTTGTACACCTTGGTTTATCTCATATCATGGTGTTTATTATCCATTTGTGTCATGTCCCACCCAATGATGATTCAATGCAAGGCTTAGTATGTATTTGGAAAAATATTGAAGATTCTACATTATTCTAACATCCATTTCTAATATTAACATCCATGTCCTCTATGCTACTATTCATCTTTTTTCAATCTAACATTTCTTCTTTTTTGCATCTTCACCACCCTTATCCATGTTCCTCTATCCTTTTGTCATTCATCTTCTAGTTCTCTAATCCATGTCGAGAGCACACTCATGTCCTTTTAACCCACCTATCCTCTCGAGGGGGCATACCACTACCTCCCCATCATTCTCCCTTTCACTAGGGCATATTTTTAATTAATTTTCTTTGACACAACATGATAAACAACATTGTATCAAAGAGAGGCAAACTGTAGACACTGAAAATTGGTCTAGGCTTGCGAGTACCACTTTCGACATAATTTTCTAATGCCCATGGTCATGATTAAATAATGTTAATTATTTAATTATTTCATATACACATTCTTTCATCTATTAATTAAATAACCTTTAATTATTTAATTAATTCATTATGAATATTATTCAACTTTGATTAATTAAATAAATCTTATTTATTTGATTACGTCCCTAATTAATTAATTCTCTTTCTGAATTAAATAATTTATTATTTAATTTACCCTTTATCATATTTTGAATATAATTAAATATTCATTTTGAATTATTTAATTATTCAATTAACCTTTTCGATAGGTCAATTAAATAAATCATTATTTATTTTATTAAATCCTTAAATTTGAATGTTGAATTAAATAAACATTTAATTCATAATAATTATTATTATTGGCAACATAATAGAAAAGGATGAGAATGGAGCAGAACGGTGCGAGCGCGAGAGGAGCAGAGAGTGCGAAAAATGCCAAATTGGCGAAGGAAAGTGTGAAGCGTTTAGGCCAGAAAGGCACGCTTTGGGGTAGTTGGGAAAACGAGGTCATAAGGAAGAAGGGCACATACCCCAATGGGTTTGCTCCAATGGAGAATGGATCAATCTCTGCCATCCTCACTATCGGCAGCAACCATCAGCCCACCTAAAAGATAACAATGGCCGCACCTAGCACGACACGCCATCACAAACAAGGAAAAATAGTCGATGCAAGAACAAAGAATGGGAAGATATGAGACCTTGGCCCTGGCCCGCAAGGAACAAGCCTAAGCACAAGGAGAAGGTGGTTTGTAGCAAATTCAATCGGGGGGTTGAATTGGAGAAGAGGAACCAAAAAGGGTTTCAAACCTAAACTCCCAAAAAGATGGAGGAAAGGGATACCCCAACGATAGACTTATCCCAGGAAATAAAAGATTATGCGGAGATTCTAAGGGATATGGCACTCATATGTCACTTCATTGGGAGTAAGCCTAGCAAGGCAGTGATCAAAGAATGGATAACAAAAAACTGGCAAACTAAATTTTTAATCCGTTTTCTTCCAAAAAATTGTTTTGTGGTGGTATTTTCCAATGTGGAAACAAAGAAGAAAATTATTGATGGCAGGGTGTGGCATAAAGACAATTTTCCATTGTACATGCAGCCCTAGACTCATAACTTTGACCCTACCAAGGTGTAGCCCTATGACAATCCGGTATGGATTCGCCTATATAATCTCCCATTCGAGTATTGGAATGGAAAATGCTTGGAAAAGATCGGAAGGACGTTAGGGACACTAATAGACATTGATATGGACATCATCGATGGATATTTATACAAGTATGCCAGGATGAAGCTTGCGGCTATTAACACAATACCTCGGTCAATCAGATTACGGCTCAACAAAGAATTTTGGAATCAGGAAATCGAGGTCGAAGAAGAAAAATGGTATTGTATTAGATGCGGTTCAAGATCGCATAATGAAAGAATGTGTAAAGAAACACTACGAAAGTCTCAACACAAGAAAGAAGCAAAGGAAAGAGAAGAAGAGCTGGATAGCATGTAAATCATTCCCTTTGTCCCAAGCCTGGCTAAGGTGGATCTAAAGAATGCAAAGGAAAAGGAAGCTGCAGGACTGAACACTGATCAAAGAGAGGGCAAGGAAACCGAGTTGGAAGGCCCTTTAGAGGGGTTGGTACACCCTAATCTCAGGGATGAAACAAAATTGGAGGAAAAAAAATCATCCAACACTCAAAATTAGAACAAGAACCTGAGGATGAACTAGACATCATTGATGAGAGAAGCATAACACAATCCATAGCCACGCACCTCGGTATGGGAAAAATAGGAAAACAGGGGAAAACAAGAGAAAGGAAATCATTTAAAACACTAAGGGAAGAAGAAGCGATAGCAAAAAGATATCCTAGCATCAGGGAATTTTTAAGTACCAAGAGAGGTATAGCCTCTCTTGGGAAGCAATGAAGCTCACCACCTAGAATGTTAGGTGCCTAAAAAATGATGCCTGTTTAGGCATCACCTCCAATCATGCACAAGCGAGATCATCATTCTACAAGAGACCAAGTTATCACAAATTGAGGCAAAAGCTTTTTTAAACTATCTTGAGACCTGGAATGGATTCTTTCAAGAATCAGATGGATTCTCGAGGGGAATTGGGTTGATCTGGAAGAAGTCAGTGGTTTTGGTGAAAATATACTACTCTCATATGAACTGGATAGCGGTAGAAGTGTACAGTATGGATCTTAACTTGACATTTATGCTCATCAATATATATGGCCCCATGGGAGCAAATGAGAAAGCAACACTTTGGCTAGAGGTCTTGGATTTCACAAAGTCCCATTCGAATTCAAGTATAATCATTAGTGGCAATTTCAATGCCATTCTGGAACTATTGGAGAAAGTGGGGGGATAAGGAAGGAGTCTCAAGCAATGACAGATTTTAGGACATTCATGGCAAGCTCAGTATTAGAGGATTGTCTGACCACTAATGGAGTGTTCACATGGAAAAATAGTCACAAGGACTTCATGGCTATCTCAGAAAGGCTGGACAGGTTTTTGTTATCCCCTAAATGGTGTAGCATTAACCCCATCGTCGAAGCACACATTTTACCAATATCCATATCAGACCACTTCCCGTTCGAACTCTACATAAGTAAAGACCCGGAACTGAGGAAATCGACCTTTAGGTTTTTGAAGATGTGGTGGTGTGACGATGGGATCCTGAGCCTACTAGAGAAGTGGTGGAAGGAGTGTTGAATTGGGGGCTCAATCAACTTCAAATTCGCAAAAAATTACAGTACTTAAAGGAGAAACTCAAGGAGTGGAACAAGAAAAAATTTCTAAACATATTTTCAAAAAAAGAAAGGGTCAAGGTAGAACTATAGGCTCTAAATGAAAAGGTAATAGTGGAAGGAATGAGGAATGAGGAATTCCTATGAGAAAAGGTACTAAAAATAGAACTAGCAGAAATACTCAAGAAGGAAGAAATCTATTGGAGGGAAAAATTAAGAGAAGTTTGGCTCAAGGAAGGGGACTCAAATTCAAAATTATTTCATGCCTCAGCTTTAGCTCGAAGGCAGCAAACAAAGTAGAAACAATTCAATCCTAGGATGGTAGTTGGAAGCATGGCAGTTCGGAAGTGGGCCTGGAAGCGGTCAAGTATTTCAAAATTCTGCTAGGTGAGCATTCTAGGGCCAATAGGGAAGGCAGTATATTAGAGGCAATTGAAAGAAGGGTAAGTGAAGAGGATAATGCAATGCTCATAGAACCGGTCTCAGTTGAGGAAGTAAGGATAGCTCTCTTTGAAATGCACACTGACAAGACCCTGGGATCGGATGGATTTTCAGCCAGATTCTTCCAGAAATGTTGGGGATTCCTAGGGAAAGATCTTTGGTCAGTAGTAGAAGAATTTAGGAAGACAAAAAGATTTGTCAAAGATCTCAACAATTCAGTAATAGCACTCATCCCCAAGAAAACAAAATGTAGTTCATTTGGTGACTATAGGCCAATCTCTCTCTATAACATGGTATATAAGGTAATTGCTAAAGTTTTGGAAAGTAGATTGAAGAAGTTACTCAGTAGAATTATATCCCTTGAACACAATGCCTTTGTTCCAGGAAGAGAGATATTAGAAAGCATATTGCTTATCAGCGAAGTGGCCCACTCACTTAAAATAAGCCACAATGCTGGAATGCTAATTAAATTAGATGTTAAGAAGGCCTATGACAAAGCTTCACAACACTTCTTGCTCAAGGTCATGGACCACATGGGCTTCAGTAATTTATGGTGCTCACTAATCAAACAGTGCATTTCCATAGTAAGATTCTCAATCTTAATCAATGGTTCGCTTCACGATTTTTTTGAGGCAACCAATGGTCTTCGTCAAGGGGATCCCATATCTCCTTCATTATTTGTTATCATGGTTGAGGAGTTAAGCATTGTAATCAAAAGAAGAAGATAGTTGGCAGAGTGGCGTCGAATCACTGCAGCCTCGAATGTGGAATCGATCACTCACTCTCAATTTGTTGATGACACAAGCCTATTCGGGGAAGCAAGTATCAGGGAGGCAAAATGCATTAGAGAGACTTTGAAAGAGTATGAAGCCCAGTCGGGGCAGAAAATGAGCAAGGATAGATCAAGAATTTACTTCTTTTACACCAAGGCCAAGGTCCAAAAGGCCATCTCAACCCTACTGGGTTTTCAGATTGACAAACGTCCTGCTAAATTTCTAGGGGTCCAAATTTTTGAGGGTGCGAGTAGGTCAAAGCACTGGGTGGAGGTGGTAAACAGATGCAAAAGCAAGGCACAGACGTGGAAGAACAAATGGTTGACTCAGGCTAGAAGGATCACTATGGCCAAATCCATTCTCTCTGTAATCCCAACCTATACACTTGCATGTTACGAAGCCCCAAAGAAAATAAAAGGAGATATAGAGAGGGTACTCAAGAGATTCTTGTGGAAAGGGTCAAAATAATTAAAGAAAATACCCCTAATATGGTGGGAAACAACTTGCAAGCCAAGAGTAGTGGGAGGCACGGAACTAAGAAGAATGGGGAAGCAAAAATTGGTGTTGGGTGCCAAGTTGATTTGCAAAATGTACCGACAACCACAAAAACTATGGTGTCGCATAGCTTAGAATAAATATATGGATAACGAGTCCCCAACCAAGATACTCACAATTGAAAATATCCAAGGTGGCTCAGCCATTTGGAAATTCATCAGGTGTTGTCACTCATTGATCACAACCCATATCACATTGAAATTTGGTAATGGTCAAAGGGAAAGGTTCTAGGTAGACTCCTGGAATGGCTTCAGGAGTCTCATAGAACAATTCAATTTAGATCAGGATTTGAATTGGCTGGAGGGTGAATTGGGAATAGAGTTAGCCAAGTACGTTAACTGGGAAGAAACGGGTGATGGAGGGAGATCAAAATGGAGGTATTTATTGAATGCATAGCTAGATCAAGCTAAATTGAAGGCAATTACAGATGAACTAAATAAGCGGGTGGTATGTGTTTCCAAAGAAGAGGATGCCATCATCTGGTGTGAAGGTAAATCGGGTGAATACATAGCCAATCTCGGATATCAAATGCAAATAAATTGGTGCAAGGTTGGACTGGATGGAAAAAATTTGTTGGGATCAAGCAGTACTCCCCAAAGCTGGTGTGTTCCTCTTGCTATTCCTCCACAAAAGATGCCTAACATTGGAACGATAAAAAATACTAGGAGTGGCAGGTCTCACCCGCTGTGTATTGTGTGAACACAAAGAGGAAGAAGTGGACCATATTTTAATCTCTTGTCCTATGGCAACAGCTTGTTGGGATTGGCTCCAGAAAACATTTCAAATTCAAGGACCCAGACAAGAGAATCTGAAACAATTCCTTAAAGCCTAGAAAATTGGTAATAGATATGGTTATTGGCAGAGTATTTGGATTATAGCGCCCTCAATGATAGTCTGGCACTTGTGGAAAGAGAGAAATCAAATAATCTTCAAAGGTGAAGCCCTTGACTATAATAGGCTTTTAGGTAGGATAAAGGAGGAAATAATCGAGGTGGCGAATAATAGGACAAGGATGAGGAGAAACTCGTGTTTCACAAAATGGGATGAAGAGATCCAAAAAGAATGGTCAGAGCTAAGAAGATCGAGAGAGGGGCCTACCGGGGGAGACAAAGTGGATAGAAGGATGGTACAGTGGAAGGGGCCATCGATGCTTCCTTGGAAATTGAACTTTGATGGAGCTACAAAAGGAAATCCAGGCACTGCTAGGGCTGGATGCCTCATCGGAAACGAGGCAAGTCTCTATGCCTGGGTGACTTCTAAATCACTAGGTGTATGTACTAACAATGTAGTTGAGCTTGAGGTGCTAATATTGGGCTTGCAGCTCTTATCAGCAAAGGGATTAAATTAGTCAAAATAGAAGGGGACTCAATGGTATGCATCCAAGTAGTGATCAATGATCAATCGCCAAGTTGGCAACTATACGGATGGGTCACCCAGATAAAGGCTCTTCTTGTTAAATTGGATAACTACAGGATCATAAATGCCTATAGAGAAGCCAATAAAGTGGAAGACTGCCTGGAAAATGTCGAAGTATGGTAGGATGAAGGACTAATAGTTGATTCAGATCTTGAGCATTGGGTCAGACTCAAAGATCTGGTTGCATGAAATTTGTTGAATGAGTAACCAAAATCCCAAGAGGGATATGGTGCTTGTTTCCTTCTCACCCACGCGTATCTCACACTGGATTTTCCTATCCACAGTATAGGATTAGGCAAGAGAAACTTGTGTTGAAAATACAACTCCCCTGCCCAGGCGGCCTATGCTAGTAGAATGTTGAGTAAATCCCAATCATGTGACACACCTCCCTAGTTGGGCAAGGTTAAAAAGGGTAGGAATCCTTGGTTAAAACCAACAAAGTATGGCACACATTTTTGGCATAAGTTGCCTAAACTATCAGGAAAGGATCGAGCCTCAATGTGACCGCTTATTCCTGATCTATCAAGCAAAAGTATGGAGAGAAATTCATGGCATTATGACCCGGGGAGGACGCATTTAGAGACATCATTGCAACAGACAGGTTTATGAAGTCGTGTTGAAGCCATTGGTAGATGTGACTGGCCCACAGGAGAAGGTGGTTGTTTTGTGCAAGGATTACTTCTCCCTGCCTAACCGTGCCACAATAGAAAATGTTTTCATGGATCTGGGGGCAAACGGATGGGTAAGCCTGTTGGGCTCGTATTTCGACCCCTCCCAACTCGAGACTGAGGAGTCGGATGATGAGGAAGAGCTAGAGGAGGTTGTGAAAGAGCAGCACATAAATTAGAGGGTGAACTTCATCTGTGAAGCTTGGGAGGTATTTTGTATCAATGTAATGAACAACGACCTAGCCCCGTTCCTCTGCTTCATGAATGCCAAAGAAAATTGGCTCGAGATAGAAAGCCTACAGAGGCTGGAAGAATATGGCTCTTTCCTGGCAACTGTCTATGGGTACTTCGATGGGTAATAGTTTATGGGTAGCTCAATAGGGCGTCCTAGTAACTTGGATGGTCTAGTTTCAAATACTATGTACATGGGAGTTATCCCCTTGATAAAGCTTATCTATAAAAATAAAAAATAAAAAAATTATTCCTGGCACATTCTTCTATCACCTACTTAACTAATTATTCACTCACCATCTGACTCGAGATTTATTTAAATCCATCAGTTATCTTCTGATTTGATGTCTGATTATCTCTACGAAGAGACTCTTTGTCTTGATCAGTCAGTCTAATTCTCCTGAATCAATATATTTATTAATTAAATATCTTTATTTAATTAATTAATTTATGTGTGCATTCGAAACAAATCGTTGTCAAATTCTAACTTTATCCTTTTCATTCAAAGTCTAATTCTTCTATTTTCGAAGACTTTCAACTAAAGATTAAATCATTTATTTAATCTTGATCTCCTATTCAGTATATTTTTGAACAGTCTTAACACCAGATTAAATTATTATTTAATTTAATCTTTATCTTGCAGACTTTTCCAACTCATGTTCTAATTGACACAAATCTCAATCACATGGCATTCAACAATCATGATCATTGATCTCTCTTTTGAATCTAAACCGATCGTTTGAAAACTAGCTTTCTATAAATTGGCTGACCTTTGTCATTATTCCTCCCCCCCGAAATCGATATACTTTTGGAAGAACTTGTTAATCTTCGATATTTTTCTATAATCACATATGTCAAGGCTATACTTGAACACTTACTAAAAATTTAAGGGCAATAATACTATCATGAAAAAATGGAGAAGGACAATCAAGATAATTCGAAGGAGTTTTCTAATATTCGGTGAGACTGTTTCATGTTTTTCTTTAATTATTTGATTATTGTTTTAGTTTATTTCTTCATTCTTAGTTGTTTGATTTAGATTAATGCATGTTTAGATTAGATTTAACCATCTTTCTTGTAGAGTCATTTTATCTACGTTACATGATGGATGATTCCACCTATACATGATACATGATATTTTTATTGCTTTATTATCATTGGGAAACTTAGTTTTAGGGGGGACCTATTGCGCCAAACTGAGTGACCTTCAGATTTTAAAGAAGTTGGCTTCTTCTATAACTGGGGTTTTGAATGGGAAAAGGAAGGAGATAAAATAAAGGATCTAACTAAGGTGATGCACCAAGATTTAGATGTTAGGCATGATAAATCTATCTTGGGGATACAACTTAAGGAACCATTGGTAGTCTGTTGTGTTCCAGAATGGAAAAACAAAGATAGAATCCTGAATGATTCACTATATGGCATAAAATAAGCTTCATACACATTTGCTAGAAAGAAGAGTCCAAGACATCTAAACCAGCAATTTGCATTAGTTTATAGAAGTCTGCGAATGATACATCCAATAGAACAATGGCATAGTAAAAATTATCAAAGATCGAAGAAAATAGAAAGGCTGAACAATGGCATAGTCTATGATTTCTTTTACAATAATCTAACAAAGAAAATAAAGGTCTGGTTCTTCTATCAATTCTTCCACCAAAATCTGAACAAAAGTTGGAACTCTTGGAACCCCTGCTTCTAAGAAAGAAGCAATATTTATAATGAAAAATTGGCTTGATGAGCAAGCAACAAGAAATATTCTTTGATAATGAGGAATGATGCATTAGAAATGATTTTCCCTGGCTGTTACAACAGAAAATATTCAGGCCATGAACAAGGAAATCCAAAGTCTAGATGCATCCCCTACGAATGATGGTAGTGGTCTTAATAGACCAGTGCTTGGACACTTGTGAATCACTCATGGCAGCAGTTACAAAACATAGCAGTTGGTGATAGTTGTTGCCTGCTTGGTTTTCCTTCACGATGGAGCCCTTGGAAGATCACGTGGCAAGCGGTCAGGACCCGACGCTCATCATTTCCCTTGAGCGATGAAGAACTTGTGCTGCAAAGACACATGGAGGTCCTTCTGCATACTATGTTGAATGGTGGGGTTTGTCAAGAAATGTGTGTGAATTGATGCTATGTGGCATGCGATCAAGACCCGAAAGGGAAGCGATGCAAATATACTCAAAATTTTGTGAATGATTGACATGTGGAAGTCAGTCGCAAGATTTCAAAAAGAAAATAGAGGAAAATCTTGTGAAGAGCGCTCGAATGACAAGTGGCGGTATTGGCACAGGCTTTCGAAATGGAGCCCAATATTACCTTTTCTCAAAAGAGAGTGTGGTCGATACTTAGGAAAAATAAACTCACCCGAAGGGAGCTTGGGAATTTTTATGTTCAGAGCTTCTAGCGACTCATCAGGGGTGTTTCTCTAGTGGAACGAGGAACCCAAAATTTACTGGTTTGTAGACTAGAGACCCATCCATCGAGCAGTGCGGTTAGAGCTTTGAGAGGGTGGTCAGCAGAGGTAGCCATTCATCTTCAAATGGGGGAAATAAGTCACACAAAATTTCCTACGCTCCCTATAGCTCGATCACTTCCTTGTAAGGAAACGCTGATGACATATCATCCCACGACTTAAATTGAAAAAGGAGATGTGCGATCGGCTAAGTGATGTTCTCAAAATCTTTTGTGGCAAGGGATTGGCTGAAATTTTGCAAGGTAGGCACATCCCATTGCTTTTCCTCAATCTTTGCTACAATATGCTCCATTGTGGCTATTGACTCATCCTTAAGGAATAGAGGAGGTAAACCCATCTAAGTTAGATGGGAGAACCTGGCCCTTATGTTATTCATGGCCTAATTCAACTTGGCGACACATTCACCAACATGAAGGATAACTTTGTGGTAGTGGATCACCCTATTGGTTGTTTTAGTAGTGGCCCTTCAGTCTTCAATCCCTATATTTTCCAAGACCTCGGCTCTAACCTGATATAACATATTTAATAATCCCTCGGCCTCTAGAACTCTCTCCATGATGGACTGAGGAATTTTCTTGATCGCCTCATAAACCGCTTTGCTAAGACTTGTTGCCTCCACCACAAAATGGAGTGTTGGCTGAGTTAGGAAAAATGCCTTCACTCTTTCCCAATAGAGATGTGTAATTGTTGGGCTATTTGTAGGAGGTTTGTTTGATCGGCCAAGGGTAAGGCCGATTCCTTCAATAGGGCGATCTCCTCATCCCTTTGTTCTATATCATGTGAGAGCTCTACAACCTTCTGGTTTGTCGTGGTGAGTTGCCTCTGTAACTTTCATGACTCTGTGAGTTAGCTAGTCTCGGATCGCTCTTTGTTTGTCACTTATTGCTCCACTGTAGACTTAAGTTATACAATTTCATTTTTCATCTTCCATTTGGGCATGGCGAATCTGGAAATTTGCATCTTTTTGTTGCATCTGTTGTTCTAGTCAGTGAGATTCCTCATCTTTTTGTTGTATGTCCAGCCCCAATTTTTCCAATTGGTCTTGATACTCTTGGCTCTTTTGTTGCAGCTTAGCAATTAGATTGAGATTGAGTGACTGAAGTCTTGCAAGTTATTCTCAAAGCTTTGCTTCTCTTGCCTCGCTCTCCTACGATAGGTGCTTAAATTTAGCCTCCATAGCCTTTTCCTTGGAGAGCAAGACGTCGACTCTATCCTTCAGGTTTTTGAGCTCTTCTTCCCTTTTCCTAAGCTGGCAACCAGATTTAAGAAAGATGGTGATCACTACCCACTTTGTTTCCTCTATGAGCTCCACCTTATCCCACAGTTGGGATATTCTCAAGTTGAGTCGTATGATGTACATGTTGTAAACATCTAGCTACATCTCTCCTTGCGGTTTGTTGATGGTCGATAACATAGTCACAAAGTGTAGCGATTATTGAGCCTCATGGAAAAAAGTGTGTATCTTTGGCTCTGTTGGTTTCTTGGCATCTTTATCTCTTCTCTTTTGGGTTTTGATCGCTCACGCTTGCTTGGTTTTATCACCTTCCAACAATAATTCAACGGGCAATCTGATGAGTTCACCTATGAAAGGTGCACCGGGAGGAAGGGAGAAAGGAAATAAGAGGACATCAGTCCCAGATGACTTCTTCTTTGGAATCTTGACTGTCTGAGGCAAGAAAGGAGGGATAATCCAATAATCAAACTGTGAACCAAAAGGGCCTGAAGTGAGTGGATTTATGATGGTCTCCATTTTTTGGGAAGAGTGAATCGACTCCAATATTTCCATGGTAGGGGATGCATCGATGAAGGTAGCGGGGGCAGAGTGCATGATGCTTTGGGATGCAAAATGGGCCAAGGTGAATGGTGTGAGGTTACGTGGAGGAGTAAGGGAAAATGGAGCCACATGAGTGAATTGTGTGAAACCTCCCATGATCATTGAAGTAGAGGTCAAAATGCATTGGTCGGCGCACGAAACAAGAGGTGTCACAGATACTACAGGGTTGACCAAGGTTTATGAAACTAGAGAAGAGGGATCAAAAGATACCTGCAGTACATATGACTATAGTTCTTGATCTATTATTGGCTCTTTGCTCACGTCCAGGTCTTGTGAACATTTCCTAGAAAGTGTCTCTGTTCGCTGCCGCTTTACTGGTGGTGAGCTATCAACCACTATGGTCTCAACTTGTTTTGGTGATGTTGTCAGGGTTCTCCTTGTTGTCCAAGTACGAGTTAGTGAAGACCTTGCACCCGATATATTGACCCGTACATTGGAGGAAACCTTAATAGGTTGATTCAATGCCTTTTCCCTTTGTTGTGCCGAGGTGTCCTATATTTCTGCTTCTGGTTGAGCTTCTTCATCTAACTGCAACTCGACTTCCTTAGAACTGGAATTCCTTTTACCGCTCTCGTCAGAATCTGGATGCTCGTTCCATAATTTGTCAAATCTGTCATCCATCTCCAAGCTGTTATAGGGAGCCTTAGTCTGTCGGGTTTCTTGGTGATATGTATAGAAGTTATTGATCTTCTCCTCCTTCCAGTCATAATTGTTCAATAAATCATTGCATAAGGTAGTTCCCATCCTTCTTGTTTTATCATACAGCCCAGTTGGGAAGTAGAACCTTAGCCAGGGTGGCCAACCATCTTCTAAGGGAATGTAGGCTAAGTCTATAATACATTCATCTACATCCAAAACTAGATTATGACACTCTTCCTAGTAAGGTTGGGGGCAGTGCATTACCTTGACATATTTTTTTGGTAGGTCATTGTCGGGGTTGTAGTTCCATTTCTTGCAGATCCATACCAACCCAAGATGAGCCAACTTTGCCTCCAATATATCATGAGTCTTCCTCTTAGCCATGACTACAGTCTTGAAGCTTATCAAAGGATTGAAAAATCCCTTCTTATTTGCCTTCTCGCTACAAAATGTGTCATCATTTATTGAAACCTGGCGGAAAACCTCCAGTGCTAGTACCTGGTCTGTGAGACATGATGGGAGTCGGAAGGGCTCTTTGGTAAAACCACACAATCAAATGAACATGAAGTCCCTACCTAGAAACCAGTCGCACCTCAAAACAAATTTATGCATGAACTGGATTTGGTCTAGGTTGAATCGCAAGATGGTGTTGTCTCCTCTTAAATCCTACAAAATCAGATATAAGAAATAATCTAAAAAATGCATAATAGTCAAATGTTGTTGAGAGGAGTGTAGTCCATATGGAAACCGGCTTCCTATTCTGGTTCTCATCAAAGATAGAGAGCTCAAAACGCCTTCAGAAGAAGTCATGATTCTGGTGCAGAAACATGTGTATGAGAAAGGATGGGAACCTGAACCTCCATTGAAGCTTGTATTCTAATATCTGGCTGAGCATTTTTTGCTCGAGAAATTCCATGAAATCATACCAAAAGAAAGAATGTTTCCTTCGAAGCTAGAAGCCCAAACCTAGCTGAAATTCTTGGACATCCTTATCGGAGTCTAGTCCACAAACAAATGCCATCATCGAGAATACATCCTTCAAATCATCATAAAATCTCTTAAGTGCTACTGGAATTCGCATTGGTTTATTATGATTCTCCTTGGACCTTTGCATCTCTACGTTGTAAAAATGCATTGCGAGGTCTCTGCTCCTCCAATAGGACTCCCCTTTTATTGGAGTGAATGACTCCTTTTTTGCACTTTGAAGCTTTGCTCTGGGATGCAAAGCATATTCTAGATAGCTTCTTTGCATATATTCATAGTTACTTCTCATCCTTCAATGGTTTTGGTCTCTGGGTTAAAGTGTTTGATGGCTTCATCAACTAGTTCAGGGCAGTGGTGCACTAAAGGGACCATATATTGAGGAAGCCCATAGTACCAGCATGTTTGTGCCAAAGAATCTAGGTCACTATTCTTTTTCATCCTTTCGCAAGTTGCCTCCCTTAGTTACTTGGGATTCCTTGCAAGAATGGGGTCATGAATGTTCTCCCACTCTTCTTGAATTCATTTCTTAGTTTTGTGAGGGCTCTTCTTCTCTACAACTTGGGTATTTACCTAGGTTAGCTTTTTTGTATTCCAGGCGAGGCATAAGAGATGTCCTCGAAGACGTAGGCGCCTGGTGCTACGCGCATGACATTAATAAGCTTTGTGTTCCTCCTTCCTACAATTTTGCTTGGGAACCTTGAGCGGTCGCCATTTATTGCTGATTCCTCACCCAGAAAGTACACTAGAGTGGTATAAAGGGAACCTAAAACACAACGTGAGGCTCTAAATTTCAACACCAGCCAGCCTTTCGTTTTAGGTGTAATTCACACCGAGGCAGTGAATTCTTTGTAACTATGTATCTTCCGCTCTTTTTGCTGCAAATTGCACTATACTTGGTCTTTTTGATAACTTTGTTCCTCTTAATTCCTTTTGTGTGTTGAAGAATTTTTTATGCTCTATCCTATCTTTTTGCATGCAACATTGGAATTTCTTTGATTTCTTGCATTCAAATAGGTAGGTAACGGCTACCTTTTGCATTTAATTCGGCATGTACTACCAACTCCCTTGCTCATGCGAGATAAAGCTACTTGCCTCTTTTGAAAAGGCAAGGATTCATAATTGTATTGGTAATAGCATCCTTTTGGTCTGATTTTCATGGGAAATTGAGCCTTTGATGCAATGCTTGTCATTTCCTACTCGGCCTTAGCAATTAATATCCCTCAAAGCATGATCAAGCTGAAATCGCAATGAGTACTTTAAAAAGATTTGAGTTCACCCTTGGAGCTTGAAAATGCCTTGTGTCTTGCCACCTAGCCTTTGTCTGTATGAGCCGTCACCTGGGACTACCACTAATTTGTGTTAATTGATTACCACTCCCTAAGCTTGCATGCAACAATTCGTACCTACAGACGCAACAGGGCTAGAATATCGAGCTGGCCTTTTTGTGGGATTTTTGAGTAAGCACTTGATTACCATCATGCTTTGTATGTTGGCTACCTTGGATATTTCTATAAATGATCCCTAATACAACAATGAAAACATACTTAGCAAAATAGCCTTAGGTGATTGGATAGGTTTAGAATTTGCATAGCACTAGTTTTAGGTGTTTTGAGTAGAGGTTGACATAATGAATACTCCAATCAAGTTAGTGTGTAACAAGGCTCAAATGGATTTCCTGGGAGAGATCTCAAGTAGGCGTCTGAAAAGTATGACAAAGAATAAGCATTCACTGGCTATCATAGCCATCAAGTAGGTCCTAGGTAGGGACCGTATTGAATATGAGGACAAATATCGAGTAGATACTGATATCACCTCATACTTCATTGCTTCATTGCTTGATGCTAAGGCTCCAAAAGCTATGATTTTTCACTTGGTGCTTCAGATTTTCTCAAAGAAGTACCTCGAGGGCCTTAGTGAGGCGTTGAGCAATGCGGTGTATGGTCTGGGACTTCCTGTTGTGAGTGACTTGAGAGAACATGTTTAAGAAGATGCAGTGGTACTGTGGGTACCATTCCTGAGTGGGTTTCAGCTTCATTCACTCACACAACATTGTGATAAAGCCACCCGTGCATGTCATTTCCTGTTGTGCTGCTACAATGTGGTGCTATTCTATGACATGGACTGGTACACTAATTTTAGGAACCTTTTGTTTCCTCCATTGATCGTCATGGGTATTGATGTTGATTCAACTATAGGTCTTGTTGTTGTTGATAGTCTTCCCGTTGCTCCCGACAATGTCCCAGCTGATGAAGAAAATACCCGTAATACCAAGATATGAAGTCTGATACACTTTTTCTTTTGTATATATATACACCTGAAAGAAGGCTTGCAATATGTATGTAATGAAGCCATGTATATGGCTATAATTTTAAAGGCTTGACCACAGAGCCATTTTTGACAATATTTTATCATAGTATATATAATAGATACACTTGCTTTATGTTAAACTTCTTTGTCTTCATCATTTTTTTTGTAACATGAGTTGAATCCTTTGCATTTAAATTTAATTTTTGTAACTTGAGTAGCATAGTTTTTCTTTGTTCTTGTCATAATGGGTTCCAATTAAATTTTCCTCACTCTTGGTAACTGTGAAAAATGTGATAAAAGAACCGGCCGACAAAACACAAAAGAAAACTAATCACATTTTTACAATTTACATCTGCATAAAGCAACTACAGCCTAATTGAACAATTTCAAGTGAATTTTGTTGACCAGAATTCCAAGTGGCTCTTGTTCCATATTTTCTAATTCAAATGCATTGTTCTATTTGCACTGAATTATTTTGAAAGGGCCTTCCCACAACTTCTCAAATTTTCCATGTTGTCTAGGCTTCACAACTCTTTCATTAAACTTTAGTACCATGTCTCTGCATTTTAGACCTTGGTCTAAATCCTTCTTGTCAAACCATTTCTTAACTACCTGCTAGTGATTAGTCATGGTTATTAGGGCTTTCTCCTTTTTCTCTTGCACCTCCAGTGATTCGACCAACCAAACTTCCATTGCTCCATTCTCTTCAATCTCTAAAGACTTGAGTAATTGTTGCACATGTATCTCTATAGAGATAGGAAGCAATGCTTCTTTCCCATATACTAGCTCATATGGTGAGGTATTCAAGGCTTGTTTAGGAGTTATGTGGTCCACCCATAATGATGTTCGGAGATGCTTATGCCATTCCTTCTCATGATCGAACCCGATCCTTTTGATGAGTCAGACTAAATTCTTATTAGTCGACTCAGCCAGGCCATTCCCTTGCGAGTAATAGTTTGATGAGGTTTTTAGGAATATGCCATGTGTAAGAGTGAATTGACATACCTTAGAGCCTAGGAATTCTTTGGAATTGTCTGAGATGATGGTCTTTGGCAAACTGAATCTTGTCACTAGCCCCTCGAGAAAATCAACAATTTATGCTTTTGTTGCATTCTTCAAGGGTATGGCTTCAGTCCACCTCGTAAAGTATTCTATAGATGTAATAATCCATTTATGGTCAGCGTTGGATGCTAGGTTGATCATTCCTATAAAATCTAGCCCCCATTGTGCAAACAGTTCATCCGACACTATCGGATTGAGATGCATAGTGGAATTTTTCCTCCTTCCTACGTAGAATTGGCATTCCTTGCAGGCCTTTATCATTTTGTAGGAATCATTGAACAACGTGGGCTAGAAGTACCCAGCGCACAAGATTTTGATGGTGGTGGTTTTTGCAAAGAAGTGTACACCTTCGGGTTTGTTGTGGAATGTGTCAAGGATTTTCCTTGCTTGCTCCAAAGTGACGCATCGTAACAGGACACCGTTGAAATTTCTCCTAAAGAGAACCCCTCCGATGAGTACATACCCACTGTTTTGTAATCTGTAGAACCTTCTTTTCTACAAAGGAAGACCTAACAGATGTTTTCCAGTGTGCATAAATCTTGTCCTATCTGTTAGCCAACATCCTTCGGGTTTTGATTCATTCATCAGGATCGGCTCTGCTTGCTCTACTTTTATTTTTGCTTCTTCGTTATGTGCCAAATATTCACACAACCCTCTCCCTTTGACAGTCTTTGTGGGATTGACCTCGATGTCATATTCCAGGATCTTAGTGATATAGTTGGCCCTTTTTTCGGTGATCTCTCCTTCCATGATATATTCACGCACACTAGAGTGTGCAACATCAACTATCACCTTGTTGCAACATATGAGATGTCGAAACTTTTTGAGTCCCTTTACTATTTCAAATGCTTGTCTTTAGACAAAGTTATAGTTTGCCTCATATTCCTTCAAGTTTTGGGAGTGAAATGCTTTCGGGTGTTCTCCCTTTCCTTCGTTGTCCTTCTAGGTCAAGACAGTGGTGATGCTTGTCTTGCTATTGAAAACATAACATATGAAGTCTTTGGAAAAGTATGGATTTACCAACACAAGGGCTAATGAAATAGCATCTTTTACCTTCTCGAAGGCTTCTTTTACTTCCTTTGTCCATTTGAATAATTGTTCCTTGTTTTGCATTAGAGTGATTGGTCAAGTTATTCCTGCAAAATCGAAGATGAATTTGCTTACAAAATTTACCTTTCCCAAAAAGGACTGAACTCCCTTTTTGTTGACTGGAAGGGGGAGTTCTTTATTTGCTTTTACCCTTTTAGGATCAATAGCAATCATGTCTCTAGACACTGCATGCCCTAGTATCTTGCCTTGTGGTACGCTGAAAATACACTTTTTGGGGTTCAAGGATACCTTGAACTCTTGGCATTTCTTGAAAACTAATTCCAGATGATCGAAATGGTCATCTTTTGACTTGGAAAACACAATCAGGTCATCTAAATAGATGAGAATTATTTTATTAATGAGTTCGCTAAAGGCGATATCCATTGCCCATTGGAAAGTAGCTCCCGAATTTGATAGGTCGAAAGGAATTTTTGCATATGTGAATGTCCCCCATTTGGTGGTGAACGTGGTTTTGTATTGGTCTTCTTCTTTTACTTGGACCTGATTATAGCTAGAGAAGCCATCCAATAGAGAAAACATTTCTGCACCTGCCACATTCTACAAAATGGATTCCATGGAAGGCAATGGATAATGATGTTTTAATGATGCTTTGTTCAGGTCAAGGAATTCAACACAGAGATGAATGTCTCTATTATTTTTTCAGACTGGCACAAGGTTAGCTACCTAGGTGCTATGCTTGATTGGACACACGATTCTTGGCTGGATCAGCTTCCCCAGCTCTTAAGCCATCAAGGCTTCAATCTTTGGATTGACAGGCCTCTGCTTTGCTCAGACAGGTTTAGCGCCTTCCATGAGTTCAATGGTATGTTGGATGATACCAGGATCATATCCCCCAAGTTCGTCATAAGACCAGGCTATGACTCCTTCGTATGGTTCACAGAAGTGTATCAGCCTATCGTTGTTGTGTTGTGGGACTTCTTTTCTGATGCTTAATTTTCTTCCGCCTCCGACCTCAAGGTCGGTATAATCCACTTGGTTTGCCACAAATTTCCTCTTATCATTTCTTGCATCATCATAGTCGAAAATATTTTTGAGCGTGACCAACCCTTTCAGAAGTTTGTTTGATCTTAATTGAATGATCTGCCCTTCATATGCTTCTTCAATCTTTGGTTGGAGCTGATTGGCAAACTCACCCTACTGTTGAATGAACAAGGCGATGTGTTCATCACTTTCGAACACTTTCCAGCTCTGGTCGTTATCTAGAATGGATGGTCAGATGATTACTCATACTGAGTGTACATTATCCATCAAGTCCAAAATAGGATCAAACTAAGATCTTATCGTTTCCATGCGGTCCACAACTAAATTTTTCTCCCTTGGTACCGTGTGAATGTTGAAAGCTTCAAAACCTTCAATGAGGTCCCAAACTCTATGTCTATAAGATCTCATGCGAACATTTTTTGCAATAGATATATTTTTGACTTGATTGATTATAAGTTCAGAGTCTCTGAACACTTTTATTTGCCTGATACTCATGTGCTCTGCGAGGCTTAGTCCTTGCACAAGACCCTCGTATTCGGCCTCATTGTTTGAGCAAGAAAACTGAAAGTGGAAGGATCTAAGAATCTACTCATAATTTGGAGATGTTAGGCATATCTCGGCACCAGCGCCAACTTTGCATCTTGCACTGTCAAAGTGCAACATCCATAGTTCTGAGGTTTTCTCAGTTGCGAAGTTCTTTGCTATCTTTGAAAACTCTTGATCTTCACCATAGATGATGTAGGTGCCCATTCCAGTAGCATGATAATTGCAAAAGGGGTTGGCTTCTGAGTAATCTCTCAAAAAGACTTCTTTGGAATTGGCTTTGTCTTTGGTCACCTTCTCCCCTTCTTGCAACTTGTTAGCGATAGCCTCTTCTTTGGTATAAGAGGTTTGAGCAACTTTGGTTTCTTCTTTTGTAGGATATGGGTAGCCTCATAGTTGATCATGGCTTCATTGACCACATGCTCTGAATACAGGGATTCTGATACAATCTTCATTTTGGCTCTGTGTTTGGTCCTGAGAATTAGGTGGGACCAATCCAAAGAAGGGTAGCCACCTATATTTGTCATGAACTCTCGTGATAGACAAAGTTCGAACATGGGGGGAACGTTGATGATCATAGTATCTTACAGTACTGTGATGCTATGATAGGAAAATAATGTTAAGGGGAGGTCTTTAATGAGACCTAATGTTTCAACCTTGTTCCCATCCAGTTGCATAACTCCTCTCTTTAGGGGTTCATAGCTAAGTCCTAAGGCTTCAACTATTTGCTTGGGCATGACTATGGTACTGGCACCAGAGTCAATCATAGAGTTGTGAAATAGTTTCTTTCCTACAATGAGAGTTAGGAAGAAGGGTTTAGGCTTTAGCTTCTCCCTCTATTCCTCTATTGAAGCCTCCTCTATAGTTTTCATAAGAACTTTGGCTTGAAGTCATGTGTCGATGATATTTTTAGAAGCTCGTTCCATTAGTTGTGCAACTTCATCTTTCTGAAGGGATTCTCGTAGCAATTATTTTTGTTTTGGAATGGCTAAGATATCCCAAAGGGATACATTAGCAAAAAATTTCTTCAATTGTTCCACCACATTGATAGGTGACAGATTTGGAGGCTTTTGTTCTTTGGCCTTGGTGATAAAAATATCTTTTTGTACTTGAGGCTCTAGAGAAATTGTAGAAGGGCCAGGGAGTTGGCTCAAAATATTCCTTGGCTAAGGACTAACTAGCTCTCCTATGAATCTTCTCTTTGATCGAGTGTTGTAGTTGGACTGCACTTTCGAGGTCATCGATGTGGATGCTTCATAAGTGAATACTGCTTCATCCCTTTCCATCCATGAGAGGAGGGCATGGTCATGAGCTATGTCACCTTCTTGCTCTGGGGGAATTCCTTGCATCTGTGTAGTGAGAACTACATCGTCTATTTGGGAAGAGGTGTATGTATACCCTCTCGAACTTGTCGCCACACCTTGACAACGTTGTTCAGATATTTTCTATTTCCATGCAGACAGTTTCGAGGCATATGAGCATCGTCGCAAGGATAGCACTAGGGATTGAAATCCTCGGCGAGATTGTTCTAATCGGCGATCAGTTCTCTTTTTGTACTTGTTTAAGTAGTTCCCAATGGGGTTGGTACTGGTACTATTTGGTTATTTGTTTGAGTCAGTGGAGTTGTGTGCACAACCCCTTGATATTGGTTCTATTGGTAGAAGGGTTTGTTACCCTAATAACTATGATAGGTTGGTTTTGGAGGATCAGCCCAATTGTGCTTAATGGTAGTTACTTCATTTTTTAGGTTTCGTAACATCTCCCTTATGTCACTCATTTCGTCCTTCAGAGCGCCAGACATGGAAGCAACATTTTGTTGCATACTTGGATATATGTACATAGATGGTGGCGACGACGTGGTTGTGCTAGTAGATGTCATCTCCTGATTAGAATTTGATACTTCAGGGAATATTGGCATAATGGGTTGAGGTGGAAACTTCCCAATGTTGATCAGATTGTTCTCTACTTTCACCACTATGTTGTATGTATCTGGTAATGTGGTTCTGCTAAGTGAATGGATCATCATAGATATGTCGACGTTGATGGAATTTAAGTAGAACATGAATTCTAGCTCGACCGATAGTCAGATGGCATTTTGGATTCTCTGCTAGGTCATATGAAATCGAGCATTAAAATCTATCATGGCTTCGGATGGGGCCCTTTATTATAGATAGCTGGTGATATAGCAAAGATTGGTCTCCATCATTAGAAAATATCTCATAAAAGGGATCTTCGAGCTCATCCCAAGTACCAATGGTATTGGAAGGTAGAGTGTGATACCAATCTAGCACTCTTCCTCTAAAATAAGTTGCAAGCAATCTCAGCGCTATGTTTTGGTCTGTCAATTCATGCACTAGACATACGTCTGCAACATCTTGCAAATGTTCAAACGGTGTTCTCGAGCCATCTCTGATAAACTTAGAAATAGCTTTAAGAGCAGAGACTGGGATAGGGGCCCATACAGCAGGTGCTACTAGGGCAGCAAGAGGACTTCTGATGTCCCAAGCCACATAATTTTAGTTTGCAATTAACATTATGGTTGGGATTCGATGGTTCTACTGGGCGAGTTTGGGTACCATTATTACCAGTGAGGATACTAAAAATCCTGATTATTTTATGGTTTGTGGCCTAGTAACAGGTCAATGACTTACACACCCTTTTAATTTGGTTATTCTTTAGTGGTCCCACCGAGCGTGCTAGGAAAAAGAATCTGTTGATGCCAAAATTTGGCAAGGTAACAACCCTTTGTGGGAAACTCAGTTTTAGGGGGGACCTATTGCGCCAAATTGAGTGACCTCCAGATTTTAAAGAAGTCAACTTCTTCTATAACTGGGGTTTTGAATGGGAAAAGGAAGCGGATAAAATAAAGGATCTAACTAAGGTGATGTATCAAGATTTAGATGTTAGGAACGATAAATCTATTTTGGGGATATGACTTAAGGGCCCATTGGTAGTTTGTTGTGTTCTAGAATGGAAAAACAAAGATAGAATCCTGAATGATTCACTATATGACATAAAATAAGCTTCATACACATTTGCTAGAAAGAAGAGTCCAAGACATGATCTAAACCAGCAATTTGTATTAATTTATAGAAGTCTGCAAATGATACATCCAGTAGAACAATGGCATAGTAAAACTTATCAAATATCCAAGAAAATAGAAAGGGTGAACAATGGCACAATCTGTGAGTTCTTTTACAATAATCTAATAAAGCAAATAAAGGCCTGGTTCTTCTATCAATTCTTCCACGAAATCTGAACAAAATTTTGGAACTCTTGGAACCCCTGCTTCTAAGAAAGAAGTAGTATTTATAATGAAAACTCAGCTTGATGAGCAAGCAACAAGAAATATTCTTTTATCATGAGCAATGATGCATTAGAAATGATTTTCCTTGGCTGTTACAATAGAAAAGATTCAGGCCATGAACGAGGATGTCCAAAGTCTACATGCATCCCTTGCAAATGATGGTAGCGGTCCCAATAGACCAATGCCCGGACACATGTGACTCACTCATGGTGGCAGTTATAGAACATGCCAACTAGTGATAGTTGTCACATACTTGGTTTTCCTTCGTGATGGCTCCCTTGGAAGATCACGTGGCAAGCAGTCGGGACCCAACGCTCATCATTTCCCTTGAGCAATAAAGAACTTGCACTACGAAGACACATGGAGGTACTTTTGCATACTCCATTGAATGGTGGGGTCCACCAAGAAATGTGTGTGAATTGATGCTATGTGGCACGTGGTCAGGACTTGAAAGGGAAGCGATGCAAAGAGACTCAAAATTTTGTGAATGGCCAACACATGGAAGCCCGTTGCAAGCTTTTGAAAAGAAAATAGAGGAACATCTTATGAAGAGTGCTTAGCTAAAAAGTGACATTATTGGCACAGGCTTTTGAAATGGAGCCCGACATTACCTTTTTCTCAAAAGAGAGTGTGGCCAATACTTAGGCAAAATAAACTCACCCGAAGGGAGCTTAGGAATTTGTATGTTCACAATATGTATTGACAAAATTATGGATGCAGGATTGATATATGATACTTATGATTTATGATGCAAGATGGATGTTAGTTAGAAGAAATGTTCGATGATGGATAACAATTTGATGTTAGTTATTAATGAGTTGCTTTTCTTTGCTTGGAGGCTTCACATTTTTAACATTCCGTTTTGATGTAGAAAATAGATACGATGCACCAGGGTATTAATGACCAAGGTGACTTTGTATCCATTGCATGGACTATGACTCGACATACAAAGAATATTCTTGTTCATACCAATACTTTCTCTCAAAGAGGGGAAAAATATAGACATGTAAAATTGATCTAACACTTATCACACGTCCTAAATCACATTCTATCATCATCGACATTATTATCATCGAATATCACTGCATTTTGCATCAATTGCATTTAAAACCCTAATTTCCTCTATTAATCAAATAATATGATATTATTTAATTAATCCACTTATTTACCATTTTTGATGAATTAAATAAAATTCATTTATTTAACAATCATGAAACCCTAATTTTTGCTATTAATTAAATAATGTAGTTTTATTCAATTAATAATAGAAATTAGGGTTTCAAGACTATATTAAATAAATAAAATTTATTTAATTCATCAAGATTTGTGAATAAGTAGATTAATTAAATAATGTTATATTATTCAATTAATAGAGGAAATTAGGGTTTTAGGTGCAACTGATGTGAAATGTAGTGATATTCGATGATAATGATGTCGATGAAAATAAAAATTTATTTAGTATGTGCGATAAGTGTTAGGTCATTTTTACATGTCTACAATAACATCTTTTGTAGACCTAGTTGAACGTTTTGTAACACATTTTCTATATAACATTGACCAAGAAATAACTTTGGCTAAGTTGTGCACAACAAAAAAAAACAATGGGGAAAGTTTTGCTTCGTTCCTTCAAATATGGTGGCACCTTGCAAGTAGATTCCCCTTACAAGTACCAGAGAAACAGATGGTTAACATTTTCATTGAAAATTTGTACCACAAAATAGTGTTGCATTTATGAATACAATGTGTCACAATATTTGATGAAGTCGTTGAAAAATGGTTAACCATTGAAAAATCTTTAATTGTAGAAGGGGTAATAAAAATCTATAAAGAACAAAAAGACAATAACCAAACCTCCAATTACAAACCCAAATATTGGTCTAAAAACAAAAATGTTGTAAAGGATGGTGCAACCGATAGTAAACATGTTTAAAATATACAAAACACACCTTCTCACAACACACAACAACAAGGTGCATACAAGACTATACTATTCCCCAAGGAAAAGGAAAATAAAATAATCAATCCAAACATAAATACACTCCTCTAGGGGAGCCTCTTGATGACATATTTCATAGACTAGCACACAAAAACATGATCAAATTCCCTATCACTACACCCCTTGATGAAAGTAAACCCAAACCTGGATGGTATAGGGAAGACGAATATTGTGAATACCACCACATTAAAGGAAATAACACCATCAAATGTATGAGACTAAAGAATTACATTCAAGATCTTATCGATAAGGGAGAAATTAAAATTCAAAACCAAAACTCCCCAAACGAGCAACTAGGAATCTATACACAACCCTTCCCACAACATAACGATGGACAATCCTCATATAATAATGTTCCATATACATATACCAATAATTCCAATCCATCTGCACATGACACAACCATTGAACGAATTGAACAATGCAACACCATAACCATTAAAGCACTCAATTGCATCATCACCACCTGTCAAGATTGAGTGACATTAAAAGGAGCATCATCCTCATCATCCACTCTATCCAACACTAATAAATATAATATCATTGAACACCTTGGAAAAACACCATCCAAAATTTCCATCTTGGAACTCCTTCGTACTTCACACATCCATAAAGCAACACTCAAGAAGGCTCTTCTAGAATCCAAAGTACCAAGTGATATAAAATTTAATCAATTCCAAGCTATAATTGGACACCTTTCATTCACACACTAATTATCATTCACTAATAAAGATCTTCATTCCAAAACACCTCATAATAAACCACTACACATTGAAGCCATCATCCACAAGCATAATATAATTTTTTAGGGTTAGAAGGTAGATATCTAACAAGTTAAATTTAGATTTGATCAATAAAATAGAGAAATAAAACACACATAGAAAAATATAACACAGATAATTTAACGTGGTTTACCCAATATGGGCTACATCCACCAAACCGTAGCCATCCAATGATTTTATTATCCAGTGCAAAACCTATTACAATCTCATGAATAATCACCTTTTCTTATCATCTTGAAACTCCCATCCCAACCCCTTATAACAAGCTTTTAGAAGCTTCCAAAAATTAGGGTTTACAAAGTCGGCCTTTTTTCTTTTTTTGTGATGAAGTGAAAAAAGGTGAAGAGTGTATAGTATAGCATGATCAGTCACCACATACCAACATAATTTAGGGTCCTAATAGATCATGGATCCGGCCTAAATTTATGCACATTAAAATGAATAAAGCAATTGGGTTATTTTGATGATGTCATTGATCCCCACAAGAAGATAGCCATAAATGCATATGACGATGCTAAGAGAGAATTAGAAGTTACCATCAAACTACCTATTCAAGTTGGATTGGCTATCATGGAAAAAACATGTCACATACTTGACCTTGATCTACCATATAACATCATCCTTGAATGACCTTGGATACATGCCATACAAGCCATCGCTTCCACCTATCATCAATACCTAAAATTCTCCCATAACAGAAAAGAAATCACCATTCCCACTGACAACCTTTCCAATATTATAAAGGATTAGAAGGAAAGTACAAAATCTATCACCAACATTAACCGATCTGCATTGCAACCATCATCAATACCACCTTCCATTTTTTAGTACAAAGTCAAGATAACCAAAAAAGGATGTGGAGAATATAAAATTCAAAATTCCTTTTGTATAAGACAACTCCCTACATCTCCATGCTCATATGACCAAAAATTCAACTTGAAACCAAAATAAACCTTGAAAAACTTCAATAAATGGGGACTATTGGAAAAAGAAAACTTGGGCTTAGAAATGGATATTTCCTCTTAGTTGTACAAAGAATAAAATGAGCTTCCCACCCTTGATATCCATAGGTATCCTAAAGGACACAACTTATGTAAAAATTGGGCCTAGAAAGGTAAAGGATTGGGAGCACAAGAACAATAAATTATGGAGCCTATTTGGCTTAGACAATATAAGGACCATCAAGGACTTAGATTCTTGGCCACTGAATTTGTAGACATAAAACCCCAATGTTCTCATGACAAAGGTAGTAACTAGTAAGACTTCTACTAATAAGAAATCTCAGGAGGAGGCCATCAAAGGAACCTTTCAAACCATTATTGAACTTTTCAACACTAATCACATATACACCATTTCATCCTCCATCAACCTTCAACTTGTAAATCCTGAATTAATTGATTGGGACCAACAAGGACATCCCATCTTGGACACATTCCAAAATGATGAAGAAATTGCAAAAATCATGGGATTTTGAGGTCACCTCCCATTAGGAGATTATAAGCAAGATAACCAAATAACACTACAAAAAGATGCCTAGTTTGGGGAACAAATCATGTGCCTTAGTAATAAAAATAAAAAATAGAAAGAAAGATCCCTTAGTGAAAACCTTGATGAGGTGCTTTTGGATCATGAAAAAGTAAAAATAAAAGATGCATGCTTTGATGAAAACCTTTTTGAGGCATTGGAGGATGGAGGACTTGATTCGATCCCCAAGCATGATGAGACATCTACTACAGTGATTGAAGACATAATGGACATCAACTTGGGAACAAATGAGGAACCTAAAATAACATACATTGACAAAGAGCTAGAAGAAACATTCAATGAAAAACTAGGAGAGTCTCAAAAGAAGATCAATTGATTTTGTGTGGACATAAAAGGGCATGCAAGGGTTGGATCCAGCTCTTGTAGTACATCATTTGGTAGTCTATCTAGATGCAACACCTGTCAAGAAAAAGTTATGAAAAAATCATCCACAAATATCTCTCTTGGTAAAAGTAGAATTACAAAAACTATTGGAAGCTGGATTTATCAAACCTATTGATTATCCTGAATGGGTGTCCAACATTGTACCAGTTGCCAAACCTACTAGGGGCATCCACATATGTACAAATTTCAAAGATCTCAATAAAGCATGTACAAGAGATGACTTTCCATTCCCCAACATGCATATGATTGTAGATCTTACCAGTGGACATGAAATCTTATCCCTCATGGATGGATTTTTAGGTTATAACAAAATCCACATTTTTGAAGAAGATCAACATAAAACAACTTTCATAACTCCATGGGGAACCTTTTGTTATCAATTCATGCCCTTTGGACTTAAAAATGTTGGAGCAACATATCAAAGAGAAATGACTATTATCTTCCATGACATCCTACATGAAATTATGGAAGATTATGTAGATGATCTCCTAGGAAAATCAAAAATAAAAGATGGACTCATTGAAGTACTTGAGAGAATATTTGATTGGCTAGAAAAATATAAATTACAGCTTAATCCCAAGAAATGTGTATTCAGAGTCTCATCCAGAAAATTTTGGGCTTTATTATTTCCTGTTGGGGAATTTAAGTAGATCCAACCAAAGTAAAATCAATAAGAGAAATGCCTCCACCAAAGAACATTAAAAAACTCAAAATTTTGCAGGGAAAGCTACAAGCACTCTGAAGATTCATTGCACAGCTAGCTGATAACTGTCAACCTTTTTCCCACCCGTTTCGCAAAAACATCATGTTCAAGTAGGATGACAATTTTCAACAAGCATTCTAGGAACTGAAAGACTATCTTGTAACACCACCAGTCCTAGTACCTCCATAAGCAGACAAACCACTCCTCTTGTACATATCAACTACTCAAGTGGCACTAGGGGCATTGTTAGCTCAACATGATGACAAGGGGAAGGAAAGAGCCATATACTACATATCTCATGCATTAGCTGGTAGTGAAATGACCTATACATCAATAGAAAGAGCATTTTTTTCCATGGTATTTTGTGCTAAGAAACTATGACATTATATGCTCAGTCATAAAACTCAACTCATCTCAAAATTTGATCCATTAAAGTACCTACTTTCAAAAGTAACTCTCTAAGGAAGAATAGCTAAATGGATCATGGTTATTAGTGAGTTTGACATCGAGTATGTAGACAGAAAAGCTATTAAAGGACAAGTGGTTGTTGATTAGCTCATTGAAGCTCCCTTGTAGGATAGTCACCCATTATTGACAAAATTCCCTAATGAACATATCTTAACTACAGAAGAAGGAACATGGCAGAACCTATAATTTGATGGATATTTTACACAACATGGCTTAGGGTGGGAATACTTTTTATCACACCTCAAGGAGACTGCATCCCTAAGTCTTACCGAATCAAATTTCCTTTCACAAACAACATAGAATAATGTGAGGAATTAATAATAGGACTTAAGCTTGTCATCTAATGGAATATTGCAGAATTACAAGTATACAATGACTCTCAATTAGTCATCAAACAGGTGAATGATGAATATCAAACAAAATATGACAAGCTATTTCCTTATAAATGTATGGTGGACAACTTCAAGGAGTAATTCACACAAATCCAGTTTGATCAGATACCAAGGGAGAATGACAAAGCAGTAGATTCCATGGCTACCATTGGTTCCCTTATTGATGTACTGCAAAATAGTCAGCAATACGAGTTCCTTATAGAACAAATTTTGGTTCTTGCTTATGATATCCTTGAAAGTGAAATGATTGGAGACATTGTTGGTCTTGAACCCCCATGGTATTAATAAATATATGAGTACTTGTGCAAAAACACCATCCCACCCAACCTCTCAACCTCACAATGTCAATCCTTTATCTGCAAAACATCTCGTTTCACTATTATGGGAAACACCCTTTCCCGCCGCTCCTTTGATGACACCCTCTTGAGATATTTATATTTAACAGAAGCTCAAATTTCCCTAAATGAGGTACAACAAGGTATTTTTGGGTCCATCTAGTGGACCAGCATTAGCTAAGAAGTTGTTGCATACAGGATATTATTGGCCCATGATGGATCAAGATGCTATTAATCTGGTAAAAGTAAGCAAACCTTGTCAACAACATGGTGACTTGATTCAAGCATCATCACAAGAATTGCATACTATTGTTAATAAATGGCCTTTATCATGATGGGGGATAGACCTAGTTGGCAAGATATATCCCATGTCCTCGGATGGTCATAAATTCATAATCACCACCATTGAGTATTTCACAAAGTGGGTGGAAGCCATACCTATGACCTACATTACAGGGAAACATATTTCCAAATTCACACTCCATTACATCATTTGTTGCTTTGGAATTCCCGCTTCCATAATTATAGACAATGGACGTCCCTTCAAAAATGAGGAAGTCCATAATCTATCAACAATTCCACATTCAACATCATTTTTTCCACTCCATATTACCCACAAGGAAATGGCCAAGTCGAGGCCACAAACAAAACAATCCTAAGAATCCTAAAGAAAATAGTCAATGAAGTTGGTCGTGATTGGCACCTACAACTCAATCCCACCCTATGGGCATACCATATTATCATTCACACACCTACTAGAGTCACCCCCTATTCCCTTGTATATGGTGTCGAATCTATCTTGCCAATAGAGGTTGAGCTCTCATCATTGAGAATCTCTCTACAACATCTCATTGATAATTAAGAATACCACATAGCATGTCTTCAACAGCTAGAGCTTCTAGATGAGAAATTTTTAAGTGCCCTTAGTCATCTTAGAGCATATCAAAATAGGCTTTGTAGAACATACAACAAGAAGATCAAGCCTAGGGAATTTTCCATTGGAGATCTGGTCCTTAAGGAAAATTAGCATAACTTGCAGGAATGAGAAAAGAAGGGCAAGTTTGAACCCAATTGATTAGGCCCTTACATTGTCATGACAGAATATAGATCAAGGGCATATCAGTTAGCCACCATGGAATGAGATCCCCTTGAAGAGCTAATGAATATCATCCATCTCAAAAAATTCTTCACATAAGAAGAACCAAAAAAACAAAAAAAAAAACAAAAATCTAAAAAAATGTAAAAAGCAAAAAAATAGTAAAGAGAAATAATTTGTTCAATGATGAAAAACACTTTGTGGTGCCTTGGGAAAGTACCATGGTGAAAACCTGGTAAATAGGCACCATCTGTAAAGACATTTTTTCCATCTATTAGGTCACTTTTTCATTCATCCATAATAAATCCATCCATCCATAAGAATTCCATCCATTCACCCACAAATTATAGCTTGGAGTGCACCCATCCATTCCCCCACTTCTTCTACCATGATCTCGAACCCATTTTAGACACACTCACCCCCCCTTTTTGTCACTCGGCTAAGCACTTCCATAAATCAACAGACAACTTACATGACCATCACCATCAGATGTAATAGGAAGTAGTATTTAACATACCTAGTTTCTCATCCATCCATCATAGAATAAAATCCCATTCTAAAATAAAATACCACCCATAATAAAAATCTCACCATCCCAAATGAACCACCCATAGCATCCCACAAAAAACAATATAAAGGAAAACAATGTACATTCCCGCATAGACCTAAACTATCAGCATAATCCCCAAAGTCATCTCTCCACTTTACTTGACTCCCACCATGATCCACCCCATCTTTGCTTGATAGGATGCATTCTTCCTTGGTCTGAAAACCTCTATCAATCTTATCTTTTGGAAACAGATTTGGATTTTTCTTCTTTTGGGATTTATTGTTGTGACTCTACAATGTCACCAAGGTAGGGACCACCTAGATTTTTTCGTATCTTTGTGTGTCAACGATAAGGTATGGAGTAGATTTGGGTCATTTTGTGTGGCTTGTTTGTGATTAGCCTGATTTAATAATGATTCCTCACACCTTAGCTAGAGGTGTTCAAAATATTTTGATCTGCCATACAATCCCCTCTATGATCCACTAAGGTGCCAAAAATCATTTAGTGATTAGTTATAATATTTTTTTTGCACATGTTTGTGGGTCTCAAAGTCCATGCAAGATGCATAATCATGCCTTCAGTCATTTATACCATTGGAGCATAATGCTTCTTGCTATATCAAATTAAGGATTGCTCACCACATTTTCTCAACATAATCAGCCCCCCATTCCCTTTCCCCTAACACAAACTAACCATTCTCCCCCCATCCCCTCCTATACACTTTGAATGGAGTGCATGCTATATCATGACACAAAAACAAACACCCATACCTACATTTCACATGATTTTGATAAGCAAATTTTGAGTACATAATTGATAAAAGGCCATTGACATGATGTCAGATTCATGGATGCACTAATGACTAAGAGAGGGAAAACTATCACAAGGAACTTGTTACTATCAAAAAAATTGGTTAAGAAACCTCCTAAGCCCTCTTAATTATTTTTCCATGATGCAAATTAGTTGTTTCCAATCAGCTATAGAAACTACCATAAAAGAAAAAGTAAATGTAAACAAGCTGAAATCCAAGTTACATATTAGGTGTTATCAATGGCATTGACATCCCATTAAAACATCACATAGGAAATATGCATAAGAAAATTGTATCACATCATTAGCATGATATAGATACATAAAATATTTTTACATCCATCCATCATATGCATAAAATTCCATTTCCACGTAAGCATTTACCATGGATTTTATAACATTTCTGACTACATGCTCTACAAATGAAACCATCTACCAATGATAGTGAAAAGTGAAGAAAACATATGGTATTTATTGTACTGTCATCATAAGATCAAAATTCAAATCATAAACCATCAAAGGAAATCTTTAGCACACCTAATACCATACAATCTATTAATGAACTTGGGCCCATATCAAACAATGAACTTCAGATGGGTAGCTTGCTTTCACCACTATCATCTATCCATCAAGTAATGAACACACAATACCTTCACTATCAAACCTGTATCATAAAGTTTTGGTAAATGCTTCAAATGCCATCAATTGCATATATCCATCATATCCTATATAATTCATCATATCCCATATATTCATCATAAACATCATAACATTCACATATAATTCATCACATAAATGCTTCAAATAAATACACATCATCATAATCCATAAATAACATCTAGCATAATCAAATTTAACAACATAACCATATGCGACCCATAAACATAAATCACATAACATGCATAATTAATCCACATCACATAATAAAAGGCCATATATAACAAACATCTACATAAATCATATAGAAGCAAATCCATAATATCATATATATATCAAAATACAATGTCATGATACAAAATGTATAAAAGTCTCTCATGTGTACAAAACTTTGAACCCATCCTGGGGCATCCAAAATGGCATAGTCAATATGTACTATCATGTGCTCCCCACATTTGACTGTCTGTCAGGTGATCTCTGTGGTGGATCCCTTTGTGGTAGCGGTGGTGGACCCATAGTCAATAATGGCCCTGATTGAGCCAGAACATGTGATCCAGTGCTAACTGTAACACTGGAAATCCTCTGATCTAGTGGCACTGCCTCCTCATATGCCCTCCTCCACTGCTTTGCCTCTTAAGGAGCTCAACCATACTCTACAAAGCCAATAGCCAGTCCACCCTCAACCAGCATATCATGGGCTACATCTCTCTCTCTTTGAAGTATATCCACCTCCCTCCATAGTTGATCTTGCTTTGCTAGGACCACAGCCACCTGCCCATCATCTCCTCCTGCCCCACCATCTCCTCCTCCAGCCCCTCCATCTAGTAGTTCTTGTAATCTTGCCACCTTTGCCCTAGTTTCATCCCTCTCACCCCTTAAATTCTCCACCTCTGCTCTGGCTGAATCCCTCTCACCTATCAATGCATGAGCAACTACCCTAGCCACATCCCTCTTTGTAGTCATTGTGACAACCTATAAATCCACATGTCCCTATAAGCAGACCACATCGGCTCATGCCATGTCTCTCTCTCCCACCACCTACAAAAAATCTTGTCGTGCCTGATCTCTCTCTTGACGGAGCTTGTCCCTCTCCAACATCATCACATATAGCTAAGCCTACAAATCTCCACCCCTCTATCACACATGACAACCCTGCTCATCATCACCTCCTTCATCATCTCTGCCTCCTCCAAAATACTCTCCTCCAACCCCCTCATCTCCATCATCACCATCACTCCCATCACTATCATTGTCATTGTCATCATAACTACTACTTTCATCTGACCCATTGTCGCTACTCGCATTACCACTCCCATCTACTACAACTAGCTAATCATGAGGCATGGTAAGCCGAATGGGTATGTGCCTCTCCCACCAGGTGTCATACTCTGTAGTGGTACCAACATTAGCCACTCCTCGCCTCAGATCCCAATCTACTGCTAGTGTGTCCCTCCAGCTTTGATAAGTTGTATCATACTCAATATAACCACCCCATTGCTGCCTCTCTTGAGCCACCCTATCGAACACCACCTCAATGTGAGGTACCCATTTCTATTGACCAAACTATCATAGCACCCACATTGGCAGATATCTCTCAATAGTAGTTGGAGTCTTCCCTATCAAATAATGCACACATTGGATGTAGGGCATGTGCAAATGGTCATCCTCCTAGTCCTCACAATTAATACATGGATGCTAAATGAATGAATCCATCTCATCAATCACCCTATACCAATGGTCAAGCTCCCCCAAATGATGTTTTCAATGAAATCCCACATACATAAAAACATAGGGCATATCTGGCCCTTATCACCTATCACACATTGACCACAAACTGCAATATACTCAAAGGCCCATACATGAAGCAGAGTCACTCCAGCACTATGCTCCACCCATCCTGATACACTACATAGTACATCTTCGTGTATAATTCTACCAGTACCGTTGGCCCCCATGCATATGCTATCCCCTCACTGAACATCCCCTCCAAAATGCTTGCCTAGACCATGGTGAATTCGTGAGACTTCATGTCTGGCATCAAGGTCCCGATAATCTATGCAGCTACAAACAAACATAGATCCAACCACTCATCCAACCCTGCATCTACATCTAGCTCCACACCTCTACTAGGAAAATACCTACATGAAAACAGCCTTTGCAATGCATGCCTCACCCCCCGTAAACTATATACCACCAACACCCCACAAATTAGTAGTTGTAGAATCTGCCACACATCCTCCAATGTAATGGTGGCCTCAGTAGTAGGTAAGTGGAAACTGCTAGTGTCATTATGCCATTGCTCAACTAGTGCTATCATCAATGCCTGATGTGCACAAATCTGAGGAATCTAAGAGACAAAATATAGACCAATCAAATGTAGCCAATCATCATTTACATCGGTCAATTTCTCTCGTGTGGTACCCATCATCATCATTCACCACTCTTATGAGTAAAGGATCTTAAGATCCTCCTACATCATTCCACACACTACCATCAATCCATTTATCTAAATTATTCACTTCCTTCTACCCACATTCACCCACCCCTGCAGTTTTCATGATATTGTGCTTATGTCCCTGACGCGAGTGTTGTATTTTCAAACCCAAGCACCATTTTACGTAGACGTGGAATTTTTTTACCTAGACGCATCAATTTTTGACACAGGCGTCACTTTATGCAAGTGTTGTTTCTTTTCCCCAATCCTCTCATTGATGCATGTCAAACGAATGTGTGACAAATGCATGCACGCCAAGCGTAGGTGCTACATTTTTTAACACAGGCGCCACAATTGATGAGTGTCTGAGAATGTTGTTTTAATTAATCTTTTTATAAACTCAAAGACTTAATTATACTATTAATTAACTACTATGGCAGTAGATTATATGTTAAATGTTTTCTTGTTTCAACTTATACTTTGACTAATTAGAAGATATATGAGATGTGGTATTTTGCATTAAATGTGCTTCTTTTAGTGATGTTAATAATGAAATGAATGTCCAAATCGAAATATTTGTTGTCATGTTTGCAATCTATTCTTGAGGATTTCGTGCAAGTACTTAAATGCTTACTGTTGAGCTAGATCTATTAAACTTTTTGTTTAACAGTTGGGCATTGATTATGCTCCTGAAAGCTCCAGACAGATCTTGATTTGCTATGATTTCAAATTGGCTCTCTTTTCTGATTTGGAAATTGTTGCTCTAGCTATGATGATGCAAGATTCTCTTGGATACTTTCAATTAAACTTTCATTTAGTTTGGTACTTTGTAATTTGGTGGCTAGTTCCATGAATTTGAATTCAAAAATAAGGGATATTCTTATAAATATCCATCTTGAGGTTTAATTTGAGTTAGTCAATCTTTTGTTGAATATTGTAACTTTTGGTACTCCGTACTTTTGGTTTACTCACCAATTTTGGCCAATTGGAATGAAAATAAGAAGTTGATCTGAATCTCTATGTTAGAGGTCCCACCAGAGGAAGAGCAGGGCCCACTCAACCAAAGGAGGTGACCCAATTTCATTGTTCTTTGATTTAGTTAATTTTGTTTTTTCATGATTGGTTTGAAATTAGCACTTTAATTCCTGTTGATCGATGTTCAAGAATTGTATTTACTTAGATTAAATTACTATGATACTAATTGGTTAATACCTTTTACTATAGATCATAGTTCCTTCATTTACTACAGATTTCATTGAGTGTTCATTTTCAAATGCACATAGCTATAGTAAGATTAATAACAATGATTGGTGTAAAGATTGAATTGAAGCTAAATTGGAATGTGTTATTGGGAGTTAGTATTATTGCTTTCTATATTTAATGTTTAATTCTGCAACATAAATAGATTCATTGTTTTCTAGATTAATGTTTATTATCTACGAGTGTAAATAGATTTCCTTTTCAAGTAACTTTAAATTTTATATTTTAGACTTAGAGTTAAATTGATTTATTTTTGTAGATCTCTCAATGAACCAATTACAATTAAGTAAGGTAACATCTAATCTGAGTCATTAGGATTGGAATAGGCTTAGATAAGAATTAGTTAACCAATAAGTTATAATAATCCTTAGAAATTAGTTGCTACATTCTACTCACGAAGTGCTCCTGAGAGCTCCTGAAGCAGATTAACTGAAATCAAAGTCACTGTTTATAGTGAAAAACCCCCCAATTTTTGGATTCCTCCTTATTGTATATTTCTCTAAGACACACCCGGTTTGATAAATGAAAAATTAAATGATGCAAGTTGTGACATCAATGACCTTGCCCATAATTTTTGGTGTTGTTGTCGGGGAACATTAAAGATCTGGTTGTTAAGTTGAAGCCTTAGTGTTGATAAGGAAGATAGTTTAGTTTGTGGATGAGATGATTTAGAGACCATCTAGGAATATTTCTTCCATGAAATATTGATTTTGATCAAGAAGAACAAATTTTGCAACATCAGATTGAGAATCAAGAAAAATAGTCAAGAACATTTTCAAGAAGAAATGGGTGACCAAGCAGGAAATGATCCTCCACCAAATAGGACCTGTCCCTATCCTATTAATCTAAACAGAGAACTTGATGAGCCTCCTATGGAGAATATTTTACCTTTAATTTTACCTACTTTTAGGGGAAAAACTTCTAAGGATCCAAACCAGTTTCTCTTTGAGTTTAAAGTTTTGTGTCATACCTATGATTACACAGCTGATAGCCACAAGCTGAAACTATTCCCTTCTACCTTAAAGGAGTCTGCTTTACGATGGTTCATGGGTTTAGGCATAGGTTCAATATCAACTTGGCATGAGATGGAAACTAGGTTCTTGGATAAATACCAAGATCACTGACGAGTGAAGGATAGGAAAGAGGAATTGTTCCGAATGTGACAGATGGAAGATGAAAGTTTGGAGGATTATGCTGATAGATTTCAGTTTGTGCACAAGAGATGTGGTAATGGGTTGGAAAAAAAAATAGTAAGACAATTTTCCTAAAGGGAATTGATGATGAGTCCATAGATTCCTTATATCTTATGGGAAAAGGAGATACTAATAAACTTTCTTTGGAAGCTATTGTTGAAATATGCAAAAACTACTCTAGGACTAGAGTAGGCTCTAGAGGCTCCTAAAGAAACAAATATCTTACCACTGATGTATCTCAAGTGACGGAATAAATTCCTAATTTGAAGACTGATTTACTTCTTCATCTTAATATGCAAGGAGATAAGAAGACCACTGAACCTTTATCCATTTATTGTTCCAAGTGTAGAGGAAAACATCTTTTGAAAGAGTGTCCATTGAATCAAGTTGACATTTGTGATATTTGCAAGAAACATCATGCAATAAGTTCTTGTAGCCTTCTATCTAAGATTAAGAATCATATGAAGAAACACCCTATGGTGGAAGAAGAACTTAACTATGTTGGGCAAAGATCTTAGAATACTGGATATAATACTAATCAAGGGTAGTATGGTCCTAGAGCTAATTGGAATCAAAACCCTTGGCCAAATGCAAACCAATGGAATCCTCCCTTTCAAACACAAGTACAACCTCCACCTACATTATGGGGTTAACCTGAAGGATGAATCCCCAGTGGAATCAACCACAATGCCAATCAAATCAGCCACAATGGTAGAAAAATTAGCCACAATGGCAACAAAACCAAATGCAATTTCAGCCATGGAAAAATCAGGGACCCAGGCATCCTTGGGGACAATCACCACAATTAACACAGGGTTCTAATCCTACCAATGAGCAAGTAAACCAGCCCCAAATTCTTGCACAACCTATCCCAAATCTGAAAAACAATCACTCTAATGCAAATCCACCTACCTTGAATTCCATTGATGCTAATGATATTCAGTTGAGAAACTAAAATGTGTCATCCATACCCATACCTAAAGACCAAGAGGGTGAGAAAAATGAAAAACAAAATTTAAAGGAAGATCAAAAATATGATAGCAAGCAAGAAGTTAGTCAGGAACCTTACCTAGAGCATCTAAAAATAGAACAAATTGCTCCTGACAGCTCCCGAATGTTATTGACTCTCAACTTCTCCGTGAGTTAAAAAAAAATAATATTGAGATATCATTGTTATAGGCTATTAAAGATATACCAGAGATAAATTAGTTAGTTAAGTCTCTCTGTATGAAAACTCCAGGTAGGAAGAAGAAATTACCTCCTACCATTCAAATAGGGACCAAACTCACTGATGTATTATCAAGAAGGTTACTTCCTCAAAAATATAATGATCCTAGTAGCCTTGTAATAACTTTGAGTATAGGAGGAATTGAAATAACTAATTTTTTAATTGATCTAGGATCAGCTATCAATGTTATCACCTTAGATATTGTTGAAATGTTGGGTGTGACAAAGATTCAGCCCACGACAATTGTTTTACAGTTGGCAGACCAATCTACTACTAAACCTAAGGGTGTTCTTGAAGATTTCATGGTTACCATTGAAACATGGGACTATCCAGTTGAATTTTTAGTCCTTAAAGCTAGAAATAAATATTCTAGATATCCAATTATCCTAGGCAGGCCATGGTTGGCCACAACAACAACATTGATAGATTGTAGATCAGGTAGCATGATCATCTCTAATGGGAAAAAATAGAAAGAGTTGTCATTATATCCTCCTGCTCAACCATCAATTGAATCTAATACTCAACCTTAGGTTGATGAGGATATGGAGTCTGAAGGGGATGGTATTGTGTAATTAGCAATGGTTACTTTAATGGAATATATAGAAGAATGTGAAGGACATGGTCTTAATCCTGAAAATATTGAACAAGTCAAAGGAAAGAAGGACTGCCATGGGATTTTGCATCATAAAAATGATCATCCATGTCCTCTGAATACATGTAGGGGACCCACTTGATACTAAGAATGAAACCAAGGAAATCATTATAGCAAGAGATAAACCTCTTTTCATTAGTTCATCCTTTTCCTCCTCATAGGAGGAGAAATTAAAGAAAAATTTAGAAAATCACACTGAAGCATTTGCATGGGAATACAAGGACATGAGATGAATCCATCCTTCTATCTGCACACATCATATTTACACATAATACATTAAGCTAGTGAGACTGGTTCAAAGGAGAATCAATCATGTTCTGAGAGACCTTGTCAAGCAAAAAATAGAAAATCTACTAAAAGTAGGATTCATTTATCCAATATCTAATGGTCAATGGGTTTCCCCATTGGTTATTGTTCCAAATAAAAATGGTAAGTGGCATGTATGTGTTGATTACAAGGAATTGAATAAATCCACTAAGAAGGATCATTTTCCTTTACCATTCATTGATCAGGTACTTGATAATCTTGTTGGTAGTAGTTATATCTCATTTTTGGATGGTTTTAGTGATATAACCAAATCCAAGTGGCTCCTGAAGACCAAGATAAGACTACTTTCACATGTCCTTGGGGGACATATGCTTACACATTTTTACCATTCAGGCTATGTAATGCACCAACTAATTTTCAAAGAGTTGTATTAGCTATCTTTATTGATTTTACAACTTCATGTGTAGAAGTGTATATGGATGATTTCACAGCCCATGCACAAACATTTGAGGAAGCTCTTGAGAGTCTAAAATTCTTTTTGCAAAGGTGTAAAGACCATAGGTTATCTTTAAACCATGAAAAGTGTTCCCTGATGATGACAGAAGGAATTGTACTTGGACACCATATTTCAAAATAGAGGATTAAAGTTGACCCTAAGAAAGTTGAAATCATACAAAAGATAGAAATCCCTAGAAACCAAATAGGAGTTCGTTGTTTCTTGGGAATGTTAGGTATTATATAAGATTCATAGAGGGGTTTAGTGAAAAAATTGAGCCTTTGTTTACATTACTCAAGAAAGATGTAGAATTCTTATGGACAGATGATTGTCAACAATCTTTTGAGAAACGTAAACAAGCCTTAAGCACTTCTCCAATCATTAAAGGACCTATATGGGGAGTTCCATTTCATATCCATTATGATGCTTCTAATTTTTCAATTAGTACAGTTTTAGGACAAAAAGATGATAATGATGCAATGCATGTAATTTATTATGTCAGCAAAAATCTAAATCCTATACAAAGAAACTATACAACCACTGAAAAATAATTTTTGGTTGTGATATATGCAATTAACAAGTTTAGGCATCATATTACAGGTTATAAAATGTTCATCCACATAGACCATACTGCTATTAGATATCTCATGAAAAAGGCTTTGGTGGGTGGACGAATCATAAGAAGGTTATTGTTGTTGCAGGAATTTGATGTAACTATAATAGATAACCCTGGTAAGAATAATGTTGTTGCTGATTTCTTGTCAAGAATTGTTTTACAGGGTGATCAGGAACCGGTTGATGATACATTCCTAGATGAACATTTATTTTCAATATCAATACATCCTCCATGGTTTTCTAACGTTTCCAATTACCTTGTAATAGGGAAGTGCCCCAAACATTTCAGTCTTAAGCAAAAAAAGAGGTTAATTCGTGAAAGTTTTGGATTTCAATGGATTAATGGTTTATTATTTAATATTTTCCCTAACCATGTTCTTCGCGGGTGTGTTGTTGAGATAGATGTCTATGATGTAGTACATGCATGTCATCATGAGCTAGAAGGAGGACATTACTTTGTGATCAGTACT
This sequence comes from Sequoiadendron giganteum, assembly GCA_007115665.2. Classification (NCBI taxonomy): domain Eukaryota; kingdom Viridiplantae; phylum Streptophyta; class Pinopsida; order Cupressales; family Cupressaceae; genus Sequoiadendron; species Sequoiadendron giganteum. Next base: position 662,621,498 of record CM021100.1, read on the forward strand.
GTTCATAAGCTTTTAGGATTTGGTTATTTCTGACTGACTATGACAAAGGATGTTTCATTCTTTGTCAAGCATTGTGATGAATGTCAGTGCATGGGAAAACCTACACCAACAATGAAGATGCCACTATAGACCCAAATAGTTATTGAACCATGCGAAAAGTATGGAGTTGATTTTGTGGGACATATTGATCCACCTTCCAAGGGACAACACTATATTCTAGTTTGTACAGATTATGTCACAAAGTGGGTTGAAGTAAAATCTTTACCAACAACAAGAGAGGGTAAGGTGGCTGATTTTATTTACAAGCATATTCTTCAAAGATTTGATGCACCAAGGGAAATAGTTTCTGATCAAGGACCGCAGTCCATGTCTACAATGATGGAAGCTTTCATGAAAAATTATGAGATGACACATAGAAAGTCTACTCCATATTATCCATGGGAAAATGGGAAAGTGGAAGTCACCAACCATGAATTAGAAAATATTCTGACAAAAATTATTTTATTAAGAAAAATAGTGGGCAGAGAAATTGGAAGAAGCAGTCTCGGCTTATAATACAACCTGGAAGACTAATACTGGGTTTTCTCCATATGAACTAGTATATGGGAAGACTCTAGTCATGCCAATCAAGTATGAATTATAGACATTGAGAGCAACATTGGATGTTGGCATTGACTTGGCATAAACAAATAAAAATAGAGTTTTGTAACTGAACCAATTAGATGAGATGAGAATGGAATCTCTTCAGCATACAAAGATGATTCAGAAACAGAGAAAAGAGTGGCATGACAAACATATTGTAACTAAAAAATTCAAGAAGGGAGACTGGGCACTATTGTTTGACTCAAGATTTCATGAGTTTAAAGGAAAATTCCACACAAGATGGTTGGGTCCATATGAAATTGACCAAGTCTTTGAAAATGGGGTTGTACAGTTGGTACCTAATGATGGAGAGAGAAGAGTTATTCTAGTTAATGGTCACAGGCTGAAGATATACCATAAACCTGAATCAAAAGAGGAGTTTTTATCATAACTGGAGCACAAAATTGAACATTTTCTAATGGAAGATTTTTCTTCCATGAGGGAATGTGTTCCTGAGTAACCTTTTGAAGAAGGGCTTGAACAGAAGGTAGATTGAAAACCATGAAATGACGGTTTACCTTCTAAATAAAGGGGATAAATTGAAAACCAACAATGGTAGTTTATCTCTCTGAAAAAAATAAAAAATATATATATAAAAAATAAAAAAACATGAAGGATTGGCTGAAAACCAAAAATGGCGGTCTTCCTCGATCAACTTCAATTCATTCTTGAGAGCTCCTGAAAGCTCTTGATGACTCCTGAAGACTCCTAAATATATCTTAAGTTTTCAGTAATAACCTTCACATTAATTTTGGGCTACTTTTTAATTAACTCGTTGGAATTAAATGCCAACTGAGTTAGTTAGCATGCTCGAAATAACTTTTTCACTAATTAAAAGGTACACATTTATTGTATATATCATTTCCAAATATTATTTTGTGATTTAGTCATTATGATTTGAAAAAAAGTGAATGTTAGCATAGAACTCTTTGCCAAAATAGTTATTAATTTTGAAATAAATGAATTTAATCATTTCAAATCTGGCGGGGAGATTCAGAAGTGATTTTGAAAATACTGATATAGTAATGACAAGTGATGATGATATATCCCATGTCTAGATCAATAAATTTATTGATGTCAGTCATGCCACCAAATTTGTGAATCATAAATGCAAGGTACAAGGTGGTGGTGTGTGAATCATCTGAAGGAGTAAATGAAATAAATAATGACATATGTTGATTGACATGAGGTTTCTTAAAATTTGTTGCAATTGGAAAGAGTGTTCATTTTGTCTTTTTTCTTAATTGAGATAGCCAGTTCTTTCTAACAAGGTTGTAGAGAAAAGGAAAATGGGGAACAAGCGAAATGTTGAACCTGAGAATTTTATTCTGGACCCAAAAACAAAAAGATTGCTAAAAGAAGCTGGGTGGTTAGATTTTTTCATGAAGTATGAGGGATTCCAACAAGAATTGGTTGAAGAATTTGTAATAGATTTCCATGCAAATGTCACTAGGGTCAGAGATGAAGTAATTGAGGTTACTCTGGAAATAATAAGTGAAATCTCAAGAATTCCTACTAAAGGGAAGCCAGTTGAAAAAGGCCATGTGAAATATGAAGAGTTGGTGGTAGCATTTCATCAAGAATCTGAAAAGAAGCAAGAAATTATGCTACATAAAGGAGATTAGAGAGGAATTGCAAGCAATAGTTTGGAAGAGTCATGGAAAACTGTTGTCACTTGGTTGATGAAATTCTTCACTTGTGAAGGTCAATATGGCACTATGTTAGGGCCAAGAATGCAGTTATTGATACATTTGAGGTATGGAAATACAGAACCCTCTACCAAAATCAATTTGCCTGTGTTTCTCTTTTCCCAAATTTCCTCCATGATATCTAGAGTGAAATCTAGGGGAGAATCTTCAATAAAGTATCATGGGTTAATCCACTTGATAATTAATCATTTCTTAAAAAAAGAAACTGGTAAACAAGGGTGGCTAGAGTTTTTATCCACACCTGTTAAAAAAAAAAATGGAAAATCACAAAGAGGCCCACAGGAAAATTTGGAAAATGAGAATCCTTTAGGAAAAATAGAAAAAGGACAAGAAAAATAAAAAATTACAAGAGTCTATTAGGGTAACTCATAGTGTTACCAAAAATAGGAAACAAGACACAGATGAGGAAATCCCTAATACTGTTGAGAATGTTGTATCAACTCCTGAGGATACCCTAGTATGTGAAACACATCAGGAAACTTTTGAAGTCCATGAGGAATTCCAACCACCTGTGCAGTCACCTGAACAACCTCACAACCCTCCTGAAGCCCCAATTCCATCTCTTGAAAGGACACATGTGAGAGAGTTGTTTGGCTCTGCAAAAAAATATCTCACATTATAAAGAGAGAGAGGCCTCAGAAGAATATGAGGATGAAGAAGCTGAGAAATCTCCCTCACAGTCCCCAGTTGTTGAAAGAAGAAAAGGAAAAGAACCAATAACTGAACCAAAAAAATCCACACAATTACAGGAAGAAGAAGAATCGGAGGAAAAGAATGAAATAACAAAGGTTATGGCAATATCGAGAATACAAAAAAGAATTAGAAGAAGAGAGAAGAAGAATAGAATTCCTTGAGAAAAAATTGAGGAGGAAGGAAGAAGATTTGTAGAATTCTGTGAGTAAAACAGAGCAACTAGAAAAAGAAATGGCTGAAAATTAACATGCTCTACAAGGACAGTTAAGTGAAAAAGAAAGAACCTTATAGCAGGTTAATGCACAAGCATTAGCCCGTGCAGAAGAAACAATAAGGTTTAGTACTGAAGAGATAGGAAAACTGAGAGGAGAGTTACAGCAAAAAGAAGACTAGCTGAGACAATAATCTCATATGTTGTAGTCACCTGAAGCCTCCACCTCATCTACTCCAAGCAGATATCTATCTCTAACTGCATTAAAATTTAAACATGAGAATGATCAATTGAGAACTCAAAACTAGTAGTTAGAAAAAGAGAGGGATGAAATAAATGATAGACTTCAGTAAATGGCAGAATTATCTTCTGCAATGTTGTCAATGAGGAAACCTTCAGGTTCATATGCACTCTTCCTAAGAGAGAGATTCCTCCAATGGAAAATAAACTAGCTGATACTTAAAAGGAAAATTGATTATGAGGATAATAGGGAATTTCTTGAAGATTTATTTAATAGTCATCCCACCATTCAAAATCAGATGTGTGAGTATTTTTAGCATGGCTTTCAACTTGGTAATTTTCCACAATATTTTCTTAATGTTTTCATAGGAGAGTTGCAAATAAGTTCTTTTGTTTCATTGCTACAAAATCAAGTGGAATAGGAACATAGAGAAACTTAGTACAGAGAGGCACAAATTAAACTAGGATTGCCTATGAGGAATGGGACCCCTTGGTCTAGACCTTTCCAAGCTCAATTCAGGTACTTTTCCATGTTAGAAAATGTAGCACCTACTTACAAGAGAAATCTAAATGATAACATTCAAGTTTTCAAAAGGATTCAAGATCATCTCCCACATAGGGCTCTCAGTGCAACAAGGGATAGATTCAGAAGCATTCCACCATAGAAGGAGAGAGCCTATTTCACAAAGAAACATCACATGGATTCTAACCAGAGTAAGGACTGTGATTGATATCATTAAAGAGAAACATACAAACTGGATAGGAATGAGGTTCAGGCCTCCTCTAATCATAATGCTAGCACCAACCTTAGATGCATCACCACAATTCGTTGGGGAAAATCTAACGGAATGGATGGTAGCAATTGAAAAAATGAATGGTTATGCTCGTCCTAGGAAATTATTGGATTATGTGTTGCAAGATGTTGATCTGGAGGACATAATTGCTTGGCTGGTGGCTAAGAATAGGGATTTACCAGACCCTCAACCATGAGGACATGGTTTACATGACTAGGGGGGAGAATGATGAGTTCCTCGAAATTTTGTTTTAATTAATCTTTTTTATAAATTCAAAGACTTAATTATACTATTAATTAACTACTATGGTAGTAGATTATATGTTAAATGTTTGCTTGTTTCATCTTATACTTGACTAATTAGAAGATATATTAGATGTGGTATTTTGCATTAAATGTGCTTCTTTTAGTGATCTTAACAATGAAATGATTGTACAAATCAAAATATCTACTGTCATTTTTGCAATCTATCTTGAGGATTTTGTGCAGGTACTTAAATGCTTACTATTGAGCTAGATCTGTTAAACTTCATGTTTAACAACTGGTGTTGATTACGCTCCTGAAAGATCTAGACATATCTTGATTTGCTATGGTTTTGGATTGGCTCTCTTTATTGATTTGGAAACTTCTACTCCAGCTATGATGATGTGAGATTCTCTTGGATACTTTCAATTAGACTTTCATTTAGTTTGGTACTTTATAATTTGGTGGCTAGTTCCATGAATTTGAATTCAAAAATAAGGGATATTCTTATAAATATATGTCCTTAGTTTTAATTTGAGTTGGTCGATCTTTTGCTGAATATTGTAACTTTTGGTACTCTGTAATTTTGTTTTACTCGCCAATTTTGGCCAATTAGAATGAAAATAATAATTTGATTTGAATCTTTGTGTTAGAGGTCCCACCAGAGGAAGAGCAGGGCCCACTCAACCAAAGGAGGTGACCCTATTTCATTGTTATTTGATTCAATTAATTATATTTTGTCATGATTGGTTTGAAGTTAGCACTTTAATTCTTGTTGATCGATGTTCAAGAATTGTATTTACTTAGATTAAATTACTGTGATTCTATTTGGTTAATAACTTTTATTGTGGATCAGAGTTCCTTCATTTACTATAGATTTCATTGAGTATTCATTTTCAAATGCACATAGCTATAATAAGATTAATAAAAATGACTGGTGTAAAGATTGAACTGAAGCTAAATTGGAATATGTTCTTGGGAGTTAGTATTATTGCTTTCTAGATTTAATGTTTAATTCTGTAACATAAATAAATTCACTGTTTTCCATATTAAAGTTCATTATTTGTAAGTGTAAATAGATTTTCTTTTCAAGTAACTTTAAATACTGCATTTTAGATTTAGAGTTAAATTAATTTATTTTTGTGGATCTCCCAATAAACCAATTACAGTTAAGTAAGGTAACATCTAAGCTGATTCATTAGGATTGGAATAGGCTTAGATAAGAATTAGTTAACCAGTAAGTTAGAATAATCCTTAGAAATTGGTTGCTACGTTCTACTCGTGAAGTGCTCCTGAGAGCTCATGAAAGCTCCTAAAGGAGACTGACTGAAATCGAAGTCACTGTTTACAATACAAAACCCCCCAATTTTTGGATTCCTCCTTATCATATATTGCTCTGACACACACTCGATTCGATAAATGGAAAATTAAATGATGCAAATTGTGACATCAACGACCTTGCCCATCAGCAATCGTTCCCTTAAGCGTAATTTCATGAAACGACACTTATGTTTTCCCAAGTTCAATCCCTAATTCCTTGTACCCTGAACCCCCTAACCTAGCCTAAACTTAAGGGATAGACTACATACTTGCTCACTTGGGTCCTTTGGCCACCATTCCACAGTGTGTATGCTAAGGAATCTTCGCCATCATTCCACTCTACCACCTAAGCTCCAATCCACCAATCAAATGTTCAAAATGACTTTTTGGGCCTCTGAAAGCCTATTTATAGGTTGTTTAACCCTAATCACACCCACAACCCTAATTTCTTCTCTATTGGATGCATCAAATGTCATGTTCTCCCTCCCCGTTCTGCCTAATTTCTCGGTTTCTTCTCCTACTTTTTACTAACTTTTTTTTCTATACTATCTTGCATCATTCTAACCCACCTGTTTTGAGATCCTGACTAAAAATGTTTTTCCTAAATTTTTTCAGTCAGCCTCTTGAGGGGGAATCACCTCCTAACTAACTTTCCAATCCACTAGGGCAAAATTTTAAACTTATTTGATGCAATATCACTTCGAACACTGCATCAAAGAGGGGAAAAATGTAGTCACCCTAAATCTGACATTATATCGCCTAATTAATTAAATAGAATTATTTAATTAATCCACTCCCTTCATCCCCTTTTAATTAATTAATTAAATATTATTTATTTAATTATTCCATTTTCCTCTTATAATTAATTAATTATATCATTCTCTAAACTATTGTTCTTCTAATCAATTAAATAATTCTTATTATTTAATTGATTCCACTAAATCATTTATTCTTCTAATCCCAATTGTGTTAATTAATCCTTGATTAATTAACCCACTAACCTTCATTATCCCATTCTCCAACTATCAACTCCACCCAAGTTTATAAACCCATGGTTTATTAACTCCACATACCTCATTAAGCTAATTAATCATTGATTAACTATCCTAACCCATCATTACCATTATTTCCTAATTTAAAATCCATTCTCACCCCCTCATCTTGTCTTATTAATGAGATAAATCCCACCTACTTCCACTATCTTACACATAGCAAAGTTTAATGACTTTTCATTCCAAGGTGTGTTCACACATGTTTGAGCACACCTCACCTCTCTCCTCACACTCAATTGTGAGAATTTTCACAATTCTAATGAGCCACACCATTGATCCATGCATCACATTCTCAAGAAATCCTAGCCCTTCATTAACTTTCAATCTTAGCCCTCCATTTCTCCCTCCAATTTTCTATAAATTGGGCCTTCAACCTCTCATTTCTCATCTTGAAATTGGCTAGGGTAATGCTAGTGCAATTGTGAGAAATCCACATCCACGCTTAGAGAAAATCCAACAAGAGTAGGGTGCATCTTGGAGCTCAATCTTGAGGGTCATGAAAAGGTATAACATTTGTTATACTCTTGAGTTTATTTCCTTTGTGTTTTTAGGTTTTTTGATGATAATTTGACCCCTCTACAACCATTAACATTTAAGTACATGCTTCCTCAAATTCAAATATGACTCTCGGACCACATGCAACACTTGAATAGAATTTGGAATATTCCAAAAACATCCTAAAATCCAACATATTCATTTGCAACAACTTTCACATGAAGAATGTACACACCTAGTACACTCAAACAACCTTTCATACAGTGTTACTCAAGAAATTGACTCTCCGAGCTCTAAACCACAAACAAATTCGATTGTATGTAAATATGATCATTAACAACACACTTCCAAAACCACAAGAATAGAAACCAAACTACAAAGAAATATAGAGAAAAACCAGAACACCACTTTGTACACCAGAAAACCTTTGCAACACATTGTTCCCTCTTTTATTCAAATTTTCTCAAAAGCACTTTAAAACCAAGCACTAGAGACACATACTCATCATATTTAGGACTTCCTCATCATTACCAAACCAACTACAACTCAACTATACATCCATAGAGGCTCATCAAAGCAACACCAAAGGTTGACACTAGTAATACTTACTAATGACAACATAATCCAACTAATCAAAGCATCAACACAACTAGTCATCAATGACAACATAAACATAATCTTGTAATAATCTCTCCTCCAAGCTTGTTGACATCAATGAAAATGCCAACTACCCATATTTACAATAGGTTAGGCATTAGATTATTTTATATACTTAGATCATTGTTTCCAGAAGTTCCTAGTTGTTGGTTAATGTTCACTTCTCCTTGATCAATGAGGTCTTGGATGAGATTATTAAGCCTCATACAGTTGGATGTTTTGTGTCCCTTAGTTTTATGGAAATCATAATGGTCAGTATCATTAAACCATGGGGATTTAAACTATGTTTCCTCGTACTGTTTGAGATTTGGAAGATTGATAAAATTTGATTGGGCTAGTTTTTTTAAGATTATCTCAATAGGCTCCCCTAAGGGAGTGTATCTATTTTAGGATAATTGTTAGGTATTTTGGTGGTGGTCCTCTTGGAGGACTGGATTTTTTGATGTTTTATTGTTTGTTTGATTGAGTTTGTGTGTTTTTCATAAACTTTGTGTCTACCACACCATCATTAGTAACATTTTTATTCTTGTCCCATAGGTGCGGTTTATAATTAGAGGTTGATGGTTGGTATTTATTGTCCTTGTAAAGATTTACTAGACCTTTAGCTATAAGATATCTTTCAATTGTGAGACATTTTGCTAATATTTCTTCAAACATGTTAGTACATTGTATGCGTAAGTGAAAACCAACTTCCATTTTTACATTCTAAATGGAAATTTCTACTTGTTGTTTCTTGAGAATAGGCCACTTATATTTTTTTCTTTGTCTCCATATTTGTAGAAAAGAGGTAAGTGTTTCTCCTTGATTTTTCTTAATGAGGTATAAGTCATTTAAAGTGACTTCATGTTCAATGTTATTGGATAAATGTGCTATGAACTTATCTATGAGTTCTTGAAATGTTCTAATATCTGGTGAGAGGTGAGAGAACCATTTTATTTCTTATACACCTAAACTACATGGAAAGAGTTGCATGAGATAGGTATCACTATAGGACACCTCTAGACAAGCCATGTAAAATTCTTGTATGTGCTCTACTAAATCACCATGTCCCTTGTATTTTTCAAATTTTGGTATTTCGAAATTATGAGGGAAGGGTGTCATTGTTACATTTCTATCAAATGGGTAGGGACATAGATCTTGAAGGGCATAATATTTCTTTGTGGTTTCCATTTGTTATCATTGATTTTTTGTGTTAAGCTCTATATTTTTTATTTCAAATCATGAGGGAGATTGTTTGGTGTTGGGGTGTATGTGTTGTATTGGGGTATGGTAGATGGATTATATGTGGGGTTTTCATTTCGAGGTATGTTAGATGTCAAGTCATATGTGTTATAAGTGATGTGTAGGGGTTGCAAGTTTGTTTGATATTGAGGATTTTGTTGTGGTGGATTTGTATCATATGGGTCGTATTGATGTTGTGGTTGGTAATGAAGGTATTGTTGGTGTTGGTGGTTTTGTTGTGGTGTTTGAGGTTGTTGATGTGTGGGTAGTTGTTGTTGATAGGAAGGGTAGTGTTATTGTGGTATTTGAGGTATATGTTCTTGTTGGGAGATGTATTGATGGTGTTGAAGATATTGTTGTGGTGTTTGAAATTATTGTTGTTATTGATATGTTGGTTCATGTTAAGGTACAGGTGTTTGAGGTTGTTGTTTTTGATATGTTGGTTAATGTTATTGAGGTGTAGGTTGATGTTGTTGAGGTGTTGGTTGATATTGTTGAGGTGTAGGTTGCTATTGTTGAGGTGTTGGTTAGTGTTTTTGAGGTGTAGTTTGATATTGTTGAGGTGTTGGTTGATTTTATTGAGGTGAAGGTTGATTTTGTTGAGGTGTTGGTTGATGTTGTGGATTTTGTGAGTGTTTTGGAATGTTATGAACATTTGGATGTAATTTATGTGAAGGTGTGGATGTTATGAATGGATTATTTCTATAATTGATTATGTTAGGGTTTTTTGGATTTGGTATGCTTGAAGTTTTGTTTGAAAATGGTAAGATGTTTGTTTTTTATGGGTTTGGGTTTATTTGGATACCTATGAGTTGTCCATGGTATAACAGATTTACATATTATTTTAAAAAAGGTAGCAAATATATATTGAATGGAGTTATAGTAGGTTGACTTGATGTGTTTTCTGGTGGAGGTTGTAGAATTTGTTGTATGACATGATGCACTAAAGTTTTGTTTCTATAGATGGGATTGCTAGATGTCAGTGCATGTGAGAGGGCTTGTTCCCTAAGTGTATTAACATCAAAATCAATGGGTAGTTTAGAACCTCCTTGTGCAAGTTTCAACAAGTATAGATTAGGATCAGTGGCTAACAAGGCATCAAGTGATCTAGCCAAAGATAGGTCTTGTTGCATTTCAAGGATTTCTTCCCTGGTGTACTCTATGAACCCTTCATTTTTATTGGTGATGTTTTCTATGACAATTATTTGTTCTTGGGGTGTTTGGGGTTATTTTTTGGGATTACTATACTCTCTAGGATTGAATTCAACACTAGGAATTCCAATGGTTATATCAATAGAAATTGTGGGTGTAGGTCCAATAGAACTACTAGGATTGGATTCCATGTTTTTATTATGCTGGGATCTCATTATAGGCATAAAACTTGTAATGATCCTATGAGATATGGATTTTAATGATGTTTTTTTGGATGAATGTTTTGATTCAAAATGGGATTTAAAAGAAACACCCAGGTAGACTTAGACCAATTTTTTGACATTGATTGGATGGATGCAAGATATGACGCATCTAAGAGACAATTTTTTTGGACTAGATCTCACTTTAAATGTGTGTAGGTGATAATCCTTGCTAGTCCTAAACTGATTAGTCCAAGCTAAGGAAGATGATAATGAGTTTTATGAACTTAGTATTAGACAATGACCACTAAGCAAGCTAGATCACAAATATTGATGCTAATTTAACTAGGTACTTGAAAGATGACTCTTCTTCAAGTAAGGAGCTAAAATAGAAGCTAATCTATGAGATCTAAACCAAAGACATATGTCAAATATTGGTTGTCTTTTAGATGATTTATTTTCTAGTTTGATGAGATGGGATGAGGATAAAATGTTTTATGTTTTTATTTTGGCTATTGGTGATGACTACAAATTTATTTGTAATAGGTCTCTAGTCCTATACTCACTATTGGTTGAATTTAGAAATCTAATATTTTAACAATTCTAGAAATTTTTGACTAATAGTCAAATGCATTGCTTACAAAAGAATCGATTTAACTAGAAAAAAGTGTGGCGCTTCCCCAAGCAAAAGTGAGTAGATTTTTCAAAAGTGTTAGGTTGTTTGAAAAATCATGATTGTATGATAGTCAAATGCATCACTATGTAGATTTCAAGGTTTCATACAAAGATTTGTTTTAAGACAGAAGCATCAAGTTGCACAAATGCATTGATTTACAACGTTAGAAGCGTCGATATGAAAAATAAAATGCATCAAGATGCAAAAAGAAGTGGTGAAAACTAAAGAAGTGTTACAATATGACAGTCAAATACATCATTGTGACTCAGAGATAGGTTTTTGCAAGTTGAACCTAAATTTGTATAAGGTTTTGAAATTTTTTAATTGTTTGAAGATTGATTTTAGTTTGCTTGATTTGGAAAGTGATAAAATACAACATAGAATATCATGAAATATTGAATCCAAGGTTTTTTGAGGATAAGGTTACGAGAATTCTTCAATAAGAGTGCACTAATTGGTGCACACGTATTTGAACAATGAATACATGCCAAAAATACATAACCTAGCTAGTAGTAGAATAGGTGTATTAACTTAGTAGAGGCCCACCTGCCAAAACATTGATACCTTCAATTGAATGAGTAACTAGGGTATGATAAAGTCATATACCACCTTACCGCCCCTTTCCTTAGAAGGACTAGGACCAACATGGAATTTTATCACCTCAACAAGAGTAAAGTACATGGTGAGTAACTTCAGGGATGATATTTTACCTTGCACTCTACTAAGAAAATGATCAATGGTCTTAAAGGCTACTAATAAACAAGGTTCATAGTGGGGGATCGATGAAAAGTGAACCCTTTTGGATGCCCAAGTCGAGGGGTTTCTCCCCTCTCCTCCTCACCTATATAAGTCTTGAAAGATATAAGGTCTTGAGGCTTGGGTTATAGGACAGTGGGGGATCGATGAACAGTGAACCCTTTTGGATGCCCAAGTCGAGGGGGATCTCCCCTCTCCTCCTTACCTATATAAGTATTGAAAGATTGAAGGTCTTGAGGCTTGGATTATAGGACATTGGTCACATAATTAAATGATGATAGTTTCTTGTTCAATTTTAGAGCACCAATTTGAAAGATGATAGTTGTCTTGTTTAATTTTAGAGTATCAAATTGAAATATGATAGTTACTTGTTACATTTTAGAGCACCAATGTGAAATGTGATAGTTGTGGGTTCAATTTTAGAGCACTAAATTGAAATATGATGAAGAAAATAAAACACTACAAGAAAACTTGTTAGTATTTTCTTAATCTTGGTCTTCTCCAAACATTTTCTACAAGTTGCATAAATGTATTAGTCCAAAAAGATTAAAGAACTAGACACACATTAGGGTTAGACAATTTGAAAGTACAAAAACAAAAGTGTCACTATAACTAAAATAGAAGCGTTGATTTACCTCAAAGACATCACTTTACTTCAAATTCATCAATGTAATATGTCAAAAGCGTCAAGTTGTAACAGAAGCATCGAGTCATAACATACACGTCATTGTAACCTACAAAAGTGTCACTATACCTTTGAGGAAAAAAAGACAAACACATTAGTCAAAAGTGTCAAAACATAATAAATGCACCCTTTTATTTTGACAAAAGTGTGTGAAAAACATTGTTGTGGGGAAAACAAAAGTGTTGCTCTACTACAAAAGTGTATTTGTAACCTATAAGTCAACAAAAACTCAAAAAGACATCAATTCAAGGATGTGGGTCCCATTGGGCATGTAAAAATATCATAGGGGAATAATGGGAAATGGTTAGAAAGCATAATCAAAGCATTTAGGGTTAGTAAACACTAAAATCTCAAGAAAGAAAGGTTAATTACACCCATACTTAATAAAATTAGAAAGAAATTCTTGAAAGATAGCAAAAAAATTGATAATTCAATTCAAAAGATGTAAAACATTGCAAACCTATAATCCCATTGTTGGATTATGCTCCATTGATGTGTGGATTTCTCTATTATACATAACCCATGTTGCAAAATCTTGGATTGATTGTCTTGATTCACAAAAAGGGTGCTCAAATGCTTAAATTGCTCTCAAAAAGATTATGAATTCCTTATGAGAATTGTGAATATTTTCATGGAGGTGAAGGCTTGTTTTATAGAAATGAAAATATCTAATCAATGGTGGAAATTGAAGATGAAGATTGATGATTGAGAGTGAATCAAGGAGATCAAGGGATGAAGATGAACGAGAGCTCAAAATATCCCTAATTTCAAGGAAATCAGTTAAATATATTTTGGAGGGAAGATATTTTGAAAAAGGAATATTCCCTTTTGAAAATGGAATATGCTTTATTAAGTTGGAAGAAAATCAGTAATTAAATAATTAAAGAAATTTTGTAATTGTGAGGTGAGAAGAAATATTAAATTTAATTAAATAATTGAAATATTATTTAATCATGTGTGAGAGGGAAAATTAATATTTAATTAAACAATTGGAATATTATTTAATCATGTGTGAGAAGATAGAAATTGAATTTAATTAAAAAAAAAGAATATTATTTAATAAAGGTGAATTTTGGGAAATTAGGGATTGTAATCAAATAATTTGGAATTATTTAATAAAAATTGAGGAATTAGGTGATAATGAGGAAAATGATGTTAATTAGATGAATATGAATGTGTGATGCACTTAGATAATTTTAGGTTTCTACATAGACTACACTTACATCTCATGTACAATTATCCCTTCACTTATAATTCATTGTATCATGAGGATGTAACTATAAAGGATATATTATGTTGGTCACACTCCTATGTTGATTTTTACAAATATTATACTCATCTTTAGTACATGTCATGCATTATGCTCCATGTGTTGTCACCCATAAACTACCAAGTGAGTGTTGGTTCTCAAAATTTTAGGATTCATTTTCTTAGGACCACTATTCACAACCAATACAAGAGGAACAACTAATATTTGGAAAAGAGGTATACCTATTGAAAACACCTAGTGATTGAGAGGGGGTGAATCAACCTTATCAAAAACTTAATTCATTTTGGAACTTAGATCTTTTAGCACAATACAACCTTATTTATCAAATCAAAACCTTTAAGTAGAACAATAACATAGTAGTTTGAATCTTCAACAACTTCAACAATCCTTAGTGATGAAAGAGATATCAATTCTACTTCTAACCAGATCAACATCAAATAAAGATGAAGCAAAGAACACACATGCATAGAAGAACACCAGATTTATGTGGAAAACCCAATAAGGGAACAACCATGGTGAGAGTTAACTAACAATATAATGACTCACTACCGAAAAGGACTTGCAAACTAAGGCTCACTACCTCAATACAAGATATAAAGGACTTGTTGAAATTAAGATAACACAAATTTAGGGAAAAGATATAAGGACTTGATGAGATTCACTATCTCAAAGGAGGATACAAAGAGTTTATAAAGACTTACAATATTAATCAACAATTCACTCTGTTGATTGAGGTGTTCAAGAACATCTGATCATTCCTCTTCAAACTATAGCACTAAATATATTGGATATTAAATATATTCCACATTCACACTTATTCAGACTACCATACTTCTTGCATTTGAAATATTCTTGCATATATATCCACTGCAAGGCCTTAAGACATCAATTAGGTCAGCCAAGAAAGAATACAAACAATGAATTCACTAAGTTAGGCATAACATTTTATTGTCCTATCCCAAGCATAGAGAATACCAAAAAAAATATTTTACATCTTCCAATATGATCCAAAGTAATTCACATGTTGGCACACATCAACCTAATTCATCTTACAGGAAACATGAAGTACAAGACCAATTGGCTCAAAATCATACTTCTAATTTAATTTTATCAAGTTGGTTCTAACCAAGATAGGTCCATACCTAAATATATCATAATACATCTTCAATTGATGATGCAAACCCCCAAGCACACAACACAAGTAAAGGAACAGGCCTTGTCGACCAAATATCCATAAATAACCTAGAAAGCCAACTCTAGACACAATGCAATACCAAAGAGACTAATCAACAAAATTCAAATCAATGGGTATATTCTATTAATATCCAAAAACATTTCCAAAACCTTATTTCATACATTCATGCCACTAGAAACCACCACAAACTAAACAAGGATAGAATACTTCATCCTAGAAACATAGAATGCTTAATCATGAGATATAACATTAACAAATCAACTTGTGGACCACTTCAGCACATAAAATTGGAATTGAGATACTACACAGACATTGAGAACACATTCACCAAGCTGCAAGAGCAAATAAATCAATGCGAAGAAATGTGGAGCATTTTTTGGACTAGTCCAGACAACCAACAAAAATACCAACCTTCTACAATTCACAAAAACCTACTAGACAACACTTGTGACCTAAAAAGATAGGAGTGAAACATCCACATAACACTAAATTTGAATCCCAAACCACAAGACCATATCTTCAATAGTGGAGGAATGCAAAGCATTCTCCCAAACATACTTCAATGCAACTTCTTGAACCAGGAACACTTAAACAACTTGTGAAATCCAGAACTTTCTTCTAGAAGCACATGCTTCATTAGGAACATCAAGAGAGAGCATAAGATGTATAGTAGACCTTTAGCAACATCTCTCCACTATCAGCAATACTTATAATGCTTCTAATCCTCATCTTAATATATAATTATGAAACCAACTCTACTAATAGAAATCATATTGAATACTTCTTAGATAAGACATGACATCCAAACATGAACTTCAACAAACATCAAATAAGGCATGACATCTAATCATGAGCTTAAAAAAACATCAAATAATACATGACATCGAACCATTAACTTTAGCAAGGAATTATATCCAATCATGAACTTCACAAAGCATCTCCATACATTAATGTTAACCGATCCTGAATATTATCAACAATGACAACCAATGCTAAGCAACAAACACTGCAACAATCTCTCACCAAGTACTTGTCATCAAATGAAAACAATCTCCCTTACTTCTTGTGGTGAAAATAATGACAACCACAAATAATTCACCAAAAAAAATTATCAACTACTAACAAAAATCTCATCAACCACTGCCAAACATATAACAATCTTCATCCTTGTTAACATCAAAGACAACCAACAATCAATGTTGACATCAGTGAAAACCACTTCCAACCATCTTACATAACTATTCTCAAGTGTTGACATCAATGACAATTGACAACAATCTCCCCCTTTGGAATTGATGGAAACAAACATCTGCTCACTCTCCCCCTTTGATATCAAGGAAAAAGGGCAACACACACCTCCATGTCGAAGGAAACAACATATTCTTTGCCTTTGAGACAAAGGAGCAAAGATCTTCAATGGAAATAGTAGAAAAAATTCCCCCTTTGACCAACAACACTTCTTTATACATGCACAATATCTGCACATTTGTACCAAACTCCCCCTTACAACCATCTCCCCTAAGTGGTAGCATACATCAACCCAAGAGAAAAAAATAAGGCATTAATTTCTCCCCCTGGAAATATGCACTATCTATGCATCTAGTTAGGATATGGAGGGGCAATAACCCCTAGCTTCTACATGAGATACTCAAAATTATCCTTTGAAATTTCCTTTGTGAATTTATCTTCAATCTGGTCCTTAATAGGCACATACTCCATTCTGACTTCATTCTTTGCAACCTTCTCTCTTAGAAAGTGATACCAGACAAAGATGTGTTTAGTCCTTGAATGAATTATCAAATACTTTTAAATATTAATTACACTTGTATTTGTCACACATTATAGGAATAGGTTTACCATAAACCACCTTCACATCCTTTAAAGTGTGATTCATCCAAAGAACCTAGGTGCAACAAGATGTTGTAGCATTGTGTTCAGCTTCTATTGTGGATAAAGATATTGAATCTTGACTTTTACTAAATCAAGAGACCAATCTATCTCCCAAAAATAATGAACTTTCACTTGTACTTATCTAGTCATCCACACAACTTGCCTAGTCAGCATCAATATAGGCACTCAGAGAAAATTTAATATCATTTTTATACCATAGGCCATAATCTGGAGTTCCCTTCAAATATCTAAATATTATTTTCATAACTTCCTCATGATATCACTTGAAATAAACATACAACATGTATTATATCAAACCTGAGACATGCAACATTTCCACATAGACTTATATAACTTGATCATACACCAATCTACACAAGTATCCAAACATTTGTTCTATACAACAAATAGGCATCCCAGAATAATTTGTAGCACACTGTCATTTGAAATCTATGCTTGCGGACCTCAAAAACATTTGATAGAATAAAGTTGTATGTATTTATTAATCTTGAGCATGTCCACAAGACTGTATGGACAAGACATTATTTCCTAAGGAATGCAGAGCATTCCAACAAACCTTCAACATTACTTTATTCTGCCAGACCATAGACAAAGCATATGTTACTTACTACTTTTACTACATAAGGTGTAAAGATATGACAAATTGGATATAACACCTTCACATCTTGATTAACTCATCTTCTGAACTACAAGATCAAATTTTACAATATGGAGGAAAGTGGACCAAAATATACCATGATTCAACCTTAGAATAGGAATGATACTTGTCCTTTTGAACCTTATTTTAATGTGCAATACACAAAATAGGAATGATATCAATCAAAAAAAGTGTACCAACCTCCACACTACTTGCACTAAAACCTTCAAAAAAGGTTCACCATTGCACCACATATCTGCACACAATTTGTTATGATCCAATTCTTCTTTCATGTTGAAGATCTCAACATCATGTCCTTTTAGGGGGCTGAAATTTCTTCAAATGAAATCTTCCCCTAAGATAATTCTCTATCTCAATTTATCTTAGGATCTTGTATAGAATGCACAAGTGCGGAATCATTTTTTTCTCCTTTTCTTGAATTTATTCTTCCTTCCAAACCTTTTCATTTACCTTCCTTTGTTGATTAGAGGTTTCATCCTTTATTTAAATTGGTAGATTTAAAAAACCACTTCTATAGTAATCTACCTTATGTCCCATCTTATTGCATTTGTATCACACAATGGTGTGCTCTACAAAAAAATTGTTCCTCTTCATCTTAGATCTGCACTTAGTAGCTTAATGACCAAATTTTTTGCAAGCATAGGAATATCCATGAAATGAAATACCATTGTTTCTTTAAGGCACAAAGGATCTTTTACTCATGTTATCATTCCTTCCTTGTCTATCTCTACAATCAACAACCTTATGTCCAAATTTATTGCAAGAAAAATAGTAACCTTGAAAATATTGATCGAACCTAGTAGGAGAATATTGCCTTACAGTTGGAGGACTTTTAAAACCTTTTTATTTTCAAACAAGGATGAATCCATCTTCTTTATTTCCATATTGATCAATCTTTGCATCTCCGAAGGCATTCCTCTTAGAGCCTTCAGTTCAAACTTTCTCCTCCTTTTTCTCAGACATTCCATATGATTTGGAGCTATTCAAACCAAACTTTTCTCCTTTTTCAATTTGTTCTTTTTCACTTTTTAGGACATTCCTCGGAGTGACAATTTCCTCTTCAAGTTTGAAAATTTTAGTTATTTTTTCATTGAGATTGGCATTCGATCACTCTTCAATCTTCTTACCTTTTTCAACATTTACTTTTAAATTAGAGATCATACCTTATGCCGATTTTAGTTTGATTTCACATTCTTTACCTTCTTCTACTTTGGCTTTTAATTTTTTAGTTTCTTCCTTGATTCTCAAGAAACCTCTCATATTTCTAATTTAGTGCCCTTGCTTCATTCAATTCTTCCAGAGTAGACCAAATTTTTTCTTCAAAACCTATTTCCCAATCATTTGAATTGAAGTCCCAACCTTCAAGTTCCATTGATTCTAGATTTGGATCAAAAGAAAACATGTCTTCATCACTCAAGGAGTTGGACTCCTTGCATTTTTCAACATTTAACTATCTATTATCAGTATTGAAGGCCATAAAGAGGGTTTCATCATTTGAATCATTCTCCTCATCTTCAGAAGAACCATTGCTCTCTTTGGAATAAAGACCCTTTTTAACTTTATCTCTTTTGTTACCCTAATTAGATTCTTTATAGGGGAATTTAGATGCAAAGTGACCAATTCGTCCACAATTGAAACATTTGAAAGGTAACTTACCTTTGTACTTGTCAATGCCTTTCTTCAACCTTCTCACAAAGTTAGCTTCAACTTCATAAGAGTCATCATTTTGATCAGTAACTTCATCTTCAATATTTTTATTAGCTTTGAATGCAACTTCCCTTTTTGGAACATCTTGATCAAACTCTCTCATGTAAAAGGTAGTAAGAGCACCAAACATTTCATCAACTGATAACTAGTCCAAGTCCTTGGACTCTTCAATGGTAGACACTTTATGACTATAGGATTTAGGTGTAAGGAAAGCAGAGGTGCAAAAACACTTTCCTAATGCTAATTCTAAGAAGAGAATGCATATATATGGTTCAATTTCAAATTACAGCTCATTAGAGATGCACATTAAAGGAATAACATATCAGAACAAAATTAAAAAACATGGCATAGACACCAGTATTTAACGTGGGAAAACCCTTACGGGAGAAAAACTCACCACACCAAGCAAAAATACTTTGTATTACAGTGAAAGAAGTCCACATAGAGAGTTATAGTTTGTGCTTCTCAAATATCAAAATTACAATATCAATTCAGGTAGCATAAACCTCTCTCTGATCAACCTTGTTCTCTTGTCCAAAACTCTCACTAATTACGGTTACAATTTCATAATTTCATTTCAGCCTTTTCCATTGTGAACATCAATTGTTCTACATTCTAGATCATCCCATAAACCAACTATCACATGATAGTTACCAATAGGCTCACATTTGAAAATGCTCGCCCAATGATTGTGTTGATTCACAACAACGATGTGAAATCAACTCATAACACCAAGCCAAGTTTCAACACCTTACTCGACTGTCTATCGCTATTGCTCCACACATTTCAGTCATTCCCAGTCTTAACCACCAAACTACACAACCTTTGTTGCCTTGTCTTGGGACTTCATTTTGCATATTCCATTGCAACTGACCACCGCAACATTGCAAGACACCGCTGCACCACGAGCTTCACCACCTGACCACTTTGGGGTATTGGTGACTACCATATCGTTGAAAATTTCATATCACCATCATAGGATAGCAGGCAACCAACCCTTGACCGCACTACCACAAGCTAATATATAGACTTTCATAGTGTGGCGGTGTGAACTGCACTACCACACAATCCAATGAAAGGCCACTGCAGGATGGAAGGTAACACCACCAGCCCGCGCTCCTCTCGGCTACACCCAATAGTACCACAGTAAAGACCAAAATACACAACTTTCAAAAGTTTGGGTTCGATGATAACTGAGCTAGGGAAAATGCCAAGTTTGAAGGTTCCAAGCCAACAAGTTGAGGCACATTTTCAAACATGCTCCCACTTGATGAAGACTTACTGGCTTCTTCCAAACTCAAATATTACTGAAAATCATAGGCCCCAAGGCCCATAGAACTGGTACACCACGTGTACTTGTCTATGCTCACTAGTTTCATTAGCGCATCTACAACATTTTCCAAAGTATCCACCTTCTCAAGACTGACCTTTCCATTCTCCACCATATCCCGTACAAAATGATATTGCACATCAATATGTTTCGTCCTGGCATGGAAATGATTTTTCACCAAACAAATAGCACTCTGACTGTCACAAAAAATGGAAATTTTCACTGCATTGAACCCAATATCAAAACATAGTTTTCTAAGCCAAATGGATTCTTTACAGGCATGTGCTGCTGCCATATATTCTATATTTATAGTAGATAAAGCAACTACAGCATGTTGCTTGCTCATCCAACTCACTGCACCACCAAATAATATGAAGATGTATCCATTTGTGGATCTTCTACTATCAATGTCCCCTACCCAATCATAATCCACATAACTTCAAATGCTAATGGATCTTTTTTATCCAATTGAGTTATCATGATAGCACAAAGCGTACTGAGAAGTACCTTTTAAATATTTGAAAACTCTTTTCACAACATCCCAGTGTGGTCTACCTAGATTTTTCATAAAATGGCTAAGAACTCCCACTGCTTGGGCAATGTCTAGCCTAGTACAGACCATGCATACATAAAAATACCAACTGCACTTGCATAAGTCACTTTGGTCATGTCCTCCATCTTGGTATGAGATTTTGTACAATCTTCAACAGATAGCTTTGTTCCCTGCAACACTAAAACAACTAGTTGCTTGAAATCAGTCATACCAAATCTCTCTGGGATAGTATTGATATACTTACTCTGGTTGAGCCAAATCTTTCTACTTCCTCTATCCTTTTTTATTCCCATCCCTAGAATATACCTTGCTGTACCAAGATCTTTCATTTCGGACTTTACAGACAACTGAGATTTTAGATCAAAAATCATAGTCTTACTATTTCCTATGAACAACATGTCATCAACATATAGAGCAATAACAAGCACATGATCATTTCAGTTTTGTAGTAAACACAATGATTAGATTTTGATCTTACAAATCCCAATGATAAAACAAAAGTGTCAAACTTCTGGTACCACATTCTAGGGGATTTTTTTAAACCATACAAAGATTTCTTTAACTTGCAAATAGATTTTCTTTACCTTTTTCCAAAAAGTCTTTTGGCTAGGACATATAAATTTCTTCTTCAAGATCTCCATGAAGAAATGTTGTCTTCACATCCATTTGTTCAATCTCTAATTCATACGCTGCTGCAAGTGACAAAAGAAATTTGATAGATGTCTTCTTAGCTACAGGGGAAAATATTTTTCCATAATCAATTCCCTCTACCTCGAAATAACCTTTTGCAACCAACCTAGCTTTATACTTCTCCACACTGCCATCCAAACTATTTTTTTCTTAAATACCCACTTACAGCCAACAAGCTTTCGACCTCTAAGCAAGGGTACCAAATCCCAAGTTGCATTCTTCTCTAATGACGCCATTTCATCTTTCATGGCTTCCAACCAAGGATTTGAATCAGATATTTTTATAGCCTCTTTCATAGTCCTAGGCTCATTAATGTTTGTAATCAAATAATAGGCACAATTTTCATCTAACATGGAAAAACCATACCTTTCTGGTTGTCACTTTTCATGTGTAGACCTCCTCACAGGCTAAGGTTGAGGTTGTGGTTCTTCTTCTTCAGAACTCTCAGAGATGCTAGAACTCTCCTCAGTTTTAGGTACACTTCATAGTTCCTCTTTATCTAGAGTTCAAGGAATTTCAACTACTTTTTCTTTGTTTTATTCTTTCTTCTTTGACTGCAGATCCACTAAAGAAGGTTTCAGCTCACGAAATATTACACTTCTGTTGTATACAACGTTTTCAGCCACCAGATTCTAAAGCTTGTATCCTTTCACACCAATATCATAGCCAATGAAGATACATTTTATAGCTTTATTTTCCAATTTAGATCTTTTCTCATTCAACACATAAGCATATGCCTCACAACCAAAGACTCACACATGTCTTAAAGAGGTCTTCTTACCAGACCAAGCTTCCATAGGCATTTTTTCAACAAGTACTGAAGAGGGAGTTTGATTTATTAAATAACATGTTGTAGCCATAGCCTCAACCCATAAATTTTGCTCTAGACCAACATTGCTCAACATGCTTCTCACCTTTTCCATCAGCATCATGTTCAACCTTTAAGCAACTCCCTTTTGCTACAGAGTGTAAGGTGTCATTTTATGCCTTTTTATTCCATGGTCTTTGCAGTACCGTTCAAAATCTATAGAACAAAACTCACTATCGTTATCTATCCTCGGGAATTTTTTTTTTACCATTTTGATTTTCTACCAAGTTTTTAAACTCTTTAAACCGACTGAACACTTCTAATTTACTTTTTTTAAAATACACAAAGGCCCTTCTTGAATAATCATCAATAAAAGAGACATAATATCTTGATTCGATAATGAAGGAACATTTATTGGACCAAAAACATCAGAGTGAATATAATCCATAACACCAAAAGATTTATTAGGACTAGAATAAAATGAAACACAATGTTGTTTTCCATATATACAATGTTCACAAAAATCAAACTCAAGGTTACAGTCATCAAGCCCCTCAATGAGGTTTTTATTTTTCAAAAATTTCAAGCCTTTCTCACCAATATGTCCAAGCCTTTGATTCTAGAGCATGGTCTTTTCTGTAGGGAGTTTCACCTCCAAAGAGTTTGCACCCAGAGGAACTTTGTCTTCCTTCTCTACATGAGCAGCCTTTTCTGACTTTATAGACACTATTACATTGAACAACATGTGTGTCTAGCTTTTACAAAGTTCCAACTCGAGCACCCCTAGCCAACACCATCGAGCCTCTAGTCATCTTACAACCACCATTCAAGAATGAAACTTGCATGCTAGAATCATTCAGCTTACTAAAAAAAAGGTAAATTTTGAGCTAGAATTGGTATATGCATTACGGCATCAATTCCTTTGATCTTTCCATCAAGAAATTGAATTTTGACTCTTCCACGGCCAATAATTTCCAGAGATGAGTCACTTGCTAGATACACCTTTCCACCAACTTACTTTTTGTACTTCATAAAACAATATTTGTGAGATGTCATGTGAAAAGATGCCCCTGAGTCAATCATCAAGACATCATCTGATGTCTAAGTCGCCAAGGTTGCAATGAAGGCATATGCATCACTCTGAGAAGAATCATTATTTGAAGAATTATTTTTCTTCTTCTTCTTTTTCTCCTCTTCGCAATCCTTACAGACATGACCAAGCTACCCACAATTCCATCATTTTACCTTGGACTTCTTTCCAAGAGACTTTGATCTCCCTTTATACTTTTATCTTCACTTCTTTTCCTTCTTCTTTCCTTTCTCCTTTGATTTTCCTCAAACAGCAAGGGCCTCCTTTGCCATCTCAGAAGATTTCCTTCACATCTCTTTTGACAGCAATAAAGCAACCACATCTTCTATCTTGAAAGTGGTTGTCATACTCCCAATATACATCACTAAATGATCCCATGAGTTGGAAAAAGAACATAATAGAAGCATAAATGATCCTCATCATATTTCTTCACACTTAAAAATGTTAACTAAGTAATGAGCATATTGAACGTATTCAAATGATCAGACACATATGCCCCTTCCTCCATTTTCAAAGAGTACAACTTCTTCCTCAATAATAACTTATTCACCAAGGACTTTCCCTGATAAATGTCACCAATTTTCTTCCACAAAGAAGATGCAAACTTCTCCTCATGAACATTCAAGATAATGGAGTCTCCTAGATAGAATCTTATCAACCCTTTAGCTTTTCTATCTGTGAGGTCTCATTCTTCTTGCTTCATGCCTGAAGGTTTAGTTCTAGACATAGTAATCCAGAGATCTCTATCCACCAATAGTTCTTCCATTTTGAGTTTCCACGACTCAAAATTTCCACCATTAAACTTTTCAATTTATATCTTCCCTGATGTGCCCTCCATCTCAATCTGCAATCGAGATTACTAGATTCCTCTACAAGACTCCCACTTCAAAATTAACACAAAAAACCTATCCAACCCACAAGGATAACACAATTGTTCAGGCTCTAATACCACTTGTAAGGAAAGCAGAGGTGAGGAAACACTTTCGTAATGCTACTTCTAAGAAGAGAATGAAGACATATGGTTCAATTTCAAATTACATCTCATTATAGATGCACATTAAAGGAATAATAAATCAAAACGTAATTAGAAAACATAGAGTAGACACCAATATTTAACGTGGGAAAACCCTTACGGGAGAAAAACCCACCACACCAAGCAAAAACACTTTGTATAATAGTGAATGAAGTCCACATACAAAGTTATAGTTTGTGCTTCTCAGATATCAAAATTACAATATCAATTCAGGAAACATAACCCTCTCTCTGATCAACCTTGTTCTCTTGTCCAAAACTCTCACTAATTACAATTACAATTTCATAATTTAATTTCAGCCTTTTACACAATGAACACCAATCGTTCTACATTCTAGATCATCCCATAAACCAATTACCACATGGTAGTTACCAATATACTCACATTTTAAAATTCTCAGCCAATGATCATGTTGATTCATAACAACAATGTGAAATCAACTCATAACACCAAGCCAAGTGTCAGCACCTTACTCACATATCTATCGTTATCAGTCTACACATGTTTCAGCCATTCCTAGTCTTAACTACCAAACCGCACAACCTTTGTTCCCTTGTCATGGGACTATGGTTTGCATATTCCATTGCAACTGACCACCACAACACCACAATACACCACTACACCATAGACTTCACCACCTAACCATTACGGGGTATTGGTCACCTCCATACCACTGAGACTCTCATATCACCATCGTGGGATGATGGGAAACCAACCCTTGATCGCACTACCATAGGCTAATAAATAGACTATCACAGGGTTGCGGTGTGAACCGTACTACCGCACAATCCAACGAAAGGCCATCGTGGGATGGCGGCTAGCACCGCTAGCACGCACTTCTCTCAACTACACCAAGTAGTATTGCAGTAAAGACCAAAATACACAACTTTCAGAAGTCTAGATCGATGCTAGGTGAGCTAGGGAAAAATTCCAAGTTCGAAGGTTCTAAGCCAGCAAGTTGAGGCACATTTTCCAACATTAGGAAGAGATCTCAAAACCTTCTTCACATTTTTACTTTCTTTTACTTCTCTACCAAGATCAAAGATTCCAGAGAAAAATTCATGCACATGGAGCATATAGCTTGCAATGTCTTCATCTTCTATCATCTTCAGAGTCTCAAATCTACTTTTAAATATGTTGCAAAGACGGTTTTGTTGCACCAAAAAATTGACATGTTAATTCCTGATACAATTATCGAAGTTAATGAATCCATGGGAGGTGGTTAAGCCGTGTCATGAACCTAAGCATCATGCTACATAGCACAAGGAGACCAGGGGTGCACACCTTGCAACAATCCCCCAATGCAAGTGAGGGGTTTGAACTCATGACCTAGGCTTTGATACTAATTTTTTCAAAGACGATTGTCGTTGCACCAAAAGATCAACTTGTTAATTCCTGATACAACCACCAAATTTAATGAATCCACGGGAGGTGGTAAAGCCATGTCATGAACCTAAGTGTCATGTTGCAAAACAAAAGGAGACCAAGGGTGCACACCTTGCAAAAAAATATCTACATCTTGACTTGCTTTACTTTTGTATCACCTTCATAGATCTTATCAAGCTTTCCCCAAACATCTTTAGTAGAACTACAGTTCATCACCTTCAAAAGCTTAGAATTGGCCTATCCACATAAGAGAGCATTCTTAGCTTTGGTATTGCACTCAAATAACCTTATTTCAACTAGATTTGTTGGAGGAGTAGTAGGAGCAACATAATAGTCTTTGACTAATTGCCACACACCAAACCCTGGAGAGTTTAGGTGGCCTTCCATTCTTAGTTTCTAGAAATAATAATTAGTCCCATCAAACCAAGGATCCTTGTATGAATCATCATGTTCCATCATGAATATTTTCCTCGTGTGGTCAAGCTTTCTTCAAAGGAACTTGGCTCTGATACCAATTATTGAACACACTCAGACACTGAAAGGGGGGTGAATCAGTATTATCAAAAACTTAATCCCTTTTAAAACTTAGATATTTCAACATAATACAACCTTCTTTATCAGATCAAAACCTTTATTTAAAATAGTAACATAGTAGTTTGAATCTTTAGTAACTTCGGCAATCCTTAGCAATGAAAGATATAGAAATTCTACTTCTAACTAGATCAACAACAAAGAAAGATGAAGTAAAGAACACACATGCACAAGAGAACACCAAATTTACATGGAATACTCAATAATGGAAAAACCACAGTGAGAGTTAACTCATAATATAAAGGCTCGCTGCCAAAAAGGACTTGCAAGCTAAGGCTCACTACCTCAATGTAAGATACAAAGGACTTGTTGAACTAAAGCTAATAAAACTTTAGGGGAAAGATATAAGGACCTAATGAGATTCGCTATCTTAGAGAAGGATACAGAGTTTATACAGAATTACAATATTTGTCAACAATTCACTCTGTTGATTGAGATATTCAAGCACATCTAATCATTCATCTTCACACTATAGCACTAACTCTACTATATATTCAATGTATTCTAAATTCACACTTATTTTCACTTGTTCAGACTTCCATACTTCTTGCATTCAAAATGTTCTTACACATATATCCACCACAAGACCTTAAAACATCAATTAGGTTAGCTAGGAAAGAATAAAAACAATGAATTCACCAAGTCAGCCACAACAACATATTTTGGTCCTATCCCAAGCATAGAGAGGACCAAAAACAATCTTATTACATATTCCAATGTGATCCAAAGTAATTCACATGCTAGCGCACATCAACCTAAGTCATCTTCAAGAAAACGTGTAGATAAAACATGAAGCACAAGACCAATCAACCCAAAAAAATACTTCTAACTAAATTTTCACAAGGTGGTTGTAACCAAGATAGGTTAGGACCCAAATATATCATAACACATCTTCAATTATTGGTTCAAACCCTCAAGCACATGACATAAGCAAAGGAGATAGCTTGTCGGCCATATATCCACAAATAACCTAGAAATACAACTCAAGACACAATATAGCACCAAAGAGACCAATCAAAAACTTGTGGATCACATGGGGATGTTCCATTAACATCGAAAAACACTAACATCAAGTTGGGTTATAATCATGAGTAGTGCAAAGACTAACACTATACTAAAATAAAAAAATGTTTTAATTTAATTGGGAATGGCTTGACAACAAAGAAGACTACTAAAAATGGTGCCTTGATCCAATTGGAAATTGAGTCACCACCCTACCTTGCTCCACAAACATCAACTATAAGCTAGGATCTATAAGCAACACTTTCCAACTCCAAGTAACCAAACACATTAGTGTGTGCACAATCATTCAATAATTTATAGCCAAACAAGTTGAATCCATGTGACTGACTTAAAATGAAAACTTACATACAATTTAAGTGATTTTATAAGCATTTTACGAAGGCTAACTAATCAATCTACCACCAAGTTAAAAAGTGTAACTTCAAGCAAGGAAACAACATGGAACACCCCTAAAATAACCAATCAACCATAAAGACACTCATAAATAAATAAAAATTTATATTTAAATTCATTTTATGAACTTATAATAAATAA
This sequence comes from Sequoiadendron giganteum, assembly GCA_007115665.2. Taxonomy (NCBI): domain Eukaryota; kingdom Viridiplantae; phylum Streptophyta; class Pinopsida; order Cupressales; family Cupressaceae; genus Sequoiadendron; species Sequoiadendron giganteum. The sequence goes on from CM021100.1 coordinate 662,650,022, forward strand.
ATTTGATGGAAAACATGATACATACAAGGCTTAGTGTCATCATTTTTTCGATCAAATAACAAGGGATTTATAACAGAGCACAACCCTAAAATTGACCAACAAATAATCCTCTAATTCCATCATTTTTATATTATTTTTATATCATTTACAAACTTATTAAATACACTACAAATAACCCATTAGGATAGATTCAACTGACACCCTAACCTAAAAGCCTCATCATAGCTACCATACATCAGAAGGTAGAGGAATTGCACTCATTTGGGAAGAAAACTTACATAGAATTGAGTGCAGGATACAAAGAAGCATGAAAAATCTTCATATAAATAAAACTAGTATCCTCAAATCAAATTATTTCCCTCCAAAAACATTGTAAACACATTTCTATAATGTAAAAAATTCCCCGTACCATTCTTAGCCATACCCTTACAATAAATGAATGAGCTAGGCAAGGAAGGTTGCTCATCTAGCTTAAAATCCTTTGTATAGTCTTTGCCTAAAGCTCAACAATACTTGGAAATTGTCTCACAACCCCATAGGATATCAACATGCTTTCCCATGTAACAAAGGCATGGGCTAGACAACCATATAGCTATACCACCAACAAAAATGTTATCAATGACTTTTTAAAGGTATATAGGTTGTAATATTTCCATAATGGAGCACAAAACACCTCAAAATGATATTGAGACCACCACCACAAAGGTGAAATGTTTCAATCAAACATTTTTTTGAGTCCACATAATCCTCTAAAAAAATAAGCACTCAAAAAAATATTGTGGGCCCACCATTTGATTTAGTAAGGTGACATGTGGCACTATGTAAGTAGTGCACACATACTATCATAAGTAAGATGTCCATCCATTCGAGAATAATAATATTGATTTTTGGGGCACAAGATACTAATGTTGAAAGCAATTAGGTAAATATAACTTTTGGATTCAGTAGCATTAGGCCATATGGAAAAACTACACATGTAGATGTATTAAACCTTGATATAACTTATCTTAGATTGATTTTTAATATAGGGATAAAAGGACACATGGGCACACAAATGTCTTAAATTTGGTAGTTTGGGGCATATAATATTAGATCCAACATAAATTTATAGTTAGGGACATATACCCCATGTGGGTATAATGATAATATAGCTTATCTCATGATGCAAACCAAGATGCAAAATGGAAATTCCATTAAGGACACAAAACATGTACAACAAGGTATATACAAACACACAAACCAAATGAAAACAAAGATTATAAGAATCAAAGCTAAACATAACATTGAAAATTAAAACCTTGTAGCCAATTATATATAGGCACGAAATAGAAAGCATGTGTTTATATGTTTGTATAATTTCAAGTGAATCCCTATAAATAAAACCTATGCCACAGAGCCATTAGGTATATTTTCCAATGTATCTTTCTTTTTTCAAAGAAAATTTTGATAAATGAGGTATCCATCCTTGGATTCATAATATAATATCTAGTTAGTTGTTACAAAAGATATATTTTATGTACAAAGATAAAGGTTTAAACCCTCCATAAGATACAACAAATTAATTCAACCAAAAATAGTAGGAATATGCTACATACCACTTAACACCATCATACACTTCATGTAGTTTCAGGATAGCATATATTGATTCATAAAATACCAATTCAACATCAATATTAATACATGTGGGTGAGTGTAGATCACCACCATCCATGAATAAAATATTATCATACCCCCTTACATCTTCTTATGAATCAAGGAAAAATAAAATTATTCCAATTCACATGGAAAATAAAAATTTACTTGACTCTAACTGATTGGCACAAGGATGAATACCTTCATGCATCTGAAACTAGAATGTCTCAAGCTTAGGTACAACATCAAGTAGAACTACAAAATACTAGTCATCAATTTAACATTTATATTGTATCTTACTATCTTCTAGAAGTGTATGTTGACCCCAAGTAAAAGACTCAAATTCAAGAGTTGAACACTCATCTCGAAAGAAAGAAATAGGGCTTTCACAAAAGTAGGTCTCTAACTCATTTGTGTACACATCCAAATCATTAGTTGTTGGTAGATAGTATACAATTGTTGATGGCCAAATTCACACAACAACATGTAAACATTATATAACTACCTTACCTCTCCTGAAAAAGATAACTAATAATGAAATCAACTATCTTCCAAGGTCTCATGGGTTGGTTCACAACTATGTTGTTCTCTTGAGTGGTCAATATGAATATAATGTTCAAGGGGCCTAGTGGTTGATGATAACAAACTGGATATTTTGATTTCAAAGATCTAAGCTAACAACAAACTTCAAATAAATTGAAAAAGATATTCCAAGGCATTTCAAAATAGAAAATGTGATCGAATATTATTCCTTCATCCAGACATACAATTTTTTAATAATCTTTTAAAGTTAAACTGATAAATGAAATAACTCATAATAATTGAGTAATTTCATTTATTCATAATGCGGACTTAATAAGCATATTCAAATTCTTTTCATCCAAAAATAAACCTTGCAACAAGATATATTTATTAACTCATCATAGAATTACAAATCAATAGAAAATGGGAAAATACCATTCACAATGACACCAAAGATAGTTTTGAATATGGCTTCTTCTATTGGTTTTATTTAAATAAGCAACAATTACATCCAAAAAACTCCACTAATGCATGGAAAACCATTGTCGTTGATATCACTTCTAAAACTAACTTAGAATAATCTAACTAACAATAGAAAATTAGAAAATAGTTCTTGCTTAAGGACTACAAATCACACTTCAATTTGCCAACCTTTACAATGAGGGAAATTATGCAATATATAGAACATTACAAATTAAATTTCCCTCCAAAAATTACAACATGCAACCCAAAAAATTAGGGCACCCAACATGCAAATCTGGAAAATCAGGCATGGCAAAGTGAAATGGGAGTAGACATCAGACGAAAACTGGCTACAAAGGAAAGTGGTTTCATTTTCTAAATTTATTTGAGATGATCTTCAGTTTAACAACAACGCCTTCCTATTTTATAGGAACTTCTCAAAAAGATGGTATCTTTGACTTTATTCTGATCAAAATAACATATTCCCTTATTTGAAACTCATTCTAACTTGTGTTGCCCATATTCTTTGAAATTGGCTAACACTTGGGTTAGCACTTCCTCGTCAGGCTTGTCTACCCAATCTACTCTGAACTTTGTCTTCTCAAAATAGGTAGTTGTTATTCCCACAGTGTTTTTTAATTGTTGTATATCATCCTTGGCAAACTTGACATCCATTTTCATGTTCATTAATTTGTCTAACACTGTTTCTTCATCACCATTTTTTGAATCAATCTCTGCTTAGAGTTTGTTATTCCAGGCATCCTTTATGGCTTGTAGAGAATCTAACTTCTCTGTCCCTAGAAATTGGAGAATAGGATCAATGATGATAACGATGAAATTATTGAAAGTAGAATACTCATCCTCCAAACTTTTTAGTTGTCTCAAGAGAATTAATCTATGTTTTGTTATAATTCCATACAGAACAAGATAATTTTTTTGCACTTCTTTATAAAACTAACATCCTCATCACCCAAGATGGTTGACTTGATGAGCTCTTAAACATTCATTTTTCCCAAATCCTTTAGTTTCCTTAGGTATATTCTACATTTTTCTTCCTCATCTCACATATTATTGGTATATTCCACCAACTGCTCTTCCAACGAGAAAGCTTCTTCATACTACTCATACCTTGAAACTAGGAATTCATCCATGTCAACCCTAAACTTCCCAACACATTTTTCAAAAATGTGGGCCTTCTTCTTCAACCCAATGAGGTCATCAACCTCCTTTCTACTCATTAGCACTGGCACTTTAGAAGAGGATGGTTGTTCTAAAACAAGAGAGGCAAGATCTCTTATGAACTTCATTTTCTCCATATGAGCTTTCAATTCATCTTTAACATGTTTATCTTTTTCCATTCTTGACTTGGCTGCTAGATCAAGTAGTGAAATTTTTTGGTTGTGGGTTTGCTTAGCCAAATTGACCATCGTCAATTGGTAGTCTAACACCTAAATTTCACGATCATCCTTATCTGCCATTGGAATGGAAAAATCTACAACCAACCATCATCATTCACCTAAGTCGATTGTATGGTTCTCATCTTTTTCTTTGGCTTCATCTTCTCGACCTCTTTCATCATTTCTTGTCAACTGAGGGGTTGAGCTACAACCTATTTCCTCTTTTCAAAATTTATCTTTAGCCAAGTGGGGGCCCCTATAGCCATCATCATTTGTTTCTCTTTTTGAGGGGCCTCCTCTCTTTCTTTCTCTTATTCCAACTTTTCCCTCTCAGCTTTTTATTTTTCTATCTTCTCCTATTTAACTTCCCTCTTCTAAGCCTCCTCTTGCTCAGCCTTTTCCTTAGCTTCTTGTCTCTAAGTACTCTCCATGATTTCCTGTTGTTCATCCTCAGTGAGGACATGCTCTAGATTCTCTCCTCCACTAATTTCCTCAAACATGATATTCTTGGACGTCTTCAATTCCTCTGATCGTGTGTCCTTCAAAGATTGAGATTCCTCATCTTCTTCATCATCTTTATCTCCATCTTCTTTTGGAGGAGTTTCCTCAATACCTGAAAGTGGAGGGGATTCTTTGACATCAATCACTGGGGACTCTTCTACTCTTATTTTTTTCTCTATTGTCTGATAAGTAGTAGCAGTAGGCTCGGTCTTAGTAGTTCCCTTGGAAGGATCTATTGTAGCAATAAACTACACCCCAAGCTTGGAAACAACTCTAATAGATGAAGCCATATATGTCACAAAGGTCTTTTCAAATGCCTTTGTTGCCTTCTCCATTGTTGGATCCTCTTCCTTAACTATTTTTTTGTGAAGTTTTCTTCTTTGACCTTTTATACTCCCTTCGAGGAGCAACGGATGAAGAGGTTTCTCCTTTTACATCTTTTCTCTTTCCACCATCTTTCTCTTGATAACCATGTTGAGGCAAACATTAATCCATTTTAAGCTCATTTCTACCACTACTGCAAAGATTTCATCAGTATTGTATTCATCTTTCTCCATCCAGTCAATGGGGTCCAATGCTTTAGTCCCTACTTGGTCCTTATCATATTGGGATTCGAGTTAGACCATTGTCTAACATTCCTTTAGGGATATATTCCTTAATCTTAAAAGCTCGCATATTAGGAATTGCCAATATTTTGTATCTCCTCTTCCATGCCTCAAATTCATCTTACAAATAGATACCCAAAATTCTTCTATATTGGACTCATGATGTGGGAAGAGGGATGCATAGAAATTATTCATTTTCCCCTTTAGATCAAAATCCTTCCTTGCAACAAATAATTTCATATTTATGGCCTATAACTCTTTAGTGGTAGATTTGACAACGAAACTAATGGACATTGATAGTAACCAAGTCTAATAAGGTACTTTACTCCCCTAGCCTTATTCTTGCTAGAAAATTTTAAATTTACCTCCATCATCTTTCTGGAGAATTAAATCTAAATCAACCTATCATTGTAATACCTAGGTATAAAAAAGGGAGCCTTATCATAACCAAATAACCAAATATAAATTGACTTGGTATATTGTATGAAGCAATTCCCCCATTCTCCTACCAAAGCTATTAATTTTGTGCTAAGTTTGAATCCCACGTCATCTATCAACCGATTGATTACTGCATATAAGAAAACATCATTTACCTTTTTAAAGTGCTTTTCTACTTTCTTGGGCTCTAATTGGTCATAATATTCCCAAATTTTCCTTTGACCAGCTCCTCCTCTAACTCCCATAGTATTTAGCCCTAGGAATTTTCCCATCCTCATTGCACAATAAATGACATATGAAGACATGAAGAATTCCTTCAAGTCCTTTACCTTGGTGATTTGATTGTGGATAGCATCAAAGACCATTTGTCCTGAATCTAGAAAGAATTCACCTTTCAAAATGACATCAATAAAGTGGAACGTCCAAACCTCATACATATGCAATTTCTCCTTGCCAAATGCTCTTCTCAACAATGTGATAATATCCCCCACCTCAGAGTGAAAATATAATCTTCTAAATTTGGTGGGAAGCTTGGAAATAGACTTCTTCTCTATGTCTAGCCACTTCTATTTCATATATCTTTGGTGGGAACTCACGTCCTTTTCATATTGTTGGACCGCATGAGTTTTTGTTATGGTCTTCAAATTGGCATGCAGAGGTAGTTCAAAGATCAACCTAATCATGGTAGGAGATAAGTCGATTATATCATTACCCCATGGACCAATGCATTTTTGTTGTACCATATTATAGGTTTATGCTATTGTAAGAATAAACTCCAGACATTAGACGGCTATCGAGAAAGAAGCAACATGAGTGAAGCCTGAAGATGCTATCTTCTTTGCCCTCGAAGAGGCATCCTATAAGAAGGTATCTGACTTGAAAGTCACCAAGTCAATGTGTCCAAACATTGTAAATGTGATTTTCATCACTCTAGAGGTGAACTTTGAGACCACCGAGACCCGTGAAACTTGTATTTCATGGCATATGGGGATTGATTAGCTTTGGTGATTTTTCTCTTTTTCTCTCTTTGTTCTACCTCCTCGACACTAGGTTGTTCCTATGAATTAGACATTTATGGAACCTATAAAATAACAATAGAAGATTCATCAAAATTATACAAAATATATTCAACCTTTCTCTTGAGATCAACAAAAAATTATGTCCCATCAGGTCTTCAAATCTTGAAGAGATGCCTTCAAAATACAAGGGACCCTTCTACCTTTGTTGGAGATCAGGTGTGGAATCAAACCTAGGAATATGAATTTCAATCAAAGAGTCCAATTAGGACTCAATTATCTAAGGGGTCTATTTGGCAGAGATTGGAGTCAAAAAAAACTCTGGATATGGACTTTCTTGATTAGGGTCCATTCGAGTTTCAAAGATCTGACAAGTATCATAATTTTTGAGTGTTGGGACCAGGAACGAACTTCAGACATAGACCTTCATCTTAGGTTCTGATCAAAACTTAGAGTCTCGATTGGACTAACTATGAAAAGTGCCTTCAGGTTCATGTAAACCCAAAGTACTTATTGTGGTGAGCTAGTTCAAAATTTAGGAGCGGATTTGGACACCGAATCAAGGCCTTCAGCAAAAAGAGCTCCTCAGAATCTTAAACCCCATGAGGATGATGATAAAGCCACTTTACGAATTTTAGGATTAGGAAAGAATATAGGATATAGACCCATCAACATAGGGTATTTTCGATACTAGAAGTCCCAATTAGACCAAAGAGTAAATGTGCTAAGTGAAACACTGGATTCTAGATTCAAAAATTCATGAAGGATTTGGACCCTTACGCAAAATTTGATGTGGGGGTTTTTGAAATCACCATGAGGCTCAAAATTTAGACTTCAAAAAGAGAGGTTGAGAAAAAGTGTACAAAAACTCTAATGACCTAGGGCATGGTGAGATAATGAAAACCTCACGAAAAGAACCAAATTTGGAATAGAAACACTTGATAACACAAAAACCAAAAAATAAAATGATTGCAATGAAGGCATGAAAACAAAGGGGCACAAATGGGCGAGAAACAAAAAAAACAAACAAACAAAAAACACAAAGGAAAAGTGAAAGAGACAATGACAAGACACTAGTAAAATATTCCAAAAAAGCAACAAAAGAAACAAGTAAGAATGAGAGGAAAAATGACACAAAAACCTACCTCAAAGCACAAAAGGGAACATAAACCAGTGAAAAATCAACCCTCCAAATCTCCAAATGCACTGATAGCCCTTCACAGCTCAAATTCACCAAAGAAAGAATGTAATTATGACCAAAATCGAGTGAGAAACTCGATTAAATACCAATCCTACATGTGTGAACAAGCCCACCATTAATGTGGTAGGTGGTTGGAAGATCAAAATTGGGTTAGATGTACGAACTAGGACCCCATTTGGACAAATCCAATCAGAACCCTCATCCCCGAATAGACCTAAGATAGGGAGAAACCAAAAGATGAAGCAAGGTATAGAATCAAACTCGAACTTGGACTCTAGAAATAAAAGTCCAAGTTTGACTTTGATTTTTTATCTTGATGATAAACAACAAGAGTGAGATCAGAAAACCAAATCAGATTGGGACTCAAAAAAACATAGGCCAAAATCTTATTTACGATCTGATCCCCAACAAGACAAAAACAAAGTGGGATTAGGGAAGTGAATCGGATATGGACCTTTTGGAAAAAGGTTCAAGGTCCAATTCAAAACCCAAATCCTGACAAGACACCACAAGTGTGGGGTTGAAAGACCAAGTCAGACTTGGACCCTTTGCAAAAGATCCAAAGTCTGATTTGAAACTCAAAACTCGTCAGGGACAAAAAAAAAAATGAAGCCCAAGAAAGAAAACAACTCTCAAAGCAAAACAAAATCAGCCAAAGGGACATAGAACGATGAAAACGGGAGGGGAAAGACAACAAGACAAAGAAGGGGACCCATTTTGATCAACAAGAAAATGGGGTGGTTATGTAGGACATAACAAATAGTGACTCGACTAGATAAATGGTTTAACCATTTTCAAGATACGGAAGAATTCAATCGCCCTTGAGTCTTTGGTATATTTTCTCCAATTTAATATGATTAGTCCACATGAATAGGATTGAGTTGAAATCTTAAACAAGGTATTGTTGTGAAAAATTTAAATTCGAGTGTGTGCACTTGATTCATTCTCATCCCTAGAGAGTTCAACTATTACTAGAATGAATATACTCCCACTTGAGCTACGTGAGGTGGGTCATGATATTGTCATGCAATGATATCCTTGGAATTTCTCTACAACTAGCTAGGCCTCTATAGCCCTGATGGAGACACCTCTAGTTTCTTCCAAGTATAGCTCTATTTCCAGCTAGGCATCCATAGCCTCAATAGAGATATTGGATCACTCATGTATGGTTGAGAACTTTTTAGTTGCTTCCTTTTCATTTCTTTTATTTTATCTATTTTCTTCTTTTATCTTTATTCTTTCTTTTGATGCCTTTGTTTTAACGTCATCCTCAGCCTTTTGAAAATAATTTCAAAGGATGGGTTTGAAACCACAGTGGACTTCATGACAAAATTGCGATGTCAGATTTTTCACTCGAAGCAAGAGCACAACCACCTAAGAATAACTAAACCTTTGGGGATTTTAACAATAAAGTTTTGTGAGTGATGAATTAAACCATTATTCACAGGACCACTTAAAATTTTCCTATTTTCATAAACCCTCGTATAAGCATTGAAATAATCATAAAACAAAAATTCTAGAATGAAAGAGAACTAAAGTAACTCCTAAAAATACTTAAATCAAATTCTCTGCCCTAGTTACCCTAAGAATACTTTGAATAATTACCCAACATTCCAAATGATAAAAAAATATTCCCCACAATGAAAGAAAACAATCGGAAACAACAACAAAGACACTCAGAAACATGAAGAATAGGACAAAACAATGAAAACAACAAAGAAAAAAACCAAACAAAAAGAAAGAACAAGAAGCAGAAACACCTAAACTACTAATGTACAAGGGGAAGCTTCAAGCCTTTATGGGCCAAAATAATTCTTGAGAAACCATCCATTGATAGGCAATGCGACAAGTTCTCTTGTTAATGTACTCAATCAAAAAGCATTCTCCCCAAGAATCTCGACAATTTGAATAGGCCCTAACCAAAGCCTATCAAACTTTTGGTGATTTCCTTTCTTTTCCCTGGCCTTATCCCATAAGAGCATGATATCTGATATCTTGAATGCCTTGACCTTGGCTCTTTTATCAAACCAACACTTGACTATGACTTGATGTTTAGAGAATTGTTGTAGGGTAGCATCTCTCTTCTCTTCTAAGTTCAACAAGCTCATTAATTGGACCTATATCCTATCGTCATTGGTATAAAACTCTTGTATGAATTGTAGGACTAGGATTTGGAGTTTTATAGGGAATACAAGGTCTTGACCATAGACTAATTGGTAGGGTGAGTTTCCTAGGGCTTCTTTAATCCTATTTCTATCTGCCCATAAGGCGAATTTCAATTGTGTATGCCAATCCCTAGGGTTGTGTACTAGAATTATTTTAATAACATCCAAAAAATTGTCGGTAGACTCGGCTACCCCATTACCCTATGGATAGTAATTAGATGAATATTTCAAGATTGCCTTATAAATCATGCAAAATCAAAACCAAGACCATTGTCACACACCAAAGCGAAGGGTACCCCAAACCTGGTGATAATGTGATATACAAAAACTTGATGACTACATCAGTGGTATAGTTCTTACATGCTTGGGCCTTTATCCATTAGGTGTAGTAGTCCATTGCTGTCAAAATGAACTTGTGACTTGCAAAAGGTTTTGGGTTAATCACTCCAATTAAATCTAATTCCCATTGGGTGAAAGGTCTTATCTTGTACTCTAGCTGCAGAGGCATTGTTGGGTGTGTTCCTTCGATGATGATGTCTGACAAGTATGGCATGTTCATATGTGTTGGTGAGAATCTTGAAATACATGTGGCTATTAATACCTAGACCTAAGGATTTGGTGAGCCATGGAATCTATAGATCCATGTACAGTGTTGTGTTTCCCATGAAACTCTCTTAAAACTTGTTTGGCCTATTGTTGATCTAGGCATCACAATTATACCCCTTTAAAGTTTCTTTTGTACAGTTCCCATTTTTTATCATGTAATGGGAAATTTTCAACCTGAATTCCCTTCTCTATGTAGTTTTCATATCTCTAGGACATTAATTATTTAGCAACAAAAATATTAAGTCAACGTACTAGGGATCTCCAGTGAAAGACTATATTATATATTGTTGACATATAATTCTGGAGTGTACCTCTACTATTGCATTATATAACCCTTACCCTCGAACTAGTTTCATACGATGAATTTTGAGGTTGAATTCCTATAGAATTTCCATCCACTTACCTCTTCTATCTCCTGGTTCACTCTATATGAGTAGAGACTTTACTACTTGATCTAGACTACAACTGTGATCTTGTTGTGCAAGATGTAGTGTTATAACTTCTTAATAACCCTTATTAATGCAAAAATCTATTTTTCTACTGGTGCATATCTTACCTCAGTGTTCTTGAAGGGTGATCTCATGAAATCAATTGGTTTTTCATCCCCTTCTTCCTTTCATTATGTTAGAATGGCTACGTAGGAATGTTCATATGAGAATTATTAAATGAAGAATGGTTGAAAGTTGTATGGAATAGCTAAGATTGGATCTTCTAAAATGGACTATTTTATTTGTGAGAAGGTTTCCTTGGCTTCATTAGTCCATTCAATCTTGGCATCCTTTTTCATCATTTCATTTAGAGGTTTGACAATCTTCGCAAACCCAATTATAAATTTGCGCATGAAATTGATCTTGCCAAAGAATGATCTCATCTCCTTCTTGTTGTCAGACATAGGTATTTTCAAGATTGATTCCACTCCTTTAGGGTCAATGGAGATCCCCTTTTATAAAATTTTGTGTCCTAACAATTTCCCTTCAGAAACTTTGAAAACACACTTCTTCAAATTCAAAGTTACCACATATCTCTTACACATTTCAAACACCTTTAACAAATCAACAACATGATCATTCATATTCTTTGAGAAAAATATCAAATTGTCCATATAAATAATGATGCATTTCCCAATCAGGTCCTTAAATGCTACATCCATGGCTCATTGGAAATTTCCCCCTACATTAATTAGGCCAAACGATATTCTTCGGTATGTGAACGTCCCCCATTTGGTTGTGAAGGTCATTTTCATCTTGTCCTCATACTTTACCAATACTTGGTTATACCCTAAATAATCATTGAGGAATGACATTTGTGACCCATTGATGATCTATAGTACTTCATCTAGTGATGAGAGAGGGTAATTATCCTTTTATGAAGATCTGTTTAAATTCTAGAAATCAACCTACAACCTGATTTTACCATTCTTCTTACAAACTGACACCAAGTTTGCCATCTAGGTCAAATTTCCACCTGGAAAGATTATTCTAGCTGACAAAAACCTATGTACTTCCTTAATAATAAGTGGCTCAAGTAGGGCATTCACTAGTCATTGTTTCTGATGAAACGGTTTGGATTGCAGCTTCAAAACAATTATATGGGTAATATCTATGGTGTCAAATTTTTTCAAGTCCTCATAACCCTAGGCATTTGTAGCAATACCTTCCTTTAATACTTTAATGATATTGTCATGAATATCCTTTGGGAAAGCTTTTCCTATGAGGATATTCTTTTTTGAGCCTGAATCATCCAAATTATAGGTCTGGTATTTTCCACCATCAATGTTTGTGGGTAATATACCTTTAGCATCAGGGTTAGAATCAAAGATCCACTCTAGTGCAACCATCCCCTTCGGAATAGTATTTTTCTTGATATTAATGATACCTTCTAGACTCAAATATTCAAAATCCCAATCCCCAAGGTCTCTGTCAAATTCATCAATAATTCATTCCTCGAAGACCCCTAAGTTTTCCAAATATGCCAGTCATCCTTGAACACTTGAAATTTTCTTACGTTATCAGGGATTGTTGGGACTAAAACCAATTCTACTAAAAATCCTTTCACCTTGGAGTGCTTCATAGGTTCCAATCTGCTTGCAGCAATAGCCAATGCATCTACAATTTAGTTTTTCTCCCTAGGAATCAATTTTATGTTGAATGCATCAAAGTCCTCAATTAAATTCCATACTCTATTTTGATATGCCACCAATATCTTGTTGTGGCATGTGCATTGAATCCACACTTAACAACTACTTCTAAATCCCCTAGTACCTTGATACACTGGACTTTATTCAAATGGGAAAACATGTGTCCTCTAGCCAATGCTTCATTTTCTACCATGTTGGTGCACCCAAACTGCAACTTGTAGGAAGCAAAATATGTTTTTCCTTTGGGGTTAATTAACTCAATTCTAGCTCCACTCCCTTGTTTGGACTTAGATCCATAAAATTTAAGGGTCCATAAATTATTTTGGGGTGAGTATTCCTTCTTTGACTCTTCTTGAGGTTGATTTATTTGTGAAATTGACTCTTTATTTGACTCGTTAGGATTACTTATTCCATGTTTCTTAGGAACCTCTAGATTATTGGGTACTTCTTCTGGGATGGGGAGAAGATTGGGGACAATCTCTTGGGGTTCATCAACCTTCAATAGTAAATCTATTGTAGCTTTTCATGGTTGATGTGTTGATTCTTCAAGGCTATCTACCATGTTATTCTTAGGCACCCTTGCACTCTTCAGTAATTCCTTTGGAATGGGTGGCTGAATAAGGAAGGGGTACACATTATTTCATATGGTTCTCCTACCTTTATTTTCAAATAAATTAACAAGTTATAAGGTTGATTAGTTGATTCTGGACTGCTAAGTGAGTTACTAGCCTCTGCTCAGATGGGGATAGTATGGAACTCTAGTGGGATTTGATGGTGTTCATCCATTATCAGATCAATAGGTCGAACCCCCTCATGTTGGAAGACTTGGTTTAGGATATTTAAGCAGGTTTGGCAAGTCAATTTAGAATGGTTTTGATAGTGAACCTGACACCAATTGGGAAGTAGTAGCTCCCACAAATTTTCCCCCTCTCCAAGGATCAATTTATCCTAATGTAATCTTTTTATCAACACATTTTGGTTGATTGAGACCATACAATCCTTGTCTTTTATAGGTGGAAATGGTGGTTTATTAGTGATAATTGTAAAGGTCATGACATCGTCAATTCCATACACACCTAGCTCGGTTTCAAAGTAAGCAACCTCATTAAGGTTGTTATATTCTATGATCATATGCTTAAAATGAGGCTCGCTCTTGATCCTAATTCAGATAGCCATAACTTTCCATGACAGCCACATGTGGGAGAAGTCTAGTGAAAGGTAACCTCTTAGGGATTTTTCCCAATCCCAGCTTAAGAGCATACCATAAATCTCTAGAATGTCAGCAACTTGAATATCAATATATTGTTGGATCCTAGGGTCCAATCCAATTTGTACAAGTACATATTTCAACTCCCCTACTACATTCACTTTAGTTTTATCGAGTTGTATAACTCTATTGTGAGTTTTCATTGGATTCAATCCTAATTTGTTAAAAATGGAATATGGCATGACATTACCCGAGGCCCTAGAGTCTATTGAGCAATTATGCAAGTTTTTCACAAAAAAAATTAAACTCAACAAAAAGGGAGGGACACTTGTCTTCCCTTAATTTATGGTTGCATTCATATCTACAATGGTAGTTACCTTAGTTTTTCCTCTTAGCTAACTTCCTTGGCTAAATCTTTCATCATGATCTATCATTGAGCGAGGCAGTATTTCATGATATCAAAGAAGGATGGGGTAGTCATAGACTTTCACAATTCCTTGGTCAATTCATAATCCATATAATTATTGTATTGTTGTTTGGGAAAGAAGAGGGGATTCCCTTTTATTGGGACCCTCAGTTGGTCCCTTAGGTGGTGGAGATTTATTATCAGCTATGGGATTTGGAGGTACCAAGTTACTAGTGGGGGGAGTAGAAGTGGTAAATGGCCCCTTGTTTTTATTCCTCAAAAAGTGGCCCCTTTGGATTGGAAAGCTTGAGCATCATAAGTATTTTCTTCATACTCATCTCTTCATGAAAGGGAAATTGAAATCATCAAAAGTTTCAAAGGCCATGGTGGTACGTGTAGGCCCATTATTCTTATTAGCATTGATTTGGGAAGATTGGGAATCAACCTAAGCTATTTTGACCATTTTTTACATGTCTGGGCATTCACCTTAGTATGAGCAACTGTATCATGTAGCCTACACCAGTTGGTCATGAAGCTTAAATTTGCTACATAGTAGGGTGGGTTCGGTCATCATTAGTCAGGTTGTTATTTGTGACCCCGCCATTATTTGGCCTCATACCCCACTATTTATTGTAAGGCCTCTGATTATATCTTTTGTTTTGATTTTAGAAATTCCTTTGATTTTGATTATTGTTTTGGTTCTAATAGTTATTTTCATTTTGATAACCCCCTAATTTTGGTACTGATTTTGGTTTTGTGGAGGGTTGATCCTGAGTTGGTCCATCTCATTCATAACTTGGGATAGAGTTTTCTTCAATGCTTCCATCTTCGATCTAATAGACATGCATCTTGTTCATTGTCTGTAGTTGCCCCAATTTGGTTAATTTGTTGTGTTGCTGGAAGATTCGCTTGAGGATTATGTCCCCCTAGGTTATTTTGGGGATGAAGTTGTTGAAGGAAATTTTTCATCTTGGAGGTTGTTGTTGTGTTGGCTTGAGTGTGATTATTTCCATTAGTAAGCCATGGTAGTTCGGGTGAGGGGTGTATCTTAGTGAATGGCCTATAATTCGATTTAAACATTCTCAAGATGATATTCATCAATGGGGTTCCATTGGTGATCACATTGTTGATTTCAGTTATTTGATTAGGCATCCCTAAGTATCCCAATGAGGGAAATGGTCCTCCCATACCACCAGGTGGGGGGTTATTTGTTGTTACAGTTTGATAGCAAGGTGATACACTTTGGCTAAAGAGGCAATATCTACCTCTGCGTAAGTTCTTTCCAAGAAGAGGGCAATAAACATATCTATGGATTTAAGATATGCCTAAATTGTGGTGTTCCCTGTGACATCATAGGGTGGCCATAATCACTTTTACATCCTCTAGAACCGAGTGTTGAATAAGGGTAGTGGTTTATGGGTTTCCTTCCTAATGGTGGAAAATTGATGGTAGAGGATTGCGAGATCTACATAGACTTGAAATTGATTGATAAAAGCATTCTTTAAATCTACCCAACTTGTAATGGACCCAATAGGTAAGTTCAAGTACCAATTGTAGGCCATATCCCCTAGTGAGTATGAGAACAACATGCAAGCTACATCTTGGTTTTCTATTCAATCCCTTATGAATGAATCTTTGAATGCTTGGATATGTTCTTCGACACTCTGTGATTCCCCATAGGCATATCTAGGACATAATCATTTTGGGTTTTTTGGCATATCATGAATACCTCCTGGAATGGTTATTAGGGGTGATGGATTCCCTACAAAAAAAAAAAAATTGGTGGAGGTGGATTTGGTTGATGCAGTTATGGTATAAGTGGAAATTCATACGGAGTTAATGGTGGTGGAACTCTATTTCTATAAATAATTCTAGGTCGAGTATAAAATTGGAGTTCAAAAAATTTCTCCTTACGAGGAGTAGATCTCAAGACTAGCTCAAACCTATCAGGTGAAAGTGAACCAATTCACTCCAACTTATCTCCTAGGACCCTCCTTCTAGTACCAATTATGTTGATACAAAGATTGACACAACAACATGCAGGAAAGATATAAAAGATAAGTAATAATGGAATCAACTATCATCCAAGGTCTTGTTGGTTGGTTCACAACTATGATGTTTTGTTGAGTGGTCAATATGACTATAATGTTCAAGGGGCATGTTGGTTGATGATAACAAACTGGGTATTTTGATTTCAAAGATCTAAACTAACAACAAACTTTAAATAAATAGAAAAAAATATTCCAAAGGGTTTCAGAACAGAAAATGTGAATGAATATTATTCCTTCATCCATGCATGTAATTATATAATAATATTTTAACGTTAAATTGATAAATGAAACAACTCATAATACTTAAGCAATTGCATTCATTCATAGTGCATACTTAATGAGAATATTCAAATTCATTTCATCCAAAAATAAACCTCGTAACAAGACATGTTTATTAACTCATCATAGAATTGCAAATCAATAGAAAATATGAAAAATACAATTCACAATGACACCAAAGATAGTTTTTAATCTAGCTTCTTCTATTGGTTTTATTCAAATAAGCAACAATTACATCCAAAAAACTCCACTGGTGCATGGAAAACCATTGTCTTTGATATCATTTCTAAAACTAAGTAACTTAGAAGAATCTAACTAACTAAAAAAAAAAATAGAAAATAGTTCTTGTTTAAGGACTGCAAATCACACTTCAATTCATCAACCTTTACAATGAGGGAAATTATACAATATATAGAACATTAAAAATTATATATCCCTACAAAAATTACAACATGCAACCCAAAAAGTCAAGGCACCCAACATGCAGATCTAGAAAAGTAGGCATGGCAGAGTGGAAATAGAGTAGACATCTGATGAAAATTGGCTCCAAAGGAAAGTGGTGTTCTTTTCTAAATGTGTTGAAGATGATATTCAATTTAACTATAGCTCCCTCCTATTTTGTAGGAACTACTCAAAAAATATGCTATAATTCACTTTATAATTATCAAAATAGCATATTCCCTTATTTGAAACTCATCTTGACTTTTGTTACTGATATTCTATGAAATTGGATAACACTTGGGTTAGCACTTCCTTATCAGGCCCGTCTACCCAATCAACTCTGAACTTTGTCTTCTCAAAATGGGAAACTGCTATTCCCACAATATTTTTCAATTGTTGTATATCACCCTTGGTAAACCTGATATCCATTTTCATGTTCATTAGTTTATCCAACATTGTTGCTTCATCACCATCTTATGAATCGATCCCTGCTTATTTTGTTATTCCAAATGTCCCTAATGGCTTGTAGAGAATCTAATTTGTGTGTCCCTTGAAAATAGAGAATGGAATCAAGGATGATAACAATGAAATTATCAATTCAAAATATTTTTCCTCCAAGTTCTTCAGTTGTCTCAACAAAATTAATCTATGTTTAATTATTAATTCCATATGAAAAAAGATAATTTTCTTGCACTTCTCTATAAAATTGACATCCTCATCATGCAAGATGGTTGACTTTATGAGCTCTTTAGCATTTATTTTTCACAAATCCTTCAGCTTCCTTAGGTATAGTCTACATTTTTCTTCCTCATCTTGCATATTGTTGGTATATTCCACCAACTTCTCTTCCAATGAGAAAGCTTCTTCATACCGATCATACCTTGAAACTAGGAGTTCATCCATCTCAGCCCTGAACTTCCCAACCCATTTGTCAAAAATGTAGACCTTCTTCTTCAACCCATTGAGTTTATCAACCTCCTTTCTACTCATCAGCATTGGCACTTCAGAAGAGGATGGTTGTTCTAAAATGGGAGAGGCAAGATCTCTTATGAACTTATTCATTTGCTCTATTTGAGATTTCAATTCATCTTTAACGTGTTTATCTTTTTCCATTCATGACTTGGCTGAGTTGGATACTAGATCAAGTAGTGGCATATGCTAGTTATGGGTTTATTTACCCAAATTAACCATCATTAGTTGGTAGTTTGACACCTGAATTTTATGATCATCCTTATCCACCATTTGTGTGGCAATATATGCAACCAACTCCCCATTATCATTCACCTGATTCAAGTGTATGGTCCTCATTTTTTTCTTGGTATTTATCCTCTTAACCTATTTCATCATTTCTTGCCAACTGAGGGGTTGAGCTGCAACCTATTGCCTCTTCCAAATTTATCTTTAGCCAAGTGGGGGCCCCTATATCCATCATCATTTGTTACTCTTTCTAAGGGGTCTCCTTGTTGGCATAAGTCTTCTAGTGTTGTCATTGATGTCAACCTAAGTCAGTGATCTAGTGCCAATCTCTATATTTATTCATACCGGGAGACAGAATGAAGAACAGGGTATTCGAGTAAAGTTGAACCTACTTGCATTACTATTTTATCATTTCATGTTGTGGATCTTGAGGAAGGTCATTGAGAATCTATAATATCTTACTCTCACATTTTGTGGCGTCACATCAAGTGGTGTATGAGTTATGAGATCTGGTTGATTGATCTATTTTTAATAGTGCAGAGAGCCGACTTGGTGAGCATAATATGTTGCGGATATTTGAGGAGAATTTTTTTAAGTATTTTTGTGTTCTATCATGTTTATTTGGCTCATCACTATGCTATGGATGACTTGGGATGATGTGCATTGAAAATCATTTGTGGATTTAGCTGACCATTGGAAAATACTTTATGTCTTATTGAAGTCGATAGGTAGCGATCAAATCTTTAGTTGCGGATATATATAAGTGATCGACTATATCATTTTGATATATATGAAAAGTGTGTTGGTGTGTGATGTGAAATTCAGAGGGATAGTCAAGAGATTTCACTCGCGCATATAATATTTATGATGCAAATTATAGCAGAGCAAAGCAAAAGAGTAGAATCAGATAGAAGGTCATGAAATCGACTAATGTGCTTAACCGAAACTATTCTTAGGCATTTGTAGATGCTAATTCATAGTTCACCACTTTTGTTGTCTTTTGACACTAATTGTAAGGCAGTGATCCTTTCTATTTTTGAGCAATATTCCTAAAGGCAAGTGCATTCTCATTTTGTAAAACTTATGTTTGAGTACTCAAATTGTGGATTGACCTCCACTGTGGTTTTTCCCCTAACAGGGTTTCCACGTAAAAATCCTTGTGTTATGGTGTTGTGGATGATTGCTTCATATGTTTTCATATTTTTTTTAGTTCAATGTTGTAAGTGGTTTAATGATCAGATTAATAAAGTTAAAATTGCAGAACACTGATTCACCCCCCCCCCCCTCTCAGTGCTCCCAGACTCCAACAATTGGTATCAGAGCTAGTTCCTCTAAAGAAATTTTATAGCTTGAGCTAGATCTTGGAATGTAATGCACTCTGGTAGTATTCAACAGCAGCTAGTGGTGGCACTTGATGATCTTGATCAATCCAAAGGAGAAGTTCAAGAATTTAAACTGAATCTTAAGGATGTTGAGAAATTTATTCAGACATTACAGGATCAAATTGTTAAGTCCGGGGAAAAGAGAAAGAATCTTTGTGATCAGATTAAGAAAAAAGAGAGAAAAAGCATGGATGATGTTAACCTGAATCAAACCTTGAAAGAAATAATTGAAGAATGTGAAAAGCTTTCCAGAGACAATAATACTATAAAGCATGAGATGGAATCTATGGTGATGAAGCTGACTAAGGAGATTGAAGAAAGAAAGAAGAATGAGGAGAATCTTGCTCAGTCCTTAAAATAAAGATCTGATGAATGTAGAAGAATTAATGGAGAATTCATTCAGTTGGAGATTGACCTACAACAATCCAGAAACAATGAAGAGGAGCTTGAAAAACAAATTGTTATTCTCAGGGATGAACTTGCTATTGCAAATGAATACAAGGAGAAGTTCAAGATTACCTCAGTTAAGCTTGATGAGCTAACTCAAGGTCAGAAGAATGGAAATGAAAAACAAGGTCTTGGATATGAGGAAGGAGAAAGTTCCAGATCTGGACAAAGGAGATTTAGGCAAGGAAATCAGATGAACAAATCTAGAAGGTATAAGACAACCTAATGCTCAAAAGTTTAATGGATATTATTTTGTTTTTAATAAATTTGGTCATATGGTTGCTCAATGTAGAAGTAAAATGAAATCAAGTGATCCATCATGTTGGCTCTTTTAAAATCCAACCAAATCTTACAAATAGCCTATGGACTTTCCATTTCCAATGACTAGCAGTCTACAAGGGGTTGACCAACGAACGAGAGAAAACAATTTAGCTTTTCTCCTGCACTGGGCTCTGCAAAACCCAGGAGGGTAATCCCACGATGTATTTCTAACATTAATTCATACTACATTCATATACATTGTCAACTCAACAAATACATTCTCAAATCAGGACTTAGAGTGCAACGAATTGTAAGAATTTGGCAAATCATATACATCTGGTGACTCAAAGCAGAGAATGGGAAAACTAACTGAATGCCACAATCACCATCATCATTATAAATGCAATTTAATTCAAATTAGTTGTTCTTTGATACAATTCAATTGGCCAAGTACACATAAATTCAACTAATGCATAAAACAGTGCCTTATCATAGGGTGGCGGGGTCGAATTTGCAAATAACAGTAACACAATCAATTATATCATTCACATTGACATATCACCATGCGCTTGCATTACAAATCCACAATTCAGAAGATTCGCCCAGGAAATTCTTACAAATCCTATAACATAACACATGAATCAGTGATCACATTAAAAGAATTTAATCAATCGCTTGAATTGAAGCACATAATGTGAACACACACTTGATTACAAGAACCAAAGACCAGATGAAACAATCTATAACCATTTCATTGCTAATTCATAAGTCATTTCACAGGAGAAAACCTGTCTTGAAACTTTTACTAATTGATGCCAAAATGCTACAATTATCATAAAACTTTTAAGCTACTTGCAAACATGAATTCATAATCCTAGACTCGATTACTCATTTTATATGCTCTTATATTTCCCGGTAATTTTCTCAAAAGGTACCTGAGATCCAACAAAATTTCAAAAGACTCCACACAATAGCCTTGAATTCCCCTTTATAGGATTAAGGGAGAAAACAAGCATCGGGCTATTGTCATACAAATTTGCATTTCATCTTGCATTTTTCAACATTTCATTTCATTCCAACCCCTAGGCAGTTATATTTGCACTTTCTCAAAATGGGGGTAAAAGACCAAAAGCATAATCACCCAAATGTGTGTACACAAACCATTCACATGTTGTTACAAAAGTCCACATCATTGCACCGCCTAAAGGATAAAACAGAAGTGCCAAGAGAAGATAAAAGGAAAAATGGTTAGAGCTCCACATGTGTATTATGCTAAGAGAATATAGATTTTCTTCATAAAGTTTATTTCAAAGGCTAGACCTGTATTATACTAGACCATGTTCTATATCCACTCACCACCCCTTTGTGGTTTATTTAGCATATTTATCTAACCAATCCCTGTACACCTCCTCAGCAGGTCAATTATCATCTAGCAACTTATGTACCTTAACACTGTATGCACTGTACCTTGCATCTAACATGACCTTGGCCTCTTTCACAAAGGTATCCATTCCTATCTCAATTTTAATAATATTATCAACCAGGTCATTTAATGCTGATAAGTTTTGTTTATCCCTGGCACTGGTCACCTTAGGACACTTAACTGTCAGATGCTCGAACAAATCTTTACATGAGTCATAATCACTCAACTTACCCTCCTCATTTAGAACTTTAGGTATACCTTGCTCCATGTCTCTAAAAGATTTTATTTTTCCTTGCAATAAACCCCCAATTCTTTCGTGGAAGCCTATAATGTCTCCAACAACTTCAATTCTTTTGATTGATTCATGGAGTTGCTCTGAGACTTCTAGATCCCCTTTTTCTCTCGCTTGAATTTTTTTCAAGTTACTCAACCTGCTGCTCCATTTGTTCTAGATGTTCATGAAGATGTCTTGAGTATTTTAAAACTTCTCATAAGCTTCATGGACACCTTTATACATCAACCATGCAGTTTTTTTCTTTAGGGAAATTTTATGCCACCTGTGACTAAGGAAAACCTCAGCCATGTCCTTGGAATTGTTGTTCATGCCTTCTTGGAGCTTATCAATCTCAGCCTTAACTGTCTAGAGTTCATTCCTCAAGGCACTGATTCTCAATTTTAGAGTGTCCTTATCCTGAGGTGAAGTATTAGATGGGGAAGCTGGGAGGGCCTTCTGGCTAGCCTTAGCAAGGGTAGCTCTTACCTTGTTGTACTCCTCAACCAACTTATTATGCCTCTCCAACAATTTCGAGTACTTAGCCTGACTGATCTCTATAGTATGAACACTCAGCATAGTTGAATGCATTGTCAATCTTGTAGCATGTGGGGCTGTCATCTCTAAAGCTCTCCCAATGATCACAACACCTGAGAGGTCAGTCATTGTTCTACTAAGCACACATCTCCCTGAATCTGGGTTCAGAGACCAAATAGCCAAGGCATGCAAGCTGGGACTAAAACCTGAGCCAAAGGTATTTTCATCAAATGTTGCTTCAGTCACCGAAGCACCTGGGTCACTTTTAATTGCATCCAAGGAAATTATGGAGGACAAGCTCCAACCAGGCATGACTAGCATCCCACTATCTTTGACTAACCTCCTAGCCTCTACCAGATTCATCTGGGTAATTTATGGGGAAATCTCCTCCTCAGTACACCTTTTCACCTCTTCATGCTGAGAAGGATCAGCTACCTCAACTGTAGCTTGTATCTTATCACTTATTTCTTGATCCTTCAATTCAGAAAAAAACTTCGTGAATTCCTTTGAAACCAAAAAGGATTCATCTTCCAAGAACTTAGCACAAGCTAAAATCCTTGCATCATTATCTCATCTCTCATCATATTCCCAAGGTACCAGCATATCATCTTGAACAAAAGGTTCCATTGCATCCCCAACACCAGGATAAAAAAATCCTGTTCCACTTGGTGCTCAATGGGATCAGACTTGGTGGAAGGTTGTTGTGTGTCAACTTCAACATCATGTGTTTCACCAATATCCTCATAAGGCAGCTCCATGGTAGGGGTGTCCACAACATCCAATCATCATTGTTAAGCCTCTGGCATCACCAACTCCATTGACTGGCCACCAATCTCCATCAAATTCGCTTGTAAAACAGCCTAGGCTAACTCCTCTGCTTGTTGTAACTTCTCAAAGAAAGTTCCATCACTGAAGAGTATTTCCATTTTGATGAATTTATCATCAATATGTCTTTAGGGGATTTCATAAAAGGAATTTCTGCATCGATGTCTTTGCTCCATTTCAACTATATTCATCCATATTATTCCCTTATCCTTGGCAGAAGTTATAGTTAGAAAATTTCTTACTACATATTCCTTGAAAAGAAACTGGTGAGGCCCATACCCCAATTTTCCTCACTTAATCTTTTCCATGTCAATGAGCCCTTCAGGGTCAAACTTCCTGATAGAAGTTACTCCCATCCTTAAATTGTTTACCATTATACCAAAAACCTCATATGCCTCCTTAGCAGTAACAATAAAATGATCAAAAGAAAAGGTAGAAGCAATAACAGAAGCCTGCTTGAAATCTCTAAAATTCTTAGCATCACTGTTATCCATCTACCACATGATCTCTAAGAATGCCAACCTATCAAATACATATGTGGGAAGTACATGTGGAGCCATGGCAGTTCCATATCATCTTATAATAGTGCATTTTCCATATAAATACCAATCTCCCCAATTGCACTCATAATTAGGTTCATACCCATATTCCCTTGACCTTAATAAAGCCCAAATTGTTTTGGAAATTCTTTCCATTGGTGTCACCTCCATTTGCACTAGGACAGTGTGTTTTATTGTATAACAAAACTCAGCATAATCTAAGGTGGAGCAATGCAAATCCTAGATGTAGGTCCACATCTGCACTGGTAACCTATGGCGATTTTCATCCACTTGCCTCAGTTGCACATACCTACTAAAAACCTCCCTTCCTTGGTACAAGAGCATGTCCATCGACACTGAATAATGTTTGAAAACCCACGGGGTTCTTCTCTCTTTTAATTTTATTAAATCATAATGCAACTGCTCAACCATGCGATGAGCATAATCGAACCATCTATGTTGATATATTTTTTGGATGTCTATGATCATGACTAGCATAGCCAATGATATCCTTCCATCACACTTGATCCCAAGCACCTGATACAACATGTAATATATATATTTGAAGTAATCAACAAATTCCTCATAGTCTAAGGGCTCGACCTCCTTAAGTGAAATCATGGAATCCTTTTCCAGCCTGTATTTGGGAAATTCACTTTTTCTATATCCAACCCTATGTGTATTGTAATACCTTTGTAAGTTCTCCATGCTAATCTTCTCAATAGCATCAGGGTTCATGCCAAAAACCTCAATAACTTTTCTTCTCTTTACTTCAAGAAGGATTTTTGCAGACGTGTCAGTAATAACCCTGTTAACA
Organism: Sequoiadendron giganteum; assembly: GCA_007115665.2. Taxonomy (NCBI): domain Eukaryota; kingdom Viridiplantae; phylum Streptophyta; class Pinopsida; order Cupressales; family Cupressaceae; genus Sequoiadendron; species Sequoiadendron giganteum. Next base: position 662,674,787 of record CM021100.1, read on the forward strand.
TCATCATACCTATCGATGAGAACGAACATTAAATCCACTTCCACAAAGATGTTTGGGACAACCAGCTTTCCTAGGTCATACCCCCAAAAATTTTGGCTAGGGTGACGAGCATCCCGCCTTGTAAAGGCCCTCACAAACAACTCCCAACCTGACCTCAGCACAGCAATATCACCTATCTTTTCGGTAAGGTCCTTAAATTTAGAGGTTAGCACTCCGTCTCCTGTGGCCTTCTTGTCGCTCGCCTTGACATCCGGACGTTGAAATTTGTTCATATATCGGACATAACTCTTTGGTTGCCCTTTCTTTCTGTCAAGATCATCATGTTCATGTGTAGTTTCATGAGAGGCTTGTTGCCTCTTTCTTTTTGAAGCAGGTTTAGAAATGGAAGATTCACCTGGTTGGCTCATCTTTTCTTACACTATGGTTCCTTCCTTAACTACAAATTCAGCTGAGTGTCAAATTGAAAGATATAAACTTTACAACCACAGCTAGAAGGTAATACTAATTTCTGATATTACCCAAGCCCACAATGCACACCAACTTATACAATATATAAAACCCTATTCTACCCTAGCACACGATTATGAATACACAAGACATAGATGGAATTCAGCACAAAAAATAAGATTTTCAATGTTAGGCACAAACTTACCCAGAAATATTTTCTGCAACATTCACCCACTCACGTTCCCACCTCATCACTGCCCTTGTCAACTACTCACATCGAGGAAGGAAATGAAAGTGGAAACCCAACACAATTACTTGGCATAGTACGAGCACCATTAATGGCACAGGGAAGCTTGTGCGAGTGGAAATACCCTCTTTGCCAGTTACCCGTTCACATTTGAATATACACCGTTGATTTATAGGCTTGAGAATTTAATCTTGTGGTTCGCACACATTTACCACCTCATAACGTCCTTTTAGTGACATAACATTTACTAAGTGATGGGTCGAGATTTTAATGCACATCACCCTCTCAGACACAGTATCAGGCATCACCTCTCCCTCATCCGCTTCAGAACTCCAGCAAGCGATAGTAGAAAATCCAGCGATGAGATAAGAACCATCGATCTATGATAGAGGGATTCTGGCCATTGATCCTACTATTATCGCTCATCGCTTGATAACCCTCAATGTTTCCAAGGTAAACTGGCGAAGTGCCATACCTTAGTGATTGGAAAAGCCTTCCTCATTGGTGGTCGCTGGTTCAAACCTATTCTGCACTAAATGACTCATGATAGTTAAGAGGGGAGTGATGGGTCAAAATTTTGACTGCATCGCTCATCAGGCATTACTTCCTCAAGGACACAAACAAACATGCGAAGACATGTAAGCGAACGATACAAAAGAAGAACATCGCTTATCGCAGGTTTCTTAACAAAACTTGAAAATGGACAAGTGATGGGTGATGCGAAATTCAAACCTGACTTTAGGAGAAAATATAAGCACGTGCGCCGAAGATTGTTTTAGAAGGTGACCTAGTCATGACGGGTAGGAAAATGAAAGGGTCGGTACCTCACAAGACTTAAGACCACAAAGGGTTAATGAAATGTCTGGGAACCAACTCAACCAGTCAACATAAAAATAGAAAACTTGAAGCCAAAAAGGACACGGACATGAAAACCTCACAAGATCAAAACCCTAGGATGATGACCAATAGGGTTTAACCTCAATTTTATAGTGGAACCAAGAAAACTATAAAGGTTCCACCACATCATTCTATGGTCAGTGCTTCAATTGCAATAAGTTTGGTCATAAGTCAATCGAATGCAGAAATGTGTCTAAAATCTCTGTCAATAGAAGGAATGTTAAATGTCATACCTGCGGAAGATTTGGGCATATTCCTAACCAATACAGATTGAGAAGTAATCAATCGAATGACTGGTATAGATAAGGAAATATCGTTTGTTACAATTACAACAAATATGGTCACATTGCAAGATTCTGCAGAAACAGAAATATGGATAGAAAAGGTTTAGCATACAAAGGCAGAAATATACAAAAAGATGATAAAGAAAAAGGGAAGGTGACTACAAATGAAATAAGAGATCAGATGAAGAATACATGGGTAAGAAAAAATGAGACTGATGCAGGAAATGGTTCCGTACCGGAACCTGCTTCTAGTAATTCTTCCCAAAATTGATTTCAGGCCATTGGCCTAGGGGAGATTTTCAAGAAAATCTTTTTTCCCCTGTGCAGAGTTGGTACTGAAATGCGAAAAATTGTCAACAATTGTATTAATGATTTACAGATGTTGGAGTTGAGAAGATACAACACCACAGAAGCCCAAAAGATCTTTGCAAGCAAATAACCTGTTACAAGGAGAAACAAAGAGAAGCAACAAAAGAAATACTCAAGAATGTGGAGCAATATATTCACCTAAAATATAAAATGAATTAATGATACAAAAGATAGTTTTCAACTACATATAGATGAAAACCCTAAAAAGGAAAACCCTAGGCTTGCACAATAATAATTAATAAAGTAATTAATTATTATGCACCTAATGTTAGCTTAAGTGAAAAGAGGTAAAAAGGAACTTTAAATAACTAAACAAATATTGTTTAATTAATAAAGTAAATACCCAATTACTCTAACACCCCCCCTTAAGATAGACATAGGGAGAAGCTAAAACCTAGAAGAGCTACTAAAAGCAAAAGCAATGGGTCTCGACAACAAGGCCAGATCAGGTACCCATGTACAAAATCAATGCAAACTAAATAAAATGGGGTAAAGGAGAAAACCCAATGGGAACCAAACTCCTCCCCAAAATAGAATGCAAGGAAGGAATGCAATGCACTAATGAAAGAAGGATAGGAGGTGGATAACATGATACCCCCCATAGACAAATTCTATCATATAAGTACATGTACAATGATCTCCATAGGAGAGATAGAAAGAGAGAAGAAGGCCCCCCCACAATGAAGAAACTCCTATCACAATGGTAGATGTCTGATGTAGAATCCAAAAGGAGATCCTGAAGCGGCAAATGATATTCCTCCCCTTGGGAAGAAACGGATCCATGGACCTATATCGAAGAAACCCTATGAAGAATGAGGAACCAATCTGTCTCAAGATGTGTGCCATGATAGGATGCTGAAGAGTCTCACTGTCTGAATGGAAACAAATAATGCCAAATCCAAACTGATGTGGAGAATACTAAAATTTAACCTCTGAATGAATGGATAATGGTGGGCGAACAGTGATAACCCAACTGTCAAGGTAGAGGAGATGAATGTCCTCAAAGTAATCCTCCAAATCTGCAATATAAGACTCAACAAACAAGAAAGATATGTCTGCAACATAAGAGTCCAAAGTAGCTATGTCTGGAAGATGTATGATGCCTTGCTACACTGAATCAAGAACAACAAGAGATGTTGATGAAGTCTCAGTCTGAAGAGTAGGAACTGTGAGACAAACCTCTGATCCATCGGAATAAGTAAGGGTGTCTAAATACTCAAGCTCCTCTAAAGTATCATGACCAAATGGTGTATTCTCTCGCCAAACAATGGGTATGAGACAATCTGAAGTAGGATCCTCTGGGAATGGAGATAGAATAGGGTCTCCATAGATCTCCCAAAGACGTGTCCAAAGTGGGTGAGGATAATCAATGTCTGATATAACCAACACAGTGTCATGATCAACACTAGACAATATAACTCCTGCAATGTGATTTCTAATAATATCCCATGCTAATCTGCCCTCTAAAATTGTTGGTTTAGGTATGAGATCATACAAATAAGGCAAAATATTAAGCCACCTACAATGTGTAAGTATACCTTTGCCCATGACTCATAATTACCCTGTTCTAGAAGAACAACTGAAGGGTGAGTAGAAAAACTCATGATAACTCTTCAAATGACAAAAATTTGAGAAATCTGACCTTACAACATTTAGATCAAATTAATATAACCCATTCCATGCAAACAAAACCCATGAAGGAGCCAGAATGACCAAGTAATTGAGCAAAGTGTAAAAACACACAAAGCTGAATAAAAAATACCTAGTAAATATTCTGATAAAATAGAGTGTAGATCTGGAAAGAGCACTGTAACACCTTTCCAACGCCTATTCGTTTGTGCAAAACAGACACCGTGGCCAAAAGTTATGAATTTTTCAAAAACTGAATTTAGCTTGCAGGAAACGAATTTTCTAGCAAAAAACATTTATTTCTAACTTGATTTCTAGAAAATCTACTCACTGTTTGTAGACAAAATAAAAACTCAGAAATATTTTGATGCTAGAAACAAAACCCAGAAATTGTTTCTTGATCCAACAAGCAGAATACGAGAAAATGATTTTTTTTTTTAACTTTCAACTAGGAGAAAAATGACGCGCGCCATTTTTCAACAGTGATTTTCTCCAGATCTATGCAAGATATGCAAAATCTAAAAGATACCCAGTTCAGATTTTGATGCTGGCTACAAAACTCACATATTGTTTTTCCTGCAAATGAGTGAAAATTGAATTTTTGAAACAAATATGATGACGGCTCCAATAAAAAACAGCTTGCAACAAACCTTTGTAGCTCCAAAAATCTTTAAAACAAGAACAAGCAGTTGCAGATCTGAAGCTCTGATACCATGTTGGAGTTGAGAAGATACAACACCACAGAAGCCCAAAAGATCTTTGCAAGCAAATAACCTGTTACAAGGAGAAACAAAGAGAAGCAACAAAAGAAATGCTCAAGAATGTGGAGCAATATATTCACCTAAAATGTAAAATGAATTAATGATACAAAAGATAGTTTTCAACTACATATAGATGAAAACCCTAAAAAGGAAAACCCTAGGCTTGCACAATAATAATTAATAAAGTAATTAATTATTATGCACCTAATGTTAGCTTAAGTGAAAAGAGGTAAAAGGGAACTTTAAGTAACTAAACAAATAGTGTTTAATTAATAAAGTAAATACCCAATTACTCTAACAACAGATGCATTGGAAAGCACTCATAAAGAAATTCAATCAATTGAAGGTGCGTAGAAGAATTTTACTCTTGCTGACTGAGAAAAAAAAGTATCTGGATCACCCAAGGAAAAAAAAATTATTACAATAAAAGGTTAGGTGTGTGGGTAATAAAAATCAAGTTGAAACCCTCTTTTTCTACTTCATATCGAAGAAAAATAAGGAGAGTGCTCTGCAACAGAATTCTGAAAGCGTGAAGATAATTCGACGGTGAAACCCTAATTCATCAGGTACTTCAGAAATTTTCATTTAATTTGGTGTGTGATTGAAGAACCTCTTAAATAGGAACAAGAAATGAGTACGAAAGGTAAAATGGAACAAATCAAAGGGATAATCAACCTAGATGAGTATAACAGTGAAAAGATTAGAGCCATAAGAAACTTGTTGTCGCTCGATGAATTGAAAAGGCTAAAAGAAGCTTGGATATTTGGAGCGAATTTCCTTATTTCGAGCACATTGAATGATGATATTCTAATTTTGGATAAACCCTACCATATCTCAAAAGAAGTAATTGAAATTGTAACAGGATTATGCAAAGTTGGGGGTGTACCGAGAAAGAAGTCAATTCGGAATAAAGAAGTCAAAACCCTAACTGGAGTAATTGGTGATCAAAGGGCATTAATAATCTTGACCATTAGAGATTCAGTGACAAATTACATTGCGCATGGTGTATCCTACAAAATCTTTTACAAAAACAAAGAAGGTGCATTTTTAGTAGGCGTTGTTTACATTTCACATAAGATGATAATGGAAGATCAGGATTTTGACCTTTGCATATTACTAAAAGATCAACTAATGGAGAATGTTCAATTAACAAAGATGACAGATTACCCTTTCAGGTTTGGTACTTTTGTTATATGTCTTGTGATTTACTTTCTAAATTTCTTATCGATGAACAACAATGTGATATGGAAAGAGAATGAACCAATTTACAAACAAATGTACATACACGCTAACAGTTTGGCAAACTGTGATCAAGCATATGAAAGTTTCTTCAAAGGTTTCCTAGGAAAGTTTTCCTCAATTAGTGTTTCCCTTCCGATAAGTGCACTTGAAGTTGGTTCCACCTCCGATAAGATGGAGAGGAAGAAGAAAAGAGAAAAATAACTTATTGTGTGTACTCCTCCAGCATGCAAGACTCCAAGAATTGAAGGGAAAGGAAAAGAACAGGTGATTGTAGATATACCAGATGAGGAATCCGATAAGGAAACTTAGGACTCCCAAGGAAAGGAACTGGAAATAGCCAAATCAAAACAAGAAAAGGCTATGACAGAAGAAAGTGAAGAAGAAGATTACTTAACCAAATAAGAACTATTGCAGCTTATTCATGAGGAAGATGGAATATAGAAAATTGCAAACATGTGGTCTATCAGACCTTCATATGAGCAAGATATGATTTTAAACGTACTAAGTGCTCATTTTGTACACAACCATATTAAGTTAGAGATTTTGCATAATACATTACCAGAGGAGATGATTGAATGTATCAACTAAATCATGGACTCTGAGTTTTAGAACAAGGAAGAAGAAGAAGAAGTAATTTTACATCTGAAGGAGCAGTACAGATTATCATTCACCAAGCTAAAAAGGAACATGAATCAGCTAAGGCAATGCATAAACACAACAAATAGCATCTACAACTACTATCTTTGTTGGCCTCATGCAATCAGCAAGTACAAAGAAAAGTTGGAACAAATTGAAACTGAACTGAATAGTATTGGATAAAACCTTGACATGTTTCAGGATAAAGATGGTGCAATCAAGAAAAGGATTCAAGAATTACAGATAGAGCATATTAATGTTCAAAACACTAGAAACAGGATTGTTGACACCTTTTGGAAAGTGAAGGATATAACAAAATGCAAACTGGAACAGTTGATTGAAATTCTAAGGAAAGGAGAGATATTAGAAGAAGTTATCACCATTCCAAAATCCCTCATCAAGATTATCAACCGAACATCTAAAAATAATAACATGATCATAATCACCGGGATAGCAGTAGAAGCATGGAAGAAGTTTCTTTCGGAGATGAAGGAAAAATTCAAAATAATATTTTAACTCAAGTAGCAGATGTATGTCTTCAAATTTTGAACCAGTTTTTGATTAAGTAAGTTTTTGGTCTTACTCCATAAGAGATTACTGTAAGGAAAAAAAATTGTCATTGATGTCAAAGGGGGAGAGAGAGCAATGAAAAATGCCTTATTAAACTTAGGGGGAGTTGCGTTCTTTTGAAGTATTGAAGATTTGTAGTATGTTGGTTCTGACACTTAGTCATTTTTCACTAAGTGTTGTCATCAATTCCAAAGGGAGAGATTGTTGGCATAAGTCTTCTAGTTTTGTCATTGATGGACACCTAAGTTAGTGATCTAGTGTGCATCTCTATATTTGTTCATACCGGGAGACAAAATGAAGAACAGGGTATCTGACTGAAGTTGAACCTACTTGCATTACCAGTTTATCAGTTCACATTGCGGATCTCAGGGAAGGTCGGTGAGCATCTGGAATATCTCAATCTCAAGTTTTATGGGGTCACATCAAGTGGCGTACGAGTTAGGAGATCCAGTTGATTGATCTTTTGGTTAATAGTGCAAAGAGCCGACTTGGTGAACATAATATGCTGTGAATATTTGAGGAGAAATTGTTTAAGTATTTTTGTGTTATATCATGTTGTTTAGGTCATCACTATGCTATGGCTGACTTTGGATGATGCGTATTGAAAATAATTTGTGGATTTAGCCGACCGTTGGAAAATACTTTATGTCTTATTGAAGCCGACATGTAGCGATCAAATCTTTAGTTGCGGATATATATAAGTGATCAATTATATCATTTTGATATAGATGTGAAGTGTGTTGGTGTATGATGCAAAATTCAGAAGGATACTTAAGAGATTTCACTTGTGCATATAAGATTTGTGATGCGAATTGTAGCAGAGCAGAAGAGCAAAATCAGACAGAAGGTCATGAAATTGAATAATGTGCTTAACCGAAACTATTCTCAAGCATTTGCAAATGCTAATTCATATTTCACCACTTTTGTTGCCTTTTGAAATTGATTGTAGGGTAGTGAGCCTTTATGTATTTGAGCAGTGAGCTCTAGGTAGTGTGCCTAAATGCAAGTGCATTCTCATTTTGTAAAACTTATATTTGAGTACTCAAATTGTGGATTGACCTCCACCATGGTTTTTCCCCTAATAGGGTTTCCACATAAAAATCCTTGTGTTATGGTATTATGTATGATTGATTCATATGTTTGCATCTTTCTTTTAGTTCAATGTTGTAAGTGGTTTAATGATCAGATTAATAAAGTTAAAATTGTAGAACACTGGTTAACCCCCCCTCTCAATGTTCCCAAATTCCAACACTCCTCTCTTTCTCTTTCTCAATCTGTTTCTGTTGAGTTTTCTCTTGTTCCACCTTTTCCCTCTTGACTTTTTTTGTTTCTATCTTCTCCTAATCAACTTCCCTCTTTTGAGCCTCCTCTTTCTCAGCCTTCTCCTTAGTTTCCTATCTCTCAGCACTTTCCATGATTTCTTGTTGTTCATCCTCAATGAGGACATGCTCTAGATTCTCTCCTCCTCCACTAATTTCCTCAAATATAAAATTATTGATTGTCTTCAATTCCTCTGACTGTGTATCCTTTAGAGATTCAGCTTCCTCATCGTCTTCATCATCTTTATCTCCCTCTTCTTCTGAAGGAATTTCATCAATACCTGAAGGTAGAGGGTATTCTTTGACATCAATCATCTAGGATTATTCTTCTCCTATTATCTACTCCATTATTTTAGAAGTAGTAGTAGGCCCGGTCATAGTAGTTTCCTTGGAAGGATATACTATAGCAATCAATTGTACCCCAAGACCGGAAACAACTCTCACAAATTAACCCATATATATCACAGAGGCCTTTTGGAATACCTCTGCCACCTTCTCTATTGTTGGATCCTCTTCCTCAACTATTTGTTGTGAAGTCTTCATCTTTGACCTTTTATACTCCCTGGGGAGCAGCGAATGAAGAGGTTTCTCCTTTTGCATCTTCTCTCCTCCTACTAGCTTTCTCTTGATAACCACTGAGGTGAACATTAATCCATTTTAAGCTCCTTTCTATCACTACCATAAATATTTCATCAATACTACATTCCTCTTTTTCCATCCAGTTGATGGGGTCTAATGCTTTAGTCCCTACTTGATCCTGATCATACTGGGGGTCAAGAGTTAGACCAATGTCTTGCATTCCTTTAGGGATATCTTCCCTAAACTTAAAATCTCACATCTGAGGAATTGTCAATCTTTCATGTCTCCTCTTCCATGCCTCAAATTCATCTTGCAAATCTGTCCAAAATTCTTCTATATTGGGCTCATGATGTGGGAATAGGAATGCATACAAATTATTTATTTTCCCCTTTGGATCAAAATCATTCTTTGCAATATATAGTTTCATATGTATGGCCTGTAACTCTTTAGTGGTAGATTTGGTAGCCATAACTAATGAGAATTGATAGCAACCAAGGCTAATAGGGTAATTTACTCCCCCATCCTTATCCTTGCTATAAAATTTTAAATTTACCTCCATCATCTACTTGAAGAATTCAATCAAAATTATCCTATCATTGCAATACCTAGGCAGAAAAAAGGGAGCCTTATCATAACCAAACAATCAAATATAAGTTGACTTGGGATAATGGATGAACCAGTTTCCCCATTCTCCTACCAAAGATATTGCTTTTGTGCTTATTCTGAATCCCACATCACCTGTCAACTGATTGATTACTGTATACAAGAAAGTGTCGTTACCCTTTTAAAGTTCTTTTCTACTTTCTTGAGCTCTAATTGGTCATAATATTCCCAAATTTTTCTTTGACCAAGTCCTTCTCCTCTAACTCCCACAATATTTATCCCTGGGAAATTTCCCCTCCTTGCTACATAATAAATGACATATGAAGACATGAAGAATTCCTTTGAGTCCTTTACCTTGGTGATTTGATTTTGGATAGCATCGAAGACCATTTGTCCCTAGTCCAGAAAGAACTTTCCTTTCAAAATAACATCAATAAAGTGGAACATCCAAACCTTATACATATGTGAGTTCTCCTTGCCAAATGCTTTGGTCAACAATGTAATAATATGCCCCACCTCGGAGTGAAAATATGATCTTAAAAATTTGGTGGGAAGCTTGGAAATAGACGTCTTCTTCATCGTGAGCCACTTCTTATTCATATATTTTGATGGGAACTCACATATTTTTCATATTGTTGGATCACATGGGCTTTTGTTATGGTCTTCAAATTGGCATACAAAGGCAGGTCAAAGATCAACCTAATCATGGCAGGAGATAAGTCAATTATCTCATTACCCAATGGATCAATGCATTTTTGTTGTACTAGATTGTAGGTTTCTACTGCTACAAGAACAAACTCTAGACACTAGACAACTACTAGGAAAGAAGCAACATGAGCAAGGCCCAAAATTGCTATCTTCTTCACCCTCAAAGAGGCATCCTCCGAGAAGGTATCTGACTTGAAAGTCTCCAGGTCAATGTGTCTTAATGTTATTTCTATGGTTTTCATCACTCTATAGATGAACTTTGAGACCATCGGGACCCCTTGAAACTTGTATTTCATGGTATATAGTGATTGACTATCTTTGGTTATTTTTCTCTTTTTCTCTCTCTATTCTACCTCCTCGGCACTAGGTTATTCCTCTAAATCAGATATTTATGGAACCTATAAAACAACAATAGAAGATTCATCAAAATCATACAAAATATATGCAACCTTGCTCCCGAGATCAACTTACAATTGTGTCCCATCGAGTCTTTAAACCCTGAAGAGACACCTTCAAAATATAAAGGAACCTTCTACCTTTGTTGGGAATTGGGTGTGAAATTGGACCTAGGAGTAAGACTCTAAATCAAATAGTCCAATTGGGACTCAGTGATCTAGGGGACTATTTGGTAAGGATCAAAGTTGAAAATGAACTCCAGATTCATAATTTCTTGTTTAGGGTTCATTTGGGTTTTAAATATATGACAAGACTCATAGTTTTTGGGTGTTGAGGTTGGGAATAGACTCCGAAAATGGACCTTCATCTTAGGATTCGATTGGACTAACTATGAAAATTCCCTTCAGGTTCATGTAAATGCAAAGTACTTATTATGGTGAGCTAGGTTAGAAGTCGGGAGCGGGTTTGGACATTGGATCAAGGCCTTCAACAAAAAGATCACCTTGGAATCTTAAACCCCATGAGGATGGTGATAAATCCACTTCATGGATTTCAAGATCAAGAAAGAATATAGGATATGGACCCATTTATGTAGGGTCCATTTGGGACTAGAAGTCTCGATCAGACTAGAGAGTAAATGTGCTAAGTGAAATGTTGGATTACAAATTCAAAAATGGATGAAGTATTTGGACCCTTACAAAATGGTCAGTGCGAGGATGAAAATACCATGAGGCTTGAAATTTAGACTTCAAAAAGAGAGGTTGAGAAAAAGTGTATGAAAACCCTAATGACCTAGGCCACGATGGGAAAATGAAAACCCCACAAAAAGTACCACATCGAGAATGAAAACACCTGATGACACAAAAACCAAAAAATAAAATGACCATAATGAAGGAACCAAAACAAAGGGGCACGAATGGGCAAGAAACGAAAAAAAAAAACAAAACAAACAACAAACACAAAGGCAAAGCAAAAGAGATGACAACAAGACACCACAAAAATACCACCAAACAATCAGCAAAAGAAACAAGCAAGAATGAGAGAAAAAAGACATAAAACCCTAACTCGAAGCAAAAAACGAGACATGAACCAGTGAAAAATTGACCCTCCAAAGCTCCAAATACACTGATAGCCCTTCACAACTCAAATTTTCCAAAGAAAGGATGTAATTATGACCAAAATTGAGTGAGAAACCTAATTAAATATCACTCTCATGCATGTGAACAAGCCCACCATTAATGTGGTAGGTGGTCGGGAGATCGGAATTGGGTCAGACATAGGAACTAAGACCCCATTCGAACAAATCCAATAGAACCCTCATCCCCAAATGGACCTAAGGTAGGGAGAAACCAAAAGACAAAGCGGGGTCGGGAATCAAACTCAAACTTGGACTCTAGAAAGAAAATTCCAAGTCCAACTTCTATTTTTTATCTCAATGAAAAATAACAACAGCAGGTTTGGAAAACCAAATCAGATTGAGACTCTAGAAAATAAAGTCCAAAATCTAATTTGAGATTCAATCCCTGAAAAGACACAAACAGAGCGGGATTGAGGAAGCGAATCAAATATGAACCTTTTGGGAAAAGGTACAAGGTCCAATTCAAAACCCAAATCTCTATAAAACACCACAAGTGTGGGGTTGGAAGACCAAATCAAACTTAGACCCTTTTGAAAAAGGTCCAAAGTCCAATTCAAAACTCGAAACCTGTCAGGGATAAAACAAGCAAGTGAAACCCAAGAAAGAAAACAACTCCCAAAAAAAAATAGACAAAGGGATAGAAAATGAGGGAAAACAAGAGGGGAAAGATACCAAGACAAAGAGAGGGACCCATTTTGATCAAAAATAAAATGGGGTGGTTATGCAGGGCATAACAACGCCCTCACTACAACTATTTATATGTTCTCCAATATTTGAATCACTATCTCAATTCAAAACATCAATAAAACTATTTAAAAAACCAAATGAACCTCAATTGAAGAACTATAATATTCAAATTACAATTCTATTTTGAGTCCATTATTTCTGTCTACTAAAATAGAACCTATGTAATCATATTTATGGCTAAATTTTTCCTAATATTCCTCTTGAAGATAATTTTTTCAATCCCATATAAAATAAAACCCTTTAGTTACATGTTTTTTGGAATAAATTTTTGATCCCTTGAATCCAAAAACTAATACAAATAGATATGTAAATAATCGACAAAAAAAATGAAAATTCTTGGGCCTCATCACTTACGTTACCTTACCGTCCTCAAATTTAACATCTACAACCACACTTTTGTCAACATATTCATCCTCAAGAGAAAACATACCAAGTTGCACATTCATGTCTACATTATCAAGTTTGCATCAACACAATCACTTCAAAGTGTAGAATAGTCTATATTACTCCCTTGTGAGAACATGCTCATAACAAATTCAATAATATTAGCATTAACTTTAAGGGGAATTAAACATGGAATCTCTTTAAAAACAAGATTGTCTTCATGTTGTTTAGATTAAGAACTTAGAATCAAACAAGCAATATCATTGATCCCAATAAATAACTTATCGTATTGAAGCCTAGTGCCCATAAATTTATGTTATCTATATGGTTCGCACAATATGTACCATAACTTGCTTTAGTTTGAAGAGAATACACATCTAAACCATTTTTATTATAAGCCTCACTAACACAAGATTCATTTCAATGATTATTATTTGAAGTATTTGATCTGTTCCTACCAAAATTTGCATCTAAGGATAATAGACTTCTTGTGTATTCATGTCTCATATTTTCAAGAAAATCAACCCACCTATAGACCTAGCCTAAACTTTTTGGTTTCATTTATTTGGGTATAAAACTCTTTCCAACATCATAAGTCTAAAAATCATGTCAATATAAACCAAAAACTTAGTCTTGTGACACTTATAGATGATTAAAAAAAGCATTTCCAAACCTTTTGTTAATATCAAATATTGCCTAATATTCTTACCTTATAATATTAACAAGCTCTTAGAAAAGAGATGCAAGGTCAACATCATAAGTGTCCTTATTACCAAAAGAAGAAACAAGCCCCTCCCTTGAAGAGAAATAATTCTTAATAATATTACTCAACTATTCTAGTGCACCTCCACACAATTAACTAACAAATAACTTCATACACATGTCTTCTCTTTCTATCTCAAATTCTTCCACTAGGTTAACAACTCTCTTGCATGGATACTCCTAGAATTTGGGATGAACATGAAGAAGATACCTAGTCAATTTAACAACACAAGTATGTCTCATTGTGATAACTATTAGGTTCATAGTCATTAGGTTTAGAGGAAGAGGACAAAGCACATGGAGTAGTCATACAAGGATTTTCATACCAAAAACCCATATTGTAAAATATTACCATGTGTAGGACTAAATTACACATTTCTTACAAATGATTTTTTCTTTAATATGAAATAAAATTTGGTTCATAGAGAAGAATAAAATTCTCATGTTCCTAAACCTTACTATTTCACCAACATAGAACATGTTTTTAATTCATATCAACACTTGGCTACAGTAACACACTTGAAACTTTTGAGGAACAAAGTCACTACCTCCTTGAAAGAGGAAATCCTTGATACTTGAGATTCCACCAACGTAAATAATCATATGGGTTTCTTCACTAGTACAGTCTTCAAAGTTTAATTTCCTAAAATGAGACTAAAATTGGGAGTCTCCAATAGATTCACTATTCATTACCTCCCAAAACTATAAGCTCCCTTCCCATATGATCACTACTAACAACCAAGATCAGGGGAATACTAAATCTTGGGCAAAGACATAAACCATAAACAAGGAAAGCGTAGCTCCTCTTCTTCTTCTTTAATATTTGTAAAACCTAATATGGTGATCCTTAAGGCCTCTTTGACATGATAATTAAAGATAAATGAAGAAATGATATTTAGGCTTCGATTATGATTCTCTAATGGTAATCATGAATAGACCTTCTAGACCTCACAATTAGCAAATGTCATACAAGTGGGCATGTGTAAATTTAGATAGAAACAAGTTTTCATTACTAATCATGGATGCCCTTAACCATTTCATATATATATGCAGCTTATGGTTTCACCAAAACAACCCTCTAAATGTTTGTTAGTCACTAGCTTACAATTGTTATTTATTGTTGAAGTAATAGGCTATAAAGATGAGTAGGAACCTTATGAACATAAACCTATTCAAATATGACTTTATTATAATACCTATTAAGATTTTACAATGGTTCTAAATCTAGGTTATACCCACAAGTAAAGTAGATACCTACTAAAATAAAATAAAAACAATTTTACTAATTTGGGGATGGTTAGAAGCAAAGAAGACCACTACATATCGATTACTTGATATAATTGGTAATTAAGTCACCACCCTACCCTCACTAACTTCACAAGTGTAAGTTCACCATAAAAATGAATCATGTAAACATTAACCATAAGATAGGCTCCATAGGTAACTCTTGTAAACCTAAAAATAACCACACACATTGGTGAATGAGCAATCATTAAATAATCCACAAAGAAACATGTTAAATCCACATGATAAATTGAAACGGAAAAAAATACACTTTAAGTGATTTTACAAGTGCCTATGTAGGCCAACTAATCAATTTACCATCAAGTTAACAAGTGTAACTCTAGGAATGGACATAGCATGCCACACCCTAAAAAAATAGACATGAAAAAACTCATAATTTAACACAAATATGTATTTAAACAGGTGAAAATGAGTAAAGAACATAATGGTATATACAAGGCTTAATACCATATATTTTTATAATCAAATGAAAAAAAAAAATAGGACAGAACACTAAAACCAACCAATTGATGATCCTCCATTTTCATCCTTTTGGTATGCTTTTTATATCATTTACAAAAGCCTAAAAATAACTTGTTGGTATAGAAGCAAGTGATGCATCAACATTAAATCTTTGTCTTATTTGTCATACATTAGTAGGAAGAGGAATTGCACTTGTTAACAAGAAATCTTGTATATGATCAATTAAAGGATATCAAGGAAGCCTGGAAAATCTTCGCATAATACAATTGATGTCCTCAAATTGAATTCTCACCTCCAATAACATGGGAAACATTCAAGTATGTCATAAAAAGTGACCCCCAATAATTCCCAACCATACCCAAATAATAAATGAATCAACCAACAAAGTAAGGCCACTTGTCTAGCTTGAAATCCTTTGTAGTTTATGCACATGGATCAATCCCTCGTAACTCCACAAGATACCAACATGATTGACCACACAATAAATGGTATAATAAATACATTAGAGGCCACCGCCTATCCTTCACAATCATGAACCTACAAGAAAATTACTAAAATAAGGTAACTAAGGCACACGTTAGACACCTAAACAACTCAACCACAAAAAAATGGCATCAATGGCTTCTTAAAGCCATTGTAGATCAAAAGATTTCCAAAATGGGAAAAATTAATATCAATGAGATATTGTGCTTGATATTTCCACCTAGTTGACACATGATAGTCAATAATTCATTGTCAATCCCACATAAGGCTCTCAAAAGAAATAAAAATTCACATAAAATATTATGGGCCCACTATCCAATTTAGCAAGGTGAAATGTAGAACCATATAAATGATCCATAAATACCATCATAATTGAGATACTCATCCACATGAGTTTATTAAATATAGAGTTCAAGGGAACAAGATACTAATTTTGAAAGTGATAAGGTAAATCCAGTCTATAAGATTGGCTAGCTTAGGTAGTATGAAAAAACTCCACATGTAGATGTATTAAACCCTTTTATTAATTGTTAAAGATCGGTTGTAAACATGGGGCTAAAAGGAAATATGGGAACACAATTATCATAAATATTAGTAGGTTGGGGCATACAATATTTAGAACCAACAATGAGGTAGATCATCACCACACTCTACAAAAGTAGAATTCTTTCTCTCTCCTTCATGATCATTAGAATTTTCATTCAACTTGTAATTGCTCTTATTTATACTCACATAATGGAATTTTCCCTCATGGAGAGTACATGATAAAAGTTAAACCTACATTATTTCAGCTTATAAGGTCCATTACTTTATATATGGACCCCAATAATATTCTTTTATATCTGAGTATTTACCCTAAATGCACAATTATGAATGCTACATAGTTTTAGATACATAATCATTCAAGGAGTCACATGCACCTCAAATAGGGGGTAAAATATTATGGAAAAAATTCATCCCCATGTCATTTCCCATTTAGTTTTATGGTTATGAGGAGAGTGCATTGATATATTGACAAATGATATAATTTTATGTAAATTTGGGTCCCTTGTCTTATGGAACCTACTTATTTGTTACATAAATTCCAATACATTCATTCCTTACCCCATCTATATGCTCACATATCTCATTATATTCACCATATCCAAACATTTCTCACACTTATACATGCATACATTTCCATATACCCACTATCCCCTCTCATTTGGCCCCTTTTATGTCTTGGGTCAAGCTCATGGTCATGGGAGTCAATCTTGTGGCCCCAAAGTTGGCCCTTTCAAATACAAATTTGAGCCAATTCCTACCAATTTTTTCCATCCAAGTTCCAAACAAACATAATTTTGTGTGATTTAGTGTAATTTCCTTGTATTTAAAGGTATTTAATATATTCATTTTATACATCACATATTTCAAGCATTATTCACACATTCTATGTGTTGCACCCCAATTGTGTACCCACTATTTACTATTACTATGTAAGGTAAATGTGAATGTAATTTGAATTATTAGGATGAATAAATTGTGCTTGCACTTTGTTATTAATGAATTGTGAATGAATGTTATGTCATTTAATGATATATGAAGAAATGCATATATGTGAAGTGAATGGTTATTGAATTGATATTCTAACTATGGAGATGTATTATGTGTAATGCATATTTTGTTGAACAGCTGATTGCCATGAGCATGTGTTAGTGGATGCAGGTTTATGTTCAATTCCTCCAAGTGGAGGGGAAGTATCACTCAAAATAATATCTTGGTCGGGTAACTAGCAACATAACCTATCTGAGCTTACACACACTCACAATAGTATGGTTGAGTCAAGTTATTATGTTGGGAAGTGGTAAGTCATCCTTAGTTTTTTATGTGTCTACATTAGTAAGGGTCTTGATTACTATTGATTGCATTATTGGGTGATGTTTATCTATTTGAGCTTGTGAGTTCTTCCTTATATCACTATGCTTGTATTGATGAGTTGAACATACGTGGAATATGTATATGTACACATATGCATATCGATGATAAACCATACACATGAAGGAACACGTACATGAGGGTACATAGGTAGACATACCTATGCACACTTATGAACAGGTTGCTTATATGCATGGAACTATCAAATGAACCTTACGATATGTATATGTATGTGTATAGATATATCACACATAGATACCTATCAGTATAATAGTAATTTTGTATATTATTGGTGTGCAATCAAATGTGTATATATACATATATATATTATATATATATATCCATATGTATACATGCATCAATAGAGACATATCTTTGAAAAATGGACATGCCCATATGAATGTATCGATATATGTACACATATGTATACATGTACATAGAGGAATATATATATGTATATATATATGTACACAATCGATGTAATTATTATTATATGATTGTTAACTTGTTTGTATTCATTTGTATATTGAATGTATACATATTTTAGTGGCATAAGATATATATTTATACACATATATATGTATATGTAAGTATATGAAAATATATATTTAAATATGAATATATGCTTTGAGATTGATTAACTTGTGCTATGCTTAGAGGCTGATTTATTTAAGTAAGCATAGGCCAATTGTATATAACATATACAAAGCATGTTAAAGGATGAATATTATACTTATTGGTAATAAGTTAAGGTCGATATATATGCTATGTAATACACAACAGTTAAGTCGACATGGAGAATTTGACTTGGTTGATGATTAGAGGTAAAACGCCTTTGACTTAGTAAAAAGTAACTATTTGAGACCCCTTATCATATGTCGATGGATTAATTACCAATGGCACTATAAAGAGAAATGTATGATAATAGGATAAGTAAGAGCAAGGTAAGGAAATGGTCAAAGCTGATTTATGAGACAAAGCGACTCATCATTCCTTTATTTTCCATTGTGCATAGACTTATTTGATTATATACAAGTGTTGTATTTTAAGTATTGACTGATTCAGTGAGTAAATTTGTGCCAAAACTATAGGTGAATGGGCCGCTTGCTTGGCGCCATATCATGAAGTTCTTAATGTTGTAGAAGTCCATTCTAGGAACAATGTGACTGTCACCATTTGATCATGTGCAAGTTGAAATAGTCTTAATTTGTTGTCAACCATAGAGGTCGACCTGTAGCTTCTTATGTTGAGTAAACTCTTTGTTTTTCCACCACCTTTTAGCTAAGTTGAGTGAGTCAACTAGCATGGATTTTTTTGTCAATTTGCATGCCTAATTTGTAGATTGTGAAGTCTCCAACTTTTTGTATAAATAAAGAGGCTTATGCTCTCTTTTGGGATGCATTCCATTTGCATTCTACTCCATTCTACTCTACATTTTCTAATCTGCAATATCCTACTATATTATGAGTGAGCTTTGAGTATTTTGTGAGAGAATTTCATCATCTTGAGAGAAGTATATTATCAACTCATGAGAGAGAGATTTATTGAGGTGTTACTGGTGAGGTCATAGCAAAGCTAGTTGCTGATTTAGAAATTTGTACAACAATCAGGCAATTGGACAAGTATTTTAGAGGCATGAGAATACATCTTCCTTTATTTGTCTTTGTTGTGAAAGATTGTTTCTTGAGTGATTTATTTGATCTATTGAAATCACTTGCATTAGGGAAATATAGCTTTTTCTTTGAAAGGTAATTATAAGTTGTTTATGTTTTTTTGTGAAATGCTTGTAATTACTCCATAATAGGAGGGATTTGTTTTCATAAGTATTTTTATACTAGATATGATAAAATGAAGGTGTCTTACGGGTTACTCGTAGTTAAGTTATTTAATTATACTAGATAGCTAGCAGGTTACTTTTGGGATTGTGTCCATTGAAGGGAGGGAACATTTACATATGATTTAAGAATAGAAACACCCTAGAGTTTGTAAGGTAAAGGATAGGTTAATTCTGGGGTTAAAGATTGCCCATGGTGAAAAGAAGTCAGATGAGCAGAAATAGCTTCCTACACTAATCTAATCAAAGGAGAGTTACAAAAATTTCTTTTAACACCTTTTACTGTTACAATAAGAGAAGCACATATGTAGAATAATGGAAGTAGAACAATGAGAAAGCATAAAATAGTGACAATAAATATACGTGGGGAAAATCCTTTCAAGTAAAAAAACCCCATCCTCCAAAAGCATAATACTTTCTCTATTACTTCAAATAAGAGTTACAATACATCACCAAGTACAAAGCTTCTTCAACAAATGCTTCAACGCAAACACCTATTCTGGAGTAATACTGGCAACACTTCATTACTTGCAAACAAAATATGCATTCTACAACTCAAGGCACTCAATAAATAGAGTGTTACAAGCTTAAAGAAGCATCTAGAAGGTGAGGGGCATCCAAATCTAAAAGGAACAACTTTCAATGCCTTAGACATGCATTTGGACACATGTATAACATTTCCCTTACACCCCAGATAAGTGTCAAACATGAAAATGGTCTTCTTCCAAGCTTGGATGCCTAGAATATGTCAAAAATAGGCTATGAAAGATGCCTTACACATCTTACAACTATCTTAGAACCTGTCATAGCTGACAACACTTACAACTGTAAGATAATCTATCATAACTGGCTAAAAATAGTTGATTCTCATACACTTTGTCATAACCCAACTTGGGCACAAACTTTCACCTCTGTATTGATATATGCCTTATGACATGTCATAGAATATTTCATATATCATAGATTCCAAATCGGGACGCCTATGTCCACTTGGGATAATGATGTGTCATCTAGTCACCTCCAACAGGGATGTCACCCAACCAGTGGGTCCCAATTTTTGGTGTGACACCATAGGCACTTAAATAATACAAATAGATGGATTAAATTACAATAATTAAATCAATGTTAGGACTATAAGGTTGAGACACCTTAATCCCAACATTATCTCACTTGTTGAAGACCAACCAAGAGTCATACGAAATCATCTGATTAGGGCCCTAAGGCCCATGAAATCATAACACCATCTAAACTTTTCTATGCTCACTAGTTTTACCAGTGCATCTAAAAAATTCATCAAAGTGTCAACCTCTAGGTTCAACTTTCCAAATTCTACCATATCACGAATAAAATGATACTGAAAATCAATGTGTTTTTTTATGGCATGGAAGG